>VDFB02270604.1:0-70428 GCA_007258455.2 Sequoia sempervirens
GACTAGGATGGGCCAAAACATCACTCAACTCAAGAGATAGATTGTTAAGAAAGTAAATAATTTGTCTAGGTTCAACTTTCTCCCAAACTTCATGAGTAATAAGTCTAGAATCTTCGCTTGTTGCTGTTGCAATGGAGTGACTAGCAGCTACCACCAAATCAAGAATGAAAGACTCAACATTAGAGTTCAAAGAAATCTGCAAACAAGAGTAGGAACCACTGCTGCAATATTGAAAATCCACATTCATCTTGACCAAATTGCTCGAACACAAGGGTGGAAACACCCACTCTAAGAGTTCCATTACAGCCAAGAACCATTCTTTGCTCAAAATTTCTCTCCAATCCATTTGTTGATAAACAAATGGAATCATCAAGTAGCTGATAAGAAAGGAGAAAACACCATTAATTTTGAAAGTTTGATCCTTATCCCTCCAATGAACCTTCCTACCATACCCCAAAAGATTTTTCACAACAAATTTCTGAGTACCAATCAACTTCAATTGCACACCCAAAAAATTAATGACTTCTTTGGTAAACCATTGAAGTCTATCCAAGAAAGCTTCAAAAACAAGGGAGCCTGAAACAAACATCGTCTTCAAATCCTTCTCCCAAGACAAGATAGTGTGAGCATTACTCAATCCAAAGGATAAACTGTTAGGCATGTAAACAATATGTCTTACCAAAACATGTTTTAACACCTTGGTGTCAAAGATGGGGAAGTCGTCATGAATCAACACTTCCCATATGGAGACTGAATTCTCTAAACCTCTTATGCATTCACTTACAAACAAGCTTGGAGGATTATCAATCATAGAATATATCTCGTCCCTACATTCTCTGAGAAGTTTGAAATCAACTAGCTGGTCTCCTACCTCCATTACACCCAACTGAACATTTGCTAACATGCACTTTGTTGATTTAAGCTCATGGCTGCAAGCTATCCCTTCTTGAGGTAAGTTCTCTTCCCAACTCAAGAGTTCACACTCTTGATTTACCTTCCAATTACCATCATCTTCATGAATCTCCTTAAAATTAAGCAAGGTTTCATCATTATGGAGTTCATTAATACCTTCAATTATTTGCTTGATCTCCATAATCCTTGTATCAGCTTCTTGTCCTTCAAGTGTGGCTGCAATAGGAGTTTGATTTTCTCCCTTGCATAAAGAGTGATGAGCTAAGGAAAGATCAAGGTAAAGATGATCAACCTCTTTCTCCTTCTCTTGGTAGGCATCATAGGTCTCTTCTGCAAACTTAATGGCATTATCCCTATCTGAGAGCAAATGCAAATAATCTATCTTTAATGATTCCAATGCTTCTTTGATAGTTTGCAACTTGGAAAGAGTGACTCCTTTAACTCCATTCTGCCTCTCTTCAAACTGTGACTTCCAGTAGAGTTCTTCAACAAAATTGTGTGTGCTATCAAACCTTGATAATGCTTTAACAATTTTCTCTTCTGAAACCATTAAGTTATCCTTCAAAACTTGCAGCTCTTTAGGCCCATGATCAAAATCAGCAAAGAAGCTTTGCTCATCAAACATCAACTTTTCTGATTTATTTTCTTTGACTTGATTCTCAAAATCAGCTTCCTTCTTAACAGCAATATTTTCAAACAATGAATCATTATTGATTGATTCTCTTAAAGTCTTGGTAGCAACATACTCTGCTTTAGTGGCTACCTCAAAGGAATCTTTATGGAGCTTTTCCAAACAAGCTTCTTCATCAAAGACAACGTCTTCTCCAATGACTTCATAGCTTGCAATACAAAATGAATTTTGAACTTTATCAGGATCAAAGGGAAATTTATCCCACTCAAGTTCTTTAACATACCTTGGTGCCATCTCACCAGGATCCCAAATGCAAAAGGGTTGATTATAATGATCAATAGGAACAAGATCTTCATGCTCCTCTTGGATTGTTGACTCATTGAATGAGTCACTCCTCATTCCATTCAAACTGAAATCTTCATCAGTAACTTCCTCCAAGAGCTTGGTTTGATGATCAAGCTCAATACCGCCTTCGCCACCGTCATCATAATGGAAATAAGAGTCATCAAAGCTGGCTGCTTTGATTAATTTATCATTTTTATCTTCAACAAACCCATCATGAATAGATGTGTTGCTGATTTTATCATTAGCATCCACATACATACCAATGAAACCTTCTTGGTCACTTGTCATAGACTCTTCATATGTATTCAAAATTGATGTTGCCTCCTTGCACTCACCCTTAGCATGTGCGGACAACTGCATATCAATAGGTACTTCTTGAGAAACAGCCTTACAATCATTGAGAAACAACATTTTATTTCTGACTTCTGCATTAATGACTACCTCATTTTTCTGCTCTACCTTCCTCAAGTGTGGCTTCAATTTTCTATCACACTGAATGAACAAATCTCTGATCAACATACAAGCAGTAGAGGAATTATTTCCTTCTTGTTCATGAATGTTTAATAGATAAGTTAAGACGGATTTTGGAATGTCATCCATCTCATTGATAGTTAAAATTAAAATGTTTCTCATTGCTGCAACTACATCCTCTTCTTGTTCACTCCAAGTTGAAATGAAGAGGTAATGGATCAAATAATATATTTGATCTTGCATACCCAATTCAACCAGCAAAATACTTGTTTTGAGTTCAGAAAAGATCTTCAATATAGTAGCTCTTCTGGAGTACTGATTGCTATCAATTTCATCAAGGTCTTGAAAACTTTCCACTATCATATTTAATATGGTCTTCATAGTTTCGACATCATAGGGAAATTGGGGAATTACAATTCTTATTATCTCCATGAAACAGGAAGAAATCAGTAGCTTGGTTTCTTCATCAGGATGCCCCAACCAATAGGGCTGATTCAAAAAATTCACTGTAGGAGCTAGTGCCAACTCCATTTTCTTTGAAGGTGATTGTTTCACTTGTCTCAAACATTGTTCTAACAAATGAAGAATGTTTTGTTCATCTTCTCTTGACTGAAATTCTTTACCAAGTCTCTTTCCAGCCATAAAGAGAGTCTCTGCCAACTTCATTCTTCTTCATTAGCCATGCCTAACTGCCAACTTTTGGATACCACTAGGAGCTGAACTAAAATCTGCTCTGACTATCGGTGTAGTACCGGAGATCTCTGTCACTCATCTGATACACAACTGCAAACTGCCACAGGATGGCAGGGTCTTCTGCTCTGATACCACTGAAATATGCTAACCAATTTTTTTGAAGAAGTAACACAAAATAACCAGCAATAGATGATTGGATTAGCGTTAGCCTCAAACTGAAACTGAACTTGAATGGAAGAAACTGAACTTGAATTGAAGAACTACTCAACGTCAAGAATGTGCACTCAAGATCCCACTGAGGGCGAGGTGCTAACATATGACGGAGTCTAGAAATTTGAAATTATAAACTGTTAGGCGGATAACCAGCCATAGAAAACATTTCCTCACTACCACCAAACAGTGGGGGGAGAATTACAATTAAGCACAATTCATCCGCTGCGGCGGGCATCCACAGAGCTGTGGGGATTCACCACTGTGAAGTGGGTATAAGAGTGTTACAAATAGATTGTCCACACTGGCGGTAAACCATCCAGGGGTAATTTAATGATAAACAGAAAGTAAATTGCAGAAATGAAAGAAATGGTTGGATTAGTAATGCTTAATCTCAACCTTACAAATAAAACTCTGCAAATTACTAAGTACAATTGATAAGGAATGAACCTTAGATACAAGTATGAGCTTCTACAATGATATAACACTCAAATACTGAAGTATAAGCCAAAAATCTGGAAATTGCAACAGTCTGATATAAAAATCAGAATTCTGGAAATTATAACAGCAGACTGGGAAACAGTAAAATATTCATAACTCACTCGTTTCACCTCCGAATTGACTGAAATCTTTTGCAAATGTTTCTCAAGAGGTAGGCGCCCAAAAACCAAGCACCAAATAGCAGCAACTCCAACTTATTTTTTTACTTGCACAATTCCCAATGCACATGAGATGGTACGGCCCTCTTGGGAGGGGCGATTTTATTTAAAAATCAGACACTTCAAATTAAAATCTCAAAACTTGCATGAATAGTCGCCCAAGGTCAACAAACAGATTGGTTAAATACCCAGAACAAAATTCAAGCTGGAAAATAAGCCATGAATAAAAATCACTTTCAGCAGTTGATGAAATAGCAAACCAAAATTACCAAAATCTCCAAAATTCTTCAATCTTTGATGCTCAATCTGCTAGTCTGAAGTTGAGAAGCAGCAATGTAGCCAACTAGGTGTTATATTGCAAACACGAAATTGGATGAGAGGCTAGGAGGTAGACTTCCTCGAAGCAATATGTCAATTGTCATTTCGACAGCATAACTTTAGCTTAATTTTCATGCATAAAATGCTGGAGCAGAAACCTTCAATAAATAAGAGCTCAACAAAACTCTTCAATTGCCTGAGAAGCAGCTCAAAAGACACAAGAGACCTTTCCAATTCCCAAAGACCAGTCAACTTCTCAAGTGGCATCCCAAAAGCCTCCAAGAATTTCACTTTATTCAAATAATATAAAAGTGGCGTCCACTTTTGCTCAAGGAATAAAGTTCTTAATAAAATTAATCAAGCTCTTTATGAAGGCTGAAATATTCCGAGCCAATTTTTTTCGTTTTTCAATTAACAGATTACAACATTACAAAGCAGTGCACCCGTTAAGGTTAGATGAGAAAACCAAAACGTGCAAGAAAGCAACTCTAACCAGAATGGCACCGATGATGGTGAGCATTGGTCAGAGGATCTAGAATAAACTGCTTATGCTGGAAAATGAACTCGACGCCAAGTATATGCTACCCAATCCAAAACGGAGTGAGGGGCGACCATATGACGGAGTGATTACAAAATCTACTGCTTGAAAGAAAATGCTGAATACAAAATCTACTGCTTGAAGGAAATTGCTGAAAGCTGAAAACCCTCAACACCCAGAATGTGCTTTCTAACCCGGAGTGGGATAGTAGCGACCATAGGGCGGAGATCTATCTATTACAACTTCAATAAAAGGTAGCAATACAAATTCAAAGCAATAAGCTGGAGAGTGATTGCCAGTACTACTGGACAGTTTACAATTTCATATTATATGCCTGTCAAGATGTTAGAGCGGAATTTATCAACCATTACAATATCATCATCAATTCTTGGCTTGATTCAATATGCCAAATTAAATCTCACAATGAATAAGAAATGACACTGCTGTTTTCTTGAATGACCAGAAATCTGTACTTTGCTGTTTCAAATCAGCAGTCTAAGAACCCAATCAAATGCTTGTAACTCAAGATTAACTTGCCCAATTCACTCGAAATAAAATGCAATATCTTCTAACAATGGTGGCAACTAAGATCAATCACTGAAAACAGATCTAAAGGGTTTTAATTAATTTGCACAGATCCCAATGCACAAATAGAAATGTACGGCCTAGTGAAGAGGGCGATCTGCTCTAGAAAAAAGATGAATGCTCTATAAAATCTGAAAACTGGAAGGAAGGGGCGCCTAAAGTCTACAATGAAGATGGGTCAATACCCATATGCAATTTTTTTGTCTTTTGGGATTTATGAATAAAAACTCAAATCTGCTGTCTACAATAATGCAATAAGCTGAAACCTATAATTTACTCGGTCAGATCTAAGTATGCTATAAGCTGAAAGACAATGCATGAACTAAATTGCAAACTCACAATACAATGATTTCACCGCTAGATGTTGTCTTGCAAACATGAAACGATGCCCAAACTAGGAGGTCTTCATCCCTCGAAGCAATCCAGAGTCAATCCGGCAGCATAACGGTGTAATTTCCAAGATGATCCCAATGATGCACCAAGACTCCTCTTTATAACCTTCAATTGACTTTGCAAAACCCTAAAATCAGTTTTTAGGTCAAACTTCACCCTCCTCAAGATTGGGCGTACTTTCTCCTCAAGGCATTATAAATGATATTTTAATTAAAACTTCATACTTTGATTAAGGCGCCCATCATACCCTGCTTTGACTTAGGGAAATATTAAATCATTTCATAATGAAGGCGCCACCCTCAAGGAACCACCTTTTAAACACAACATTAAGTCATTAAGTCTAAGCCCATGGTCAACGTTTAATTATAATAATTAAAACGTGACTTTTAATTTAAATGACTTAATTTATTTCTCCGACAGTGCCCTGAAGCCAAAACTGAGGAAGTCAACTGATCATTCTGAAGCCGGAAGTCAACCATCCTGAGCACATCTGGAAACTGTCAAAAATAGAATTTACTAAAAATAGTAAATTCCAAAGTACTCCTCAACACCGAGATTTAACATACCACGCTAAGCCCTCTCAAACCTATGAACTGGCCATTAAAACTATCATCTCCTATAATGATCTCTCAAATTAGAAACCCTCACTTTATCTTCCTAATTAGCTCCGTTCCTAAAGCAGCCAATCTGGCCACTGGAAATGTCAGGCTTGAGAAGGGGACATTACAAAGGCGTACCCTTCATGGCCCCACTTTAAAAACAACTTAAGTTATCTCCTTAGGCCAAGGGGGTGTCAACAGTGAATTAAAACATAATGCCTTTAATTAAATATTTTTCACCAAATAAAGCTCTCTGAAGACCAAGCCATAATAACAACTGCTCCAACTGAAAATGACTTAATGAAGGCTGACAACTAAACCACTGCCAAAATTAGTATTTACTAAAAATAGTAAATACCTAAAAATGCCACAAATCTCCAAGCAAGGAAACCCTAATTTAACTTCTGATCAACCTACGGATTTCCAGAAATAGGCTATCAGTTAAAGAAGAGCGTATGGCCAAAATGGGGACATTACATTAGTTTATGGCTGTAGATTCCAGGAGGGTTTGCTTCTTTCCTTCACTTTGGTCCCTGCCTTCTTCTGGGATCTGTTTTATGTTTTATGCTTGGGAGTTTGGATGCTTTCTATATTTCTGTGGGACTGCGTGGAAGCTGGTATTGCCTTGATTGGGTGAGCTTCATGTCTGTGTATTTTAGGGCTTCTGTGGATGCTGTTGTTTCTTCTTTGCCCTTTTCGCAGAAATATGGTGGTTTCTCTGCTCCTCTTTGGCCCTTGCTCACTTTTGGCTTCTTTTTCCTATTTGGGGGTTTTGCTGTTAGTGATTTTTCTGCAGGGATGTCTAGAAGCTATTTCTACCCTGACTAGGAAAGCCCATCGTTTGTTAATTTGAGGGTTGCTATGAATGTCTCAGCTTTAGCTCTGTCCCCATGGCAGAAAAATGATGGTCTAACTGTTTCTCTTCTCCCCTTGTACCCTGAAGTGTATTTTGTTTTTCTGGTAGAGGTTCTTTTGCTTTGGATTCCTTTGGAATCTCTTAGGGTTGTGATCTTATTTATGTTGGGGTCTGATTTTCTTTGTTTACATCTTTTGACCTCTGGGTATCGTTGTGGTGAGGGTTTTGTTGTCCTTTTCCTTCTTGGTTCCATGGCTTTGCTCTTCATGCTTCTTTTGGTGCATCTTTGGGTTACTCTGGTCTTTCCTATGGAGGTGGTCCTATCTTCTATTGAGGGGGAGATGGATGTGGCTGGAAGTGACCTTTCTCCTATAGAGGTGGAGCGGGATGCTACTGGTTATGCCTGGAAGTGTTGCTGGGGGGATGATGAAGCCCTATTTTGTGGTTGCAAGGGAGTTGATGAGGGCCTTCTTGCTATGTTCTTTTCTTTATCTTCTATTGAGGTGGAGATCTTGAAAAGTAAGTTGATCTATGAGATGTTCACTCCCAAGGTTAATGACTGTTGTAGCCACGATGGTTTGGAGGAGCTCGGGTTTCTTTCCTATAGAGGTGGAGAGAATAGATGGTTCTTGAAGTACACTGTTGGAGTCTTGTGCTTTTATGATTACCTTTCCTATAGAGGTGGAAAGGGTGGTTTGTTGGATTCCGATACTTCTGCTGTTGGAGCTTTGTTCCTGATCTGTTTTTTGAAAGTTGTACTCTTGGGTTTAAGGTCCCTGCTAAAACTTGGATGTTCTGGGTTGTGGATCCCTTCAAAATCCATAGGTTTGGGTTTAAGGTCCTTGCCAAAACCTTGTTTTAAAGAGTTGTTGGTCCCGTCAAAACCAATGAAGCCAAGAATCATGTGATTTCTTGGTTCTTTTTTGGGCAGCATGCTGGCTTTTGGCTGGTTGTCGGCTTGTTGGGTCCTTGTGTCGCTACTGGTTGTTTTCGATTCTTTCTTTTGGGCAGCTTGTTCTTCTTGGTGTGGGTTTCGGGTCCCCTTAAAACCTGATGGTTTCGGGTCCATTCAAAACTTATTGTAAATGGTTTCGGGTCCATTCATAACCTATTTTTCCACTATCAAAAACAGATTAGGAAACAAGATTTGCATCATAATATTTAATATTTTTGCAACCAATAACAGATTATTATTTTTCTTTTGAAACATGCAGATTTTCATCTAATAATGGCTCCGAACAAATCAACTTCTGAGTCATTGAAGCATGTGACCCGTGATGGTGTTAACATTAGTTGTAATTTATGTCCACATACCCTCACTGGAAGCTTAATGAGGGTTATGGACCACTTGCTTGGTGTTACAGGGGGTGCAGGTGGAGGTGTTATGCCATGTATAGGTGTTACTCTAGCACTTAGAGCTATTCTAGAGAAAGAGCAATCATCTTCAATTGTAGGAAAGATGAGGAAGGCACAAAAGAAACAGAGAATTGAAGATGTATCTAGATTCACTTCTGTTATGTATTCCTCTTCTAGTGTATCCAAACCGGTGAGGGTATCAAAAGAGAGTGGAACATTGAACACCTTTTGGAAACCAGTAGAGAAACAATAGGTGGATGATGCATTTGTTGATTTGTTTTACTCAAGTGCTATTCCATTCAATGTTGCAAGAAATCCACATTTTCATAGTGCAATTCAAAAAGTTGCAGAGTTTGGCAAAGGGTGTTGTTGACGTGGTTTTTGCGACTACACCAACACAGAATAAAGTCGCCAACGACTACTCTATCCTCTCTTGAACAAAGTTTCCTGCATGCTAAGATTGTGAGATAGATCATACATTTAACTCCAAGGTTCCTTCAGTGCGAATAGTCTCAGTTGGCTTGGTGTGATATTGCTGGTATTTCAAGGGGACTTACACAATTGTTCGATAGTTGACAACAGACAGCGGACTAAGGGCTTTCGTGTAATTAAAATGATTTAGCAAGTGAGTACAAGTTTCCTAATCTAACCAAAAGTGGACTGAAATTAAATGAGTGTAGGGCCTAAGAAGTTTATGTTCTATTCTAAATGCAAGATATGTGGGGCTCGACTTTAGCAGACTTCAACCGGATTTCACCTAGCCTCGCATCGGACAGCTTAAGCAAAATCGGTGCAATCTTCAGGGGAGTAACGAAGAATATTCAAATTATAATTCAACATACATGTACCATCACAACGATGCATACAAGCATACGAATCACAATCGAAGTTAAGTTTGAAATGATGTCTAGTTGACCACGCAAGGCAAACTCACCGTCAGCGAGTCGCTAGTGGTATGGATAAAGAGAAGCTACGTCGATCAAACACCACAAATCCAAAGTAAACTACTTGCATGAACTGAAAACTACAGTACTTTATGCTACTTGAAGTTGAAGGGATGAAGAAATCTTGCTAGCGACTTATAACAAAGATGAATTCACCATTCAATGAAAGATCTTTTATTACAATAGTTTTTCGCAACAATCTCTTACAAAGTTTTCAAAGGAAAACTTTCCTTCTTCAAACTAAGCTATGCTAAGATATTACAACTAAAGTGCCTCTGCTCTACTCTCTAGTTTGATCTCTAAGCTCTACCTCTACTTCTAATGAGATACAAATGAGGGGGACTCCCCCTTTTATAGATGGCCAAGTCCAACGGATGGCTCAGATTACAATCGGCTGGATGGCCCAGATCGCGCCACCTTAGCCCTAAACAAGATTCGCCCTAAAAACCGCCACCAAGAGGAGTGGGGTAATAAATGAGCCATTAATGTCCATCATCCTTCTAGAAGATTCCAGCTTTGAAATGCGTTCACACTGCCCTTGATCTTCTTCTTGACGCTGTTCCTCAACTTTGCTCGAACTTCCATTCTTTTCTCCATCTTGAGTTTTGAAAACATTTTCTCCTCACCAGCCATTTTCTTGCAACTTTCCGAGGTTGAAATGTCATCTTGGATTATTTTCTTTCATCACTTAAGTCATCACCGCTGGTCCGACGCTTCCCAAAACAAGCAAAGGAGAGGAGCATTAGAACACTTCATAATATAAACTTAACTTAATTCGGATTTTCAATTTAACTTCCAAGCGTTCATCAACGTCCTTTGCTAGCCAACTTTGCATTCAAATTCTTCATGCTTGCTATTTATAGTAAGTCCTTCAATTCTTGCATCTCTGAAGCTCAGATTGTCTTGAGATTTTAGACATTGCATCTTCACAACCTCGTTGGCCTGTTGACACTGCTATTTCGGGTTGGCCTGCTATTTTTAGCCCATTTCAAGGTGGTTTGCCATTTATAGTAACCGCTCGACACTCCACAACCAGCTTGCTTTGAAATCAACGACGTTCACACCATGACCGCCATCGACTCTCTCTATATTTCCTAGCCCATTTCAAAACGACTCACTCATAAATAGTGTGGTGCTCCGCTTTGTTCACCTACTAGTAGATAGCTTGAAGGATGCTGATCGCTGTGGTTTACACCGGTTTTCAAAAATTTTGACTTTTAACCCCTCTTTTCAGGCTCTGAAGCTGGAAACCCTAATTTGTTCCGCATGCATATCAAATGGTCTCCATTTGTTCTCGTTTCTGTTGCATTGCGACCAACTCGTGATTCTGAAGTGCTGGGAGGCGGCTGCCGGGACGCACCTGCTAAAAATAGTAAGTTCCTTACTGAGTGACCATCTCCGCTTTGCATGTCACACCATCGCGAAGGTCTCAGAAAACCCATAAGGAATATGCACGTAAAGAAAACCCCGACATGCAAACCCTAAAATAGCCTTTGAAGGTTTAACCTGAAGTTGTCAGTTTCATTTTGTATGTTATACCGTCGCTGGGCTAGTCTTTGAAACCTGTATGAATCTCCGCATACGCGCTGAAAACTCGCATATAAGCCTTTGAAATCGGGCCTCCGAAGCCGAATCATAAAATGCGAAGTTGTCCTGTTTCACCAAATTTTGCACGCTAGCAAATTTTGATGTGTTCTAGACGCACAGGATCAAGTAAAACTTTGAAATGCCGACGAATTCTTAAATTGCATACTACTGTGTACAGTAAGTTACCTAACTGATGAAATTTCTGGAAGTCTCACTGGAAGCACATCGACAGTCAGTATAGTCTCTATTTCAATATATCTACTTTGTTCAATCCTGACCGACTCATTAAGATGGAAACCTCACTTTCGACGGCCAAATTCACGTTTAAACTCAATGGCGGAGACATCCCTCGAAAGGCAGACAGCAGAAAGAGAGGGAGAGAGACAAAACCAAAGCCAAAAGACCAAAATGGAGCAAAAATTAGGGGTCCCCATCTTGAATGGGGCGATGTGTAAAAAGGTCACAACATCTGGCATCCCCATGGGAAAGTGTTGAAAAACACTTTAAGAATTGAACCTTGATTAATCTTCCTCAAATCATCATACAGAAGGATACTTACTCAAAAGGGGAGAAGAATCCGATATTGGATCAGAACACTTTCATCCAAGACCTCGTGAGTGTGTGCATTCGTTCCATCTCTAAAACCATCTTGACTCTAACGTCACTTAAATTTTATATAAATATCTTAACTTCAAAAGCATCCCTCGACATTGCCTCACGCTACCAAAGGCCCATAGCTCCCATTTAGGTTGTAGCTACACCTCACGGTAATATTGCTCCATCGCTCGCCAAGGCCCCAAGTAGCCCCTGTGGTGGATATCAGAGGTTCCCAAAACCAATATTTTGTAATAATATTTCCTTCATTTTTCATTTTCTCATTTTTTCGATATTTCTTTTAAGCACATTTTTCTCTTTTCTTTTGATCTTCCGTCAATTCCTCAATTGGCTGGCAGGCAATGAAGCCTCCAATGGGTTTGAGAATTGTAGTGGCGCTGAAGCAAGATGTAAAATTTTCACCTGCCAAGACCTTTCCCAAGAAACCAAAATGACTCAGAATGGAGATAGGTAAGATATTTAAGGTCTTTAGACTCATGTGTTTAGACACAATAATGGATTGACCTCCCGAGATGAGTTTGATCCAAACTGGATGATGACAAGAGGAAAACAACCTTAGTCTTTTCAAAAATTTGCACAAATTCCAGCGGAAAGAACCACGTTGTGAAAGTTAAATCATCATCGCCCCCTCTGCAACGGGAAAACCCTAAAATCCTTGCCCACTCCAAACCAAAACTACTTGAGTGGACAACTCAAGGGAAGAACGCCAAACCAAACCTGTGAGGGAAAGAAACCAAAACCAAAACGAAAGAAAAACAGTAAAGCAAGGGGAAGTAAAACGAACGTGGAAGGCAAACCTAATCTAATTATATTACAAAAAGTAGGCTCTCAGAGAGAACCTAGGACTAGAAATAATGCTTGAGGAATTGTCCGCTGATTTCGGCACAGACATCCTCCCCTCACAAGCAGCACGCAATCTAAATGCATTATCTCCTGTGATTTTAAATCATAGGGGTCCAACCACGATTTGTCTATCCATCCATAACCCTTTGATGCCCAGCCAACTTCCAAAGCTTCATATTTTTCTCCCCAAGTACATCGACCGAGATGTACCCTTTTATTTGAATTGTCCTCTTTTCTTATGGACTTCTCCACATTCTTCTTCTAGAGTGACTTGTTGAATAATCTTTGGGTCTTGCTTCAAGGAGATCTTACTCACGGGACCCGTATTCTCTGAATGGGGAGCCTTGTGGACTCTACATGAATTGGGTAAGAATAAATCTTCGATGGAGGCATTTTCTGTCTCTTGTTTCACAATTTTTAACATAGAATCTCCGAACATCCCTTCATTCTCATTCCCACTTGAATTGTTTTCAATCAATACTTCAGTGGAGGCAGGTGTATCTACTAAAAGCTTTTCTTCTTTCGAGATCTGCAACATGAGGACTTCTTTCTTAATGGGCCTATATGAACCCAAATCAGTTTCTACGAACAAAACATCACTATTTTCACCACACTCGATCAATAATTTGAGCCGTGTACTTTCAATTTTTTATCTTATTTGGAACTCCTCTCCAAGGCAACCACATGTGGGAGATGTCACGGCAATGTATCCGCTTCAATTTTCTGGGCTCCAATCTTCGCCACAGCATGCCATAAATCCATCTCGTATATCCACAACTCCATATGTCGGCGCGAATTAATTTCGATCCGCCGCTAATGCGATATGGATATTACACCTTCCATAACTGACTTCGGGCCTTATCCAAATTGAAATACCTTTGTAAAGAACCGGACCTAATTTTTTAATTTCACAACAATTATAATGCAACACGACCAAGTATATAGCTCAAAACCAAAACGCATGGTATGTAACTTAACTAAAATGTACACCAGATCCCATGTAAGCAAGGTGAGCATTGGTCGAGGATCTAATGCAAATGCAACTGAAGGGAACTTAATCAAGAATGCGTCAGGCAGACGTGAAAGTGCGGCCTGCAGGATCAATGCATGATGAATGTGGCACCTTAATCCAAGAATGGCGCCGAAAGTGATGGCGAAAGCATATGGTCGAGGGTCCTTAAACTACTTAATCGGAAGTAAATAGGTGGCAAGCCAGCCTCTTCCACTTATTCAGTGGGAATTACATGTAAATTCAAAGAAGAGAAGAGAGAATTGCTGACAGTACTACTGTTCAGCTTACAATAAGTTAGAGAGCCTGCCAATAGCACAAGATTAGAAGCTTCAAATGCTGCAATAATTCTTAACTAATCTCCAAAGCCCCAAATCCCTTTAGTAACAACTTCTCCCTCACAAATGAACTTTTCCCAAATCTGATATGACTGATTTTGACAGAAAATTGCACAGACCAGCAACACAGCAACTTACTAAAATGCTCACAAATCACTCAAATCTCACCCAATTCACATGAAACTAAATGCAGATTGCTCTAGAGATGACGGCGCCCCAGAATGAATGCATAAACATCACTAAATGAACCCTATTTATTTTGCACAATTCCCAAAGCCACTTCCAGAATGGTACGACCCTCTTAAAGGGGCGATTTTCATTTAAAAATCCAAATGAGCATTATAAAATCTGTAACTTTGCAAAGATGGTCGCCTAGCATAAGGAAATGGAATACTTCAATGCCCAGAACAGAATTATTTTTATTTTGAAAGCTGTGAGCAAATCTTACATATTCTTCTATGATGTTCAGCAACTCTAGAAATGAACATAAAATGCAAACTAGAACTCCAAAATGCAATTACTCAACTGAAAATGCAAATCAAACCTATTACAAGCTAACCTCTCAACTAGTTGCTATCTTTCAAGCAAGAAGATGAGCCCATGCTAGGAGGTGTGCTTTCCTCGAAGCGAGTGCCTGAAGACAATTTAGCAGCATAACGATGTAGTAGACAAAAGATCCCAAATGAAGAGTTGAGGCCTGAATATAAAGACATGAAGAGAGCCTTCTAGAAGCTTCAAGAAGGGTGCCCAAAACCCTAATTTTGAATTCAACATTTCCCTCCAAAAGATGGCGTCCCTTTTCCCTTAATGAAATATTTCACTTTTTTAATAAAAGTCAAACTCCTCAAGTAGGCGTCCATTTCATTTAGCCCAATATTTGACTTTAAAAATATAATTTATCTCTCAATGAAGCATCGACCCTTTAGGTCCCCTTTTTAAAAACAACATAAGGTTGTAATGCTAGGCAAGGGGGGTTATAATATTAAAATATAATATTATAATGTGTAAATACTTATCTCTCCAAGGAAAATGCACCCAAAGGCCAAAAACTGAAGTGCCAGCTGAACCAACTGAAGAAGAAGACCAACTGAACTGAACCCAACCTATCTACTGCCAAAAATAGAATTTACTAAAAATAGTAAATTCATGAAGTTGCTCGAAATGCCAAACTGACCATACCACCGCGAAGCTCTCTGAAAACCCAGAAAGAATCCGCAAACCGATTTCCAAACTTCAAGCAACAACCACCTCAAAATTAGGAAACCCTAATTTCACCATTCGAGTAGCCTACGGGTCTCCGGAATAGGCCAACGGTCAACATAAACGATCACATTTGAGAAGGGGACATTACAACCTTCCTGTTGGTCTGAAGCGGAATTATACCTAACGCCTGACATACCTTCAAAGGCATGACATTACTTGATGCATCAGAATCGATCAAACAGTTATGCAATAACTTCCCAAAAATTCTAACTGAAACAAGGAATGGGGCTAGCTCATCCTTCCCCTGATAAAAAACAACTGGCTTCTTCTTTTCATTTGCTAAGGCATTCTTACTTTCATCTTCTCTACTCGATTGAACTTGGTTAGCTTGAGCAACATCTTTTAGATTCTGCATTTGCTCTTGTTTTTGCTTCTGCTCCACAGGAATATTGAACCGAACTCTCCTTTTATCTTCAATCCTCGACTTTTCAGGAGTGTTTGAAGAACCTTGTATCACACCTATGAAGTTATGAGGCTATTGCGGAGCCTCCCAAGTGTTAAATGGTGCGTAGGGCATCTCTTCTACCATATTCGTGTCCTGCGCTGGACGAGACTGTGTGACAACAGGAGGATTTCTTGGTGCATTGGTTGCTTCTTGGGAGATACTTCTCACAACGGATGTTTCATACACACTTCCCAGAATTGTATCTCTGACCTCTGAAATCTTCATTAATTCATGTAGGGGGAGACTAACTTTCATCCTTTTGAATTCTTCTAGTACATAAGAGCCAAGTCTTTTCACGTCCTCTCTAGGAAGACTCTCCTTTTGTCTTTGCCCAGCTTGATGAACTGGCTGTTGAATAACTTGTTGTCCTCCTCCGCTTTGCGTTGCATTCTGCCGTCTATACTCTGGAGAATCTCTTGGTAGACCTAAATTATTGCTCGCGTTGGGATGTGGCGGAGTTGTAAAATTATTTGGAGGTACCGATGACGTCAGAGGTTCACGTTGTTGGTGGTAATTCCTCTGATATACTTTAGGAGCTTCACCTCTAGTAGTCTGAAGAGCTTGTACCTCCCTTCTTCCTTCTACCAAAACGCTGTTGTTGAGAGGCGGAAAAACATAACCATCTCTATGAAGAGGCTCTTCTAGAGATGCATACGTGGCATGAACTTCTAATGGTATTTGAAACTCTGGCATCCCCACGGGACCGTTTGTTGAAGCTGATGGAAATTGGTGATTGACGGGTGGAGGCGTGTAACTCTAAAACTCAGGCGAGAAATTGCAATCTTCTATTATCAATGCTTGATCATATCTGGGCGCTGGGACTAATTCATATCTTGTAATTGGAGGGTTCTCTGTGGCCTCTGTATTCCATGCTTCACTCTTGAGAATACCAGCCACAACTTGGAATTCGTGACACTGGAGCTCAGAGTGCTGGTTCGTATTATGTAACCTATACCATCCTGACGAGGCAGTTTCGGCCATATAGAATCTATCTGCAGGACGGTTTTCAGGACGTGGCGGATTGTCCAATGGTGATGGGACACCTCCGTTGTTGGGCCCTATATTCCAGGACCTCTTCTGAAATCCTTGATTGTTATTTCTATACCCATAACTGTTTTCATGACTGTATCCTTGATGGGTATCTTGATGACTTGGAGGATTACTTTGATATCCTCGGTTAGCACCTTGGTGTGCCTGATAATTTCGTGGCATAGTTTGCGTTTGATTATTTTGATTTTTGAGGTAAGTCACCTCAGTTGATAACCTCTTCACTTGTTCTATTAAGTCCTTTATTTCATCTTTCTCCTCTTGAGTTTTCACTGGCGGTATTGTGTTTTGGAGATAAACAGGCTGTGTGACTTGCGTCTGGGACAAAGGCATCCCAAGATGGAGAACTAACTGACTTGATGGTGTTTGCACTTGATAAGCTGGCTGTGGAATTACATTTAACGCTGGAACTTGTTGATTCCATGTTGAGCCAAGCGTTGGCACTTGATTGTTTGTCGTAGCTAGGCCAGTGTGGAGTACGAGCCCAGTTATATTCTGTCCTAAACCTTGACTTACTTCAATAGCTTTAGTGTAAGCTTGATTCATGTTTGTTGGAGTAGGGTGAGATTTAACGAACACTGCAGTCAGAGGATCAAGTGCTGAATAGTAGCTTTCTCGAGCATCAACAACAACATAAGGAGTGCGTAACCTTGTGAGGGCCTTTTGGAACCTATTGTTGAATGCATGGATGGGCTCTTGGTCCTGCCTTCTCACTTCTGCAAATTGACGATAAAGCTCTACAGGGGTGACTGGTATACCAAACTTTCCGATGAGGGCCTCCTTCATCTGCTCCCATGTTCTTATAGACCCTACTGGTAGGTGAATGAACCAGAAATGAGCCTCTTCTCCCAAGGAATATGGAAATAGGCGGAAAGCAACGTCTGCATACCCAATCTGCTTATTACGTAAATGATCCTCGAACATTTTGATATGATCCTCAGCAGAACGATTTGGATCACTGACTTGATACTTAGTGCAAAAGTACTCTGGATTCTTTGGCATGTCATGGTAATCAGTAAACTCAAGGGGAGATGGGTTGGTAACCAACAATGTAGCACCGTTTGGAGCTGGTTGACCTCCTGGTTGACCTCTTGGTTGAGCCATTGCTTGAACTGGCTGTCGCCGCTGGTACACAATAACTTGGGTTGGATGTTGTACAATAGCTTGAACTTGTTTTGGCTGAGCAAACCTCGAAGCACTAGGTGGAGTTCTAAATAAGCTTGAGATTTCTTCTCTGCTTTCTTCGCTTGACTGAACTTCTTTGTTTGATAAAAATTCTTCACTTGACTTAGCCTCCTTACTTGAATGACTTTCTTTCTTCTTCCTTGATCTCGTGGGTAGCTCTAACTCCACAAAATCTTTGGATGAACTAGGAGCAGATCTCAAGATTCTCTTCAACTTGTCTGGTGAAAATGAACTGATACGATCCAAGATGTAGTTGCTTCTTCTATTGGCTGCGCGCGGGATTCTTCAATCCTGAAAGAACACTATCTTGACTCATGATAATTTTCTCCAATAGAACTTTTTGTATTTCAAACCCTTTCTACTTCAACACAACTGTATGCTGTAGCTGTTATTCGCCCTCCTTCTAGCGCCAATTCTGTTGACGTGATTTTTGCGACTACACCAACACAGAATAAAGTCGCCAACGGCTACTCTATCCTCTCTTGAACAAAGTTTCTTGCATGCTAAGATTGCGAGATAGATCATACATTTAACTCCAAGGTTCCTTCAGTGCGAATAGTCTTAGTTGGCTTGGTGTGATATTGCTGGTATTTCAAGGGGACTTACACAATTGTTCGACAGTTGACAGTAGACAGCGGACTAAGGGCTTTCATGTAATTAAAATGATTTAGCGAGTACAAGTTTCCTAATCTAACCAAAAGTGGACTGAAATTAAATGAGTGTAGGGCCTAAGAAGTTTATGTTCTATTCTAAATGCAAGATATGTGGGGCTCGACTTCAGCAGACTTCAACCGGATTTCACCTAGCCTCGCATCGGACAGCTTAAGCAAAATCGGTGCAATCTTCAGGGGAGTAACGAAGAATATTCAAATTATAATTCAACATACATGTACCATCACAACGATGCATACAAGCATATGAATCACAATCGAAGTTAAGTTTGAAATGATGTCCAGTTGACCACGCAAGGCAAACTCACCGTCAGCGAGTCGCTAGTGGTATGGATAAAGAGAAGCTACGTCGATCAAACACCACAAATCCAAAGTAAACTACTTGCATGAACTGAAAACTACACTACTTTATGCTACTTGAAGTTGAAGGGATGAAGAAATCTTGCTAGCTACTTATAACAAAGATGAATTCACCATTCAATGAAAGATCTTTTATTAAAATAGTTTTTCGCAACAATCTCTTACAAAGTTTTCAAAGGAAAACTTTCCTTCTTCTTCAAACTACACTATGCTAAGATATTACAACTAAAGTGCCTCTGCTCTACTCTCTAGTTTGATCTCTAAGCTCTACCTCTACTGAATTACAAATGAGGGGGATTCCCCCTTTTATAGATAGCCCAGTCCAACGGATGGCTCAGATTACAATCGGCTGGATGGCCCAGATTGTGCCACCTCAGCCCTAAACAAGATTCACCCTAAAAACCGCCACAAAGAAGAGTGGGGTAATAAATGAGCCATTAATGTCCATCATCCTTCTAGAAGATTCCAGCCTTGAAACGCGTTCACACTGCTCTTGATCTTCTTCTTGACGTTGTTCTTCAACTTTGCTCGAACTTCCATTCTTTTCTCCATCTTGAGTTTTGAAAACATTTCTTCTCTGTCACTAGCCATTTTCTTGCAACTTTTCTTCCTTCGAGGTTGAAATGTCATCTTGGATTATTTTCTTCATCACTTAAGTCATCACCGCTTGGTCTCGACGTTTCTCCTGCAAAACAAGCAAGGAGAGGAGCATTAGAACACTTCATAATATAAACTTAACTTACCTGATTTTCACGCTCTAACTTCCAAGTGTTCATCGTCCTTGCTAGCCAACTTTGCATTCAAATTCTTCATGCCTGCTATTTATAGTAAGTCCTTCAATTCTTGCATCTCTGAAGCTCAGATTGTCTTGAGATTTTAGACATTGCATCTTCACAACCTCGTTGGCCTGTTGACACTGCTATTTCGGGTTGGCTTGCTATTTTTAGCCCATTTCTGAAGGTGGTTTGCTATTTATAGTAACTGCTCGTTTTTGATACCTCCACAACTCCGTTTGCTTTTAAATTCGAATGACGTGCTCCTCACCATGTGACCTGCCTGTTGGCATCGGCGCATGCTGCTGACTTTCTATTTTTAGCCTATTTCCAAAATGACTTACTATAAATAGTAAGTGCTCCATTTGTCTTCAAATTTTACTAGTAGATAGCTTGAAGGATGCTGATCGCGGTAGTATACACGGTTTTAGAAAATTCTGATTTTTTACGCCTCTTTTTAGGCCCCGAAGCTGGAAACCCTAATTTGTTCTGCATGCATATCAAATGACCTCTGTTTGTCCTCGTTTCTGCTGCATTGCGATCAACTCGTGAGTCTGAAGTGCTGGGAGGCGGCTGCCGGGATGCACCTACTAAAAATAGTAAGTTCCCAAATGAGTGACCATCTCCGTTTGCATGTCACATCATCGTGAAGCTCTCGAAAAACCCATAAGGAATATGCAGACGTGCAAAGAAAACCCTGACATGCAAACCCTAAAAATAGCCTCCGAAGGCTGAACTCTAAAAGTTGTCATTTCATTTTGCATGTTATACTGTCGCGAAGGTCTCTGAAAACCCAGAAGGAATCTCCAGACATGCGTTGAAAAACTTTGCATATAAGCCTTGAAATCTGCTTCGGAAGCTGAACTGCTAAAAATAGTAAGTTGTCTGTTTCAGCTCAAATTTTGCACGCAAGCAGCTTGATGTGTTCTAGACGCAGTGTGACTGTTAAAACTCCGAAAATGCTGACGGAACACCTTGAATTGCATACTTACTAAAAATAGTAAGTTACATGAATCTGATGAAATTTCAGTGGAAGCCTGCTGGAAGCACACTGACAACAGTGTTAGTCTCTATTTTCAATATATTCACTTTGTTCAACCTCAGACTGACCATTAAGATGGAAACCCTAATTTTCAGACTTGGCCAAATTCACGCTTAAACTCAATGGCGAAGACATCCCTCGAAAGGCAGATAACAGAAAAGAGAGACAACGGGAAAACAACGAAATGAAGCCAAAAGTTCGGAAGGAAGCAAAAATTAGGGGGTCCCCATCTTGAATGGGGCGATGTGTGAAAAGGTCACAATAGGTGCATACCCCCATCTTTAGAGGCTTTCAGGGCAACTCTTTTGTAGAGGCCAAAAGATAGATTGACTTAGAAACTAGCTGATGTCAAAGCCTCTTGGAATGAAACAAGTTGCACTATATTGAGTGATGGATGGTCAGATATATGTGAAAGGCCATTGATTAATGTTTTGGTGTCTTCTCCTAATGGTGTCGTGTTCTTGAAAGTGATTGACACCATGAACCAGAAGAAAACTTCCGAGTATATTTTTCAAATATTAGAGGAAGCCATTCTTGAAGTAGGGGTGGAAAATGTGGTTCAAGTGGTAATTGATAGTGTAGCAAATTGTGTGGGAGCTGGGAAGCTGATTTTAGAGAAGTATCCACAAATATATTGGAGCCCATGTGCAGCCCATTGTCTCGATTTGTTGCTTCATGACTTGGCTAAATTCCCATGGGTACATGAAGCTTTTCATAGAGGGAGAGCAATTGCTAATTTCATACGAAATCATCGTCTCACATTGAGTCTTTATAGGCAGCATGCATCTAGGGAGTTGTTGAGGCCTTGTGAAACAAGATTTGCATCATTTTATATCACTTTGAAAAGAGTGGTTGAAGAAAAAACAGCTTTGAGGTCTATTATTTGTTCCAATCAGTGGGAAAATTCAGTGCTTTCGAAAGGTCCTAAGGGGAAAAACATAGAGCAAATCATTCTAAACAACAATTTCTGGGAAAGTGCAGCAAAGGTTTTGCTTATTTGTGAACCAATTGTTGATGTGCTTTGTATGGTTGATGGTGACTCTCCTTGCCTTGGCATGCTTTATGAAAGCATGGATTGTTGTAAAGAATCTATTCAAAAAACACTAAATAATGTAGAAACAGAATATATGGAGATATGGGAAACAATTGATTGCAGATGGAAAATGATGCACACACCTTTACATGCAGTAGCTTGTTTTTTTGGAGCCTAAGTTGTTTTCTATTAATAGAAAAGGCGATTCTGAAATTATGGGAGGGCTTTATGAAGCCATTGGAAAGTATGAACCAAATGCAGCAATTTTAGCACTAATCAGAGATCAATGTTGGGAATACAAGAAAGGAGAAGGGATGTTTGGAATGCAAGCAGCCAAATATGACTTGGCACGTATACCTGGATATAGATGGTGGATAAACTATGGAGCACAAACTCCCGAGCTACAACAGTTTTCTATTCGAATTTTGAGTCAGGGAGCAAGTTCATCAGCTTGTGAGAGGAACTAGAGTTGCTTTGACCACATCCATTCCAAAAAGAGGAATAAGTTGTTTTCTGGAAAGTTGGGAGATCGCGTCCTTATTCGTAGCAATTTAAAATTGTTCATGAACAAATCAGCAAAGAACTCTTCCTCACAACAACAAATTCTTGAAGACATAGCAGTGGCAGTTGTAGATGAGCCTAACTTTGCAGATGATGAATTAAGTAGTGATACAGATGATGACAATTTAGCATCTCAGCCAAGTGCTCTTGATGACTTGGAGCTTTTTTGAAGTTCTAAAGTCTTGACTGTTATTGTACTTTTTTGACAAATGAGCTTCTTCGCAATCGTGATTTCAGATGTTTCTTATGGTTTATATTTTATAAATGTGTCATCTTTTTGTAATGATTTCAAATCTATTTATCAATGTTAAACTATTTAGTATTTAGACAATATTATGGATACATTACTTATATTTATTAAAAAATAATATAAAAATACATAAGGAATTTTAATCCGAATTTTATACTTTTCGAATTTTTTCCTCGCCGAACTTCATCCGAATTTCAAAGCTACCGAACTCGAATTCGAATTCGAACCTTGTGACTTAGCCCATAAGAGCACCATCGCTACATGGACTATCCAATCACCATTTCATTTCAGCCCAACGACTTACAGAGGGTTTTCGGTATTCCTGCATCAAGAGCGGTAGTAGCAAAGCCCACAACAAAAAATTACTGCAAAACACAAAGAGATGATAATAAAAAAAATTCGCATACTAGACCTAACACAAAAGGAGAAAGATACAATTTTGAATGCAGGTACGAGAGGGCTGAGGGAGCAGATGCTGGTGAATGCAGATTGGAAATGTTTGATGGACCTAATCAAATGGAGATTAACAGGGTCAAGTGGGGCATCAGACATCACAACTTGGATGGCGGATTATATGTTTGGGTTAAGCGTAGGAAAAGTCTATAATTGGGTCTATTATCTATCTGAAAGGATAAGGGAGTTTTTGGCCTATAAGCACAAGGCCTTTTATATGACTCAACACGCTATAGTGTTGCTTCTAGATGCAGTGTATAACCAGGTGTCGAGTGCCAAATTGGGCAAATTGCAACTTGCTATTGATTACGACAAGGCATGGCCAACCGTGTTAAGGTGGACTTCCCTAGAAGCCCGGGCAATGGGTGAAGAAACAAAAACGGGAAAGAGGAAGGGGAAGTAGAAGGAGGACGAGAGTAGTGACAAGTATGAACAGATAGATGTAACTTCCTCCACGGCTAGCATCGCACCTGGGGATGTGCACTCGATTGAAATCATACACCTAAGGAATGAGGCTCCAGTAGTGGTAGCCGAGGCTATAGCAAGCGTAGACACTTTGGTTCCAACAATGGTAGCTGAGATTGTAGCAGCAACCGACACTTTGGTTCCAACAGTGATTGAGGCTGTAGCAACAACCGACATGTTGGTTCCAATAGTGGCAGTCGAGGGAATGGAGGCAACCGAAATGGCTATGGAGATACCTCATGTGGACAACTGGTTAGAGCTACTCAGTTCCCCCATCCGGATAGAAGATATATGACCCATCCATTCACCACAACATATGGAGGTAGAGATGGAGCAGCTAGTGGTTGCGCCATCTGCAGCAGGAAGCATATAGTTAGATGTCACATTGCCGGCCACCAAGTAGGTTCTCACTCACATGGCAAAACCAGTGCTTGTGGGAGAAGTGGCGGAGGCTGCAACAGGAGTGGAGCGTACGCTAGGAGCATAGGAGCCCACGCAGCCGAGGGAGCATGATGATGAGAGGCCAGCCACCAACCCTCGCACACCTCAAACTGTATCTTTTGGATCCATACTAAAGGAATCAAGTGATTCAGAGGGAGATTCAAATATTTTGGAAGGTATCCTTGTTGAAATCGCCAAAACAAATAGGAAAGATTTGATGGGCACCATCGAGAGGTACCTGTAGGACTTAAAAGCAATCACAATTGTCATCTAGGAGGTGTTAGACATTGCCAAGACACTAGATCGTAGCCACTCTCTCGTAGCATGGCGAGAGGCACGAAGGATCTTGAAATTTATGAAGACTGTGAAAAGGAATTCCTAAGCATTTTTTATCAAGAAGGGTTGGCTAGATATGGAATCACTACAAATCCTAGTAGCTTGGTTCCCAGACAAGCCAACATTCCAAGGGAAGGATGGCAAGTTGATAGCCCATCTTTTTGGCATGGAGAGGGCCCATAGAGAGCTATTTCATGTTTTCAAAATGCAGGAAGTAAGAAATTCAAGATTGATCACTAGGGCTGATGAGGCTATAGCCATCTCCCAAAAGATTCGTACATAGCAGATTCCCTTAACTAGTGTCATGTCCCCAATCTAGAGGTAGTTTGATTTAATTAATTAAGTTGTCCAATTTCATGATATTTCAATAATATTAAATTAGTTATTTATAAGGTTATCAAACAATTATAAAATAAAAGGTGACCTTATATTTAATTAATTTAATAGAGTGACTCAAATAAAATGATATTATAATATAAAGTCACTTAAATAAAATAATACTTTATTTTTGGAAGCTTCTTGGAGATGTGGGTGAAAAAGTATAAAAAGAAGCTTTGGCTGAGCATTTTAGCATGGTTGAGTTGACTACTTCATTTTCTACATTTGCTGGAGTTGATTGCTTAGCAACTTCGCTTGTGTGATAACAAGCCTAGCTGATTCCTAGTTTCGCTTGTGCAATATCAAGCCTAGCTAGTTTGGGGAAAGGATATCTCAGTCCTTTCATTTGTGTCAAAAAGAGAAATTAATTTTGGTGAAGTTTGGGAGATCATTTGAAGTCTGCAATTTTGTTTTAGTCTGCAGACCAGCCATGAGAGAAATTGCATTTTCATTCGTTGCTCTTCAATAAGGAGATACAATTTTGTGGGCACTTGAGGGATTGTTTTCTTTGGAGCTGACAATCATTTCTATAACAATTTTGGAGGCCAGTATTGTTGCATTTATTTATACAAAAAGCTGCCAGGCAAGAGCAGGGGCAACTCTCTTTAGCAGGGGCGATTTCACCATTGGAAGCCATAAAAAAATCTGATAAAAATCTTGAAGAGTCGGTTTTCAACATGGAAGCAAGGTGCACCACTTAGAAGGCATTTGGAAGTTTGTTCAAGGAAGATCAAACCATTTTGTGTTGGCTACAAGTCATTTCCAAGTTCCTTATTTTATTGTTGCATTTCATTTAGAGGCTCATATTCACATTGTATGCATCTGCTGATTTAATCAGCATCTTCTCCATGTAATTTCAGTCATATAATAGTCTCCATATTGCATATGTAATGCTACAGCTGATTGGTATTGAGTTTCAGACATATTCATTTGAAAGGCAATTATAAACTCAAGTGTGATTGCACTTCATTTGCAGCTTGTAAGCACTCTCATAATATTATAATATCAATTGGAGTTATAAGGTGTTTGCTTGCCAACTATTTGACAAATTGTCCATCATATGTAGTTGCATTGTGTTGGAACTAGTTTTCATGCCAAGTGCTTGTGAAAATGTCTCTTGGCTGTAGATGTTAATTTGCATTTAGAACTTCATGTACTTGCATTTGAAAAACTCAAAAAGAGCTGCAATTAATTTTAGTTACTTGCCTAGTTGTCTCAGAGTTCATTTTCAAGCATTTTACATCATTTGTAAACATCAAAAACAAATCCAAAGCAAACTGAAACAAAAATCAGCAAGCAAGAAGGTTACAAGACAAGTGTTTGACAAAATTACCAAGGCTGCAAATCAGTGTTTTCATATCAGATTTGGTCAGGCACATTACAACCAGCACTTTCAGAGCAAGCTTCAACAACAGGCTCACCTTTTAGAGGAGGAAAGAACAAAAGTGTTAGCTAGGGACATAGAGTTGTTGGAAAAGGACAAGAGGATACAGGAATTGGAAGAGAAGTTGGCCAAGCAGGTTGGGGAAAAGGACCAGGAAATAGCAAAGATCAACCAATGCCTTAGGGAGGTGGTCCACTTGGTGAAACAGCTAGGGAGAACGAGCTGAAGGCTGCACACCACCTGAAGCTCTAGACAAAGGAAGTCTATCGGCTTCGATAGCGGAGCGTGCAAACAACCACCCCGACCTCCTCAATATATCTAGCTCCAAGGATGTCCTCTCACCCAACTTCTCATTATTTTTAGTTCTAGGAAGTGGTCTTCCAATTTTTGTAGTAGTCGTCTGGAAGACGACTTGTTTTTATGGGGGGATGATGTAGACGACCTTGTTAATAAATAATTGTGTTGCGGTCGGTCGTACTAGTAGTATGTATAAAATAAAATAGAATAATGCTTTGCACAGATTAATGTAATCGACAATTAATCCGACAGTTGGGTAGTTAGGAAGCGTTGCCGACGGTTGGCATCTCAATCAACCTCGGCTAGCTATTTATGTACTCATTTCATTTGTAGTTGGGGCAACTTGATGCTGTGATGTAATTACTACTATATTTAATGAATGATTGCAACATCTCTTCTGTGTGATATGTGTTCTTGAATGAAATTTGTATATGTTCTATGTTCGGTAAATATTCATCCATTTACTCTCGTATAACTGTAAAGATATCCTAGTGAGTAAACATTTCACAACTGTAGAAATGACCCAATATGATGAAATAGTGAAGTTTGTGCCCATAATGATTGTCTTATCATGGTAGGTGCAATAAATGTGGTCTATATAAAGAGATGATAAGGTGCAGATAAATGTGTGGAAATGTGTGTAATAGGTATTAGGAAAAAGGCAAGGGAAATTTCCCAACTTCACAAGAGATTGTGTTGACACCATAATGTGCCTTTCCCATTGCACACATTTGTTTTGTAAGATAATTGAAGTGTTAGTGTGAAAATATTGTTAGATTTTGAAGGGATAAACATACAAAATTGATATTGTGAGTGCAGTGCAATTGATTGGGGTGCACCTTACAATTGGTCTATGCAAGATCTAGTTAGAAATTCACCATGTAGACACATGTTGTATGCCGTGATTTGTGTTGCATGCATGCAAAACTATAAGTTTGGAGGGTTGGGGTAAAGTGCCCGTAAAACCCCCTAATATAATTATTTGAAACAAAGAGTTAATAGAACATAGTAACAAAGTTTTTCTTGAATTCATGCATATGAAATATCTATGGACTATCACACATTCTAGTCTATTATATTTGTCATGTTCATAGTGTTAACATCGCACACAATCAAATGAGAGTATTTGAACCTAAGCTTGCGTTAGGTGAGAAACATTTGTATGCTAGTGTGCATAGGTAGATTACAATATAAGTGTTAGCAATGGTCTAAACGCATGCATGCATTGCACCATTTGTCAATATGTAAATGTATTAATCCACTCTCTCAAAATGGGCACAAAACTAAATGGGAATTGGTATGGGTATGCAAATTTCACTATTACATTATTATTATCCTAGACTCATGGTTTATTATGTATTTTGGTTTAGTTCTTATTAAGTACTATATCAGTTTTTTGGGGTTCCAACCATGTTGATTAGATATCCCTGGTGGTTATAAGTAGCTTGACCTATTTCTACCATTTATTTGCTATGTTACCGGTTCATTGTAGGTCCCAGTTCGATCCGACTTGAGTTCGGGGTCTGGGTTTTGTCCCTTGTGGGTTCGAACAAGGTCTGGCCAACAGACTATGGGTTTGGCCTTGCCGAATTTGGGCAGACCTGAGGCATCTTTGGACGTTTCAACCATAGCAACAAAAATCTTTTGGGGAATAAATCGGCAAACCAAAAGTTCAAGATTGTTTGAAAAAATCGGGAAAAAATCAGATTTAAAAGAAAACGTAAAAAAATATAGAATAAGAGACAAAAACTGATTTTTTTTTAATTGAAAGGCATTTCCATACCAATAGAGATATAGAGAGCAAATAAAATAGAGAGTTTAGCTGATGAATCATAGAAAATAGATTTTGTTGTTTATATTCATATCGCTGATCACTATGTCACTAATTTGATTACATTGCATTCCACATCTTTCAAAGCATTAGTTCACAATGCATAACTGATAGATGACAAAATTTCAATTACAGTATAGTTTGTAGTACAAAGATTCAAAAAGCAAAAGTAGCCTATGACTCTTGCTAGTTGCTACTATAAATAGAGCTATGCTAAAGGCTTGCAGGCCTTGATGATGAAGCTCCTGCGGCTTGGCCTCTCTTAAGTTCATCAATCACATGAGGATCCCAGTTGGACTCCTCTAGGATCTCAAAATCCTCAAACTCGAGCTACGTCATCATTAGCAATCCACTCATTGTCTGGATCAATCTCATCAAGATCAATTGGCTCAGCATCCTCAATGGTACCTAGTTTTGCCCATGGACAAGTTAGTCTTTGGATTACAAGTGCAAAAACATTATGAATATTGAATACAATTACAAATTTACAACTACGATTGCAAGTATAATAAAAGTCTAACCTTGAGCTTTCTTTAGCTTCAAGCGGTTGTGGTGAACAAACACCAAGTCATTCATCCGTTGCTGTGTTAAGCGATTGCGTTTCTTCGAATGTATGTGTTCACAAACACTCCAAGTACACTCGCAAGCAGATGAACTGCATGGTTGGCTCAAAATGCGTTTCGCTAACCACCTAATATTTTTGGTTTCGTGACCAAAAAAATCCCACCATAGCGCTGAAAACCACATTATATGGAGATGATGTTATGTAAGAATATCTTAAATTTTTATACATTTTATGATTTTGTCCAAAAAATAGAGAGATTATCAAAATTTTATAGACTCTACCTGGTTGCACGGTCTTCCTGCCTTCCACGGCAGCCTTAGATGAGAAAAAACCCGTTGCTTGCTTGTACGTGGCTAACTCTTGGATAGCTGTCATTAACTGTTCTGTGGTCGCAAACATTTTTTCCATGCATATGAACAAGCCTTGTGCAACCTCACCATCATCATCTCTAAATGAAGAGTTATGGTACATACTTGGATTAAGATAGTATCCTATAGCATGGAGAGGAGAATGCATCTGTCGATCCCATCTTCGATCAATTATGTCCCATAGTGGCATATACCTGTCCCTGTCATTTTCCATCCTACTCCTCATCACCTCCTTGGCCCTATCCTTGGCCTCATATAAATATCCCATGG
The DNA here is from genome assembly GCA_007258455.2 of Sequoia sempervirens. Classification (NCBI taxonomy): domain Eukaryota; kingdom Viridiplantae; phylum Streptophyta; class Pinopsida; order Cupressales; family Cupressaceae; genus Sequoia; species Sequoia sempervirens. The sequence continues at coordinate 29,321 of VDFB02270604.1, forward strand.
GGGATTTATCCCCATCCACTAGTCTCAAGACCTTGACTAGAGGCTTTGAAAATTGTACAACTTCTTCCATTGCATTCCAAAAACTAGCAGAATAAATGTAATCTGATATTGCTTTGCCATCTGCTTGATTTGAGAAGCTAGATGCCATCCACTCGCTTGAAACAAACATTCGTTTCAAATTCATTTTTTGTTCACATAGAGTTTGTAGTGCAAGGAAGTGTGTCGCAAATCTTGTCACCCTTGGTCTAACTAACTCCTTGCCCTCTGTGAAAGTGCGCATCATACACAAAACCCTTGTGTGATTATAGATAAATTTGGTAATTGAGCGAGCCTTGTGCAATACCTCCTTAACCCACTCAAGTTTACCAATGTCCTCTAGGGTTAGATCAATGCAATGTGCTGCACATGGAGTAAAAAAGATGGAGGGGTATTTGTCTGTCAGAAGTCTCCCAGCAGCAACACAAGCAGCAGCATTATCTGTAATAAATTGAACCACATTTTGTGGCCCTATTTCTTTGACCACTAAGTCATACATCTCGAACAATGCACCCGCAGATTTGATTGTGTGTGATGCATCCACACATTTCAAAAAAATTGTGCCAATTTCACAAGACACGAGGAAGTTGATGAGTGTTCGATTCCTCCTATCTGTCCACCCATCTGACATTATGCTGCAACCAATCTTTGCCCAAATCAGTTGATGTTCAGCGAAAACATCATTAACATCCTGTACTGCATCATTAAGCAAAGGAAGCCTCAATGACTCAGAAGATGGGGCTTTGAACCCAGGACTTGCAGATGCAATAGCATCCACCATACCTTGCCAGTATGGAGACCTAGCAACATGGAATGGCAAGCTAGAGTAGTACCAAAAATTCGCTATTGCCTTCTTTGCTTGTTCATGGACAGTCTTCTTCCATCCTGTACTCTCCAAAGTGGTCTGTGATCCTGGTGTAGTACGAGGTGGGAAGAAAGAATTTATGTTTCCTCCACCTGTGTTTGGACCACGTGCTGTAGAAGAAGGTGTCGACCCAGATTCCTTGGAAAACACATGTGCACCATCTTCCCCGTCCAAGCGATTCCTCCTAACTTTTGTAGAACTAGAGTCTATTTCATTCCCAGTTCTTGCCTTTTTAGCCTTACTCTCAGAAATCCCTTCAAAAGCTTGTTTTGCCTGATGGGTGACTTCTGCAGGGCATTCTGTACAAAGAATGGTGTTATTTCCTGGCTCCTTTGCCAAATGCCATTTGAAGCGATAAATGCCGCCATTGATGTCACGCAAACACCAATTGCATTTATCCTTCATTGAACCCGGAATTGTCGTGCAATGTGTCCACGCAAAGTCTTTTACACGTGGCATTATGGCGTATTCTGCATTAGAGGATATGTTGTTTGAATGCATGTTTTTTTTATACAATACACGGCTGAAGCAAATTTCAAAATACTGTAAAATGTATTTCAATATTAAATAATTGCTACTGTATTTGTATTTTTTTATACAGAATTTTATATAAATTTTTCACAACAATATTTGTTTTTCATTTTGTAAATAAATAAATGCTGAAATAAATATTTTGTAATTTTTATTTTATGTATTTTGTATTTATTTATACAAAATATTTATTGTTGTTAATGAATGGTAGCTTAGGTCAGATATAAACGATGATTGCTATAAGCATCATCATTGTTTATATCTGATCTAATACTTTTCATATTTAATATTTCTAGAAATAAGTAAATAATCGATTTTTATAAAGCATGTATAAAATCGAAGTTATCTAAATGATGTTTTGAATTTGCATTGATTAAATTCGGGATTATTGTAATACATCCGCCATGCGTAAGGGTGTGTCTATTTGTTTAAACCGAATGATCATCGGTTGTGAGAGGAACCCGCGCCCTAAGGAACACGTCTCTTGAGAGGACGTGTCTCCACTTAAACCGAATGATCATCGGTTGTGAGAGGAACCCGCGCCCTAAGGAACACGTCTCTTGAGCGGACGTGTCTCCACGTGTGGAGACACGTCCTCTCAAGAGACGCATCCCTTGGAGGCGGGTCTCCTAACATATAAAAGTTGATTCCAATCTGAATATGCAGACATTGAAATTTATTAATGTTCTGCGTTCAGTACATTTTGCAATAAAAGAAGAATTCAGAAAATCGTATTTGTCTTAGAAATTATCACTCAGAATCTCAGACCTTAGTTTATTCTTAGTTTTAGGATCCCATTCTGATACAAATTTGTTTACAATTACAATTGTAAATAAAAAATAATAAAAAAACAGTAAATAAAAAAAATCTATATTAGTAAATAGTAATATAGATTATTTTTTATTTACTGTATTTATTTACTGTTTTTTTAATTTTTTGGCATAAAATAAATACAGTATATTTATAAAAAATACAAAATATTTCTTTTTTGGCATAAAATAAATGCGTAAATAAATACAGTAAATAAAAAATAATAAATACAGAAATTTGTTTTTATACAGTAAATAAAAAATAATAAAATACAGTAAATTATTAAAAAATAAATACAGTAAATAAAAAAATAATTGTATTACTATTTAGTAATTTACATTTTACAAAATATAAAATATAAAATAAATACAAAATACAAAATACAAAATATTTGTTTTCTTTGGCATAAAATAAATACAGAAAAAGAAAATAGTAAATAAAATACAAAATAAATGTAAAATATTTGTTTTATATTTTATAAAAGAATTTACAGAATTTTGTAATGAAAATAATTAAATAGAATAAATTATTTTACAAAATAAAATACAAAATAAATATAATTTTTTTTATTTTTTTGGCATACATAATATTTAATAATAATAATATATAGTATTAATTCGAAAACAGTAATAAAATAATAACTATAACCATTCGAAAACAGTAATAAAATAATAAAAAATAATTTTACAAAACAATATAGTTGATTTTTTTTTTCTAAATCAAATACGGAAATGATAAAAGAAATCAAAACGAAATACTGGCAAATTATTTTTCGAAGACAAATGCAGAAGGATTACGATATCAATGCCTACTTGGAAATCGCAAACTAGAAATGCAGCAACTGGAATCGCAAAATGGAAATGCTGCAACTGGAAATCGCGCTCAATCTTGAAATCACCTCTCAAACAAGGAAACTAGGCCTCAGATGTCCGCCATTGCTAGAAAACTAGCTCTCAGATGTCCGCCGCTGCTTCCAATGGCTTTCTTTTGTGGTTTGAGAAAGAAAAATCGTGGATTTATAGCCTTTTTGCGCGGATTTGAGGGTTTTTTTTTTTCGCGGGAAATGATTGACGGGTTGGTGAGAAGTAATGTTGCGTTTTTTTGAAGATTTAAACCCGATTAAAACCAGATTTAAACGCCCAAAAAGTCGTTGACTTTTTTCAACGTTTTTTTGCAGATTTTTTGGGAAAAAAACGTGAAGGTAGCCGATTTTTTAAAAATCGCGATTAATCAGGTTTTTTTCCAGATTTCTGTGACTATGGTTTCAACATTCTTTTTGTCTTTTTTTAACTTTAAAAAGTCCAATTCATCCCCTAACCCTTAAATGATGTCCGCATGAAGGTTTGTGTGGTTTTCAAGGTCTTAATTTGGGTCTTATTGTGAATGCAAAATGATGTACGCCATGAAGGTTTGTGTGGTTTTGGAGGTCTTAATTTGGGCTTGGTGGCAGGGGTTGTGCTCCTCAATCCTGCCGTGTATCGTGACAGGGAGCATGCCAGGGATGCTGCCCCAGGAGCTTGCGAGGGACATTGCCCCTCAACCCCGTTGGGGGTGTTCCCCCTAGACCCCCACAAGGGGTGCTTCCCCTAAACCCCTGCAAGGGGCGTTGCCCCTCGACCCCGCTAGGGGCGTTCCCCCTCGACCCCGCTAGGGGCGTTGCCTCCAAACCTCCACGAGGGGTGCTACCCCTCGACCCCATTGGGCGCATTGCCCCCAAACTCCCATTGAATTCATTTGATTTTCCATGTACTCTCCAAGTCCAAGTTTCCAAGTTATGATGCTTACCATCTTTCTTGATGCTTACCTACAAGGAGAAATGCAGCAATGTAGTTAATTTTAATATATTAACATAATATATATCATGACATTTGAGTTTGACTAATTGACATTCTAATGTTTTTTATTTTTATGATGGTTTTGTTTATTATATAGTATATGATGCTATGTATGGTATTTTGAACTTAATTACTGTTGTAAATGTGTATATATTTTTTATTTTTATATGTTTTTGTATGGACGAACCCAACCCCAAATTGTTTTTTGACTGAAGCTGCGAACTGAACCCGAACAGGTAACTTAGTTTATCTGTATAATATGGTGAATAATATGTGTTGCAGTTCTTACAGTTACTTTTTTATTGGAGTAATCAATTAAAAAAAGAAGTGGCTTTTGCAAAAAATATGAAAATTAGGCCAATGTGTTACTCCATATTTGATTAAAGACCAAATAAGGGTGCATTGTTACTTGACTATAAAGAATATATTTAGGAAATGTGCCAAGTATTATAATCTTTTATAGGGCTATGGCATTTGATAGAGGTAATTAATTGTCATACACTATTTTGGTCTATTAGAATATTATCAAAGGGTGAATAAATGTAAAAAGATTTTAGTTTGAAAGGTTATATCGTGAAAAGCAGGGTGGGGCGAGAGAGGGTGGAGGGAGAATTTAATATCTCAAAGAAAAAAGCAAGTAACAAAAATGGTGTTGGAAAAGAAAATTCTAAAAAGGGAGAATGCTTGTCTAAATAATCTCATCCCATGTTGGTTAGTGTGGTCTGATGACATTTGAAGGATGATGCTATAAGGAGGGTTTCCACATTTATTTGTGACTTGAAAGTATCATGAAAATCAATATTTCAGAGGACAAGACATTGGCCTAGCCAAGTCTAACTTTTTGGTGCCTGCTTCATTGGTTTATGCACCGAAAACCACAAGCTCCTTTCTAAGCAGTTTTGCTACCTTGGAGGTTTTGTTTTACCATGGATACATATTCATTTATCAAAACTTACAAAGAAAACTTGAAAAGACACAAGTAGGAGCAAGGACAATCTTTGAGGTATACAGATTATCTAAGGTAGTTGTTAACAAGTCTAAATATGCTATTCAAAAAGGTTGTTAATTTACAGATGGAAAACAAGAATATGCAAAATCAAGTTGAATCACTTAGAAATCAGATTCACACACAGGAAATTTGTCAGTGCAAGAATTATGATACTGATGATCTGCAGCAGAACCAGTTTATCATTGACCATGGGAAGAGTTGATCTTTAAAAACAAGAAGCAATTTAGGTCTCAGTTTTATCACAATGTCATAACTTTTTCTATATCACATCCTTTTTATCACAAATTTCAAGGGCCAATGAAACATTGATACACTAATTGGTTTAAGGCTACCTCACCTCAATTTTATAGTTTAATTCTCCATACATCAGTCTATATTCAGTCAAATCAGGGATGAAATGATTAGGCTTAAGTTTTTTCCTAGATTCATACTATTATTTGTATATCCTTCAATTTTTGGAGGGTATATATATTTTATCCTTTTGTCTGTTTACATTAAAATAGATTCATCATGCAGCTTTTTTTAACCTAAGTTAAAGATAATCAACCAAAATTGGAGAAATTGGAGTAGGAGAGAAACTTTTTGGTTTTTAGCCTGTCCTTTGCTGTTACGTTATTGCGAGAGAATTTTCATCTGTGGAACTAATTGGTTTGTGGTTTGCTTCAGAGGAGGTACTACAGGGTGTGGCAGCTGGTGTGGATATTTTTGATAGCACGTATCCAAATGCGCATACATACAAATTAATTTTGATCTGTGTGATTTACTTTTTAACTAATTTCATCTCTGGATATATTGGGGAGCTTCTCATTCCTCATAAGAAACTCTATTTTATTGCATCCTAGTCAAATGATGCAAATCTTTTCAGTTTATTCTATATAGCAATCCTTAATAAGATAATTGCATCCAGATATCCCTATCTTCTTACAATAGGAGGTTATGCTATGACATTTCCTCTTAACATGGACAACAATGTGTGTGTCATAAAAGCATCGCACGTGGAATTGAGTGACATGGGAGCTGATTCATCCAAAATTAATTTACGTGCAACAATATACAGGTTTTTGATTTAAACATCCAGTTTTTCCCTTGCCTAAAGATTACACTATTTTTTCTTTTATGTTAGCTTAACATTATATTGAGACCAAAACATTTTTTTTCTTGAATTTGTTTTAATATTTTTTGGAGAAAAATGGTTGATAATGGTGAAGTTTCTTTTTCTTTGCATATTAATGCAAATATAGTATCAACTGTAGAGTTTGTCTGGTCAACCTCCAAACAGTCCAGACTTTTATCCATTTAGAGCCATAGGATTCCTTTTTTTCCCTCCACAGAAAATCTGCATAGACAAGAAAAAAGTTAAAAGCAATGGAAAAGGAATGCTCTACCAAAGATTTAATGGAGGAACTTATAACCTAGGAATACGGATTACATACTTGTTTGCCTCTTCCTAGTGCATATTCGTGTCATCAAATATGTATATCCTTTTATTTATGGATAATAAGTGCAATTAACAAATTATTAATTGATGGGAAAAAAAAAACAAAAAAAATGCTCAAATTGACATAAGGGCAATTTGACAGTGATATTGCTATTGCTCTGCGACTTGCAATATATTTGTTTTATCTGATTAGGTATACCTGATGAACATCTATAGGTGCAGAATGACTTCAATGTGAACTGTCAACATATTTATGTGCAGAAAATGACTACCAGAGCTATTTGCATATAGTTAAGTTTTTATTTTTCTAAATGGTATGAAGTATATTTATATGCCCCTTATTGGATTTATTCTCATCATATTAATTTCAAGTTTACTGTCTATCACTGTCCTATCAGCACTCTTCTTCATCCCTTGTCTGCAAGAAAAGAGAAAGTGACATTTACAGTAGACAGGGAGTTAAACACCCATTTATCAATGGCAAGATTATCAGTTATTTTTTCTCATAATCAAAACCACATAATTGCATCATTTATAAATTACAGGTGTTACTAACTGAGAAAAACTGATGTAGTATTATATTAAGTTACTTTATAATTCCTATTGTTACATGTAATACGATGTATGATACTGGGTTTGCTTGTCCCAGTCCCTGTACCTGGTCCAAATGGGTCCTGTTCCCTGTTCCGGGGACAGGTTCATCTAGGGCATGACCTAGACAACCTGAGTACATCTCATATATGCTTGGGGGGACATGGGCTGTCCAAACCAGGCCCTGTACAAACCCGATTAGACCCAAGAATTTGTCTTGCAATGTGGACTAGTTATCTCCTCTTTCATTGACCCAGTGATGGCAAGTTTCCAACAAGTGTCCTTTCTAGTTGGGGTTGACATTGGAACAATTTATAAATATAAAGTACACTTCAATAAGAAAAAAATAGAAAACAAATTAACATTTACGGTTTTTAGTTAAAATAAGATAAAAAATAGAAAAAGTAAAAGTAATTAGGGTTTTTAACTATAAAATAGAAAATAATTACAAATATAGCTAGGGTTTGTTCATAAAAAGTGATTAATGACAAGAAAATTTCTATGGATTGTCATGGCATTCCATCACCATGAGACCACATTTCTTTGAGGCATTTTTGGAAACAGTTTACTGCCTTGTCTATGCTACCACATTTTTCATACATCTCTACCAAAGATTTTTATCAAACAGTTCACTGTCTTGCTGCTATGGCTAAAAGCCTAAAACAGGTGCTTTCAAACAAGCTATGGATGCTTGGAAAAAAACTATCAAAGCATAATGGTAAGCAATAGCATAGACGAGGCAGTGAACTGGTTGAAAAAATGCCTCAAAGAAATGTGGTCTCATGGGTGATGGAATATCATGACAATCCATAGCAATTCGCTTGTCATGGCATTCATCATGGCATTCCATCGCCATGAGACCACATTTCTTTGAGGCATTGTTTCAAAAGTTCACCGCCTTGTCTATGCTACTACATTTTTCATACATGTCTACCAAAGCATTTTATCAAACAGTTCACTGCCTTGCTGCTATGGCTAAAAGCCTCAAACAGGTGATTTCGAACAAGCTATGGATGCTTGGAAAAAATCTATCAAAGCATAATAGTAAGCAATAGCATAGACAAGGCAGTGAACTGGTTGAAAAATTGCCTCAAAAAAAATGTGGTCTCATGGTGATGGAATGCCATGGCAATCCATAGCAATTTGTTTTCCATGGCATTCGTCATAGCATTTCATCACACCATGAGACTGCATTTCTTTGAGGCATTTTTTCAAACAGTTCACTGCCTTGTCTATGCTACCACATTTTTCATACATGTCTACCAAAGCATTTTATCAAACAGTTCACTGCCTTGCTGCTATGGCTAAAAGCCTAAAACAAGTGCTTTTGAACAAACTATGGATGCTTGGAAAAAATCTATCAAAGCATAATAGTAAGCAATAAGCTATGGTCTCATGGTTTTTTTTCACACGAAAACCAGGTGTTTTATTTGCATTTTTTTGCAGGTTTTAAACGCATTTTTTGGCAATTTTGCAATTTGAAATGGGAAAAAATTGTTGACCAAACGGTCAAATTTTTTTCAAAAAATCGGGGAAAAAATCGTCCAGCTTGCAGATTTTTTAAAAATCGGGATTAATCGGGAATTTTGCATGTTTTCCCCAATAGACATTTTGTCTGTAATATCCCTTGCTACTTCTGATCTAAAGTTTAGCTCTCAAGGAATATCTTAATGGTTACCAAAAATGCAAAACAAAGATCTTGATTACTATAACCTTCTAACACTTTAGGATTTTTCACCTAAAGGAGAGGAAATAGATCAAAATGACAATGTTCACACTTCTTAAACCACTCTAGAAAATTCCCTTCAAAACTGGCCTAAGTTTGCTTCAAGGAATTTTGTCAAACACTTCACTTGTGCCCTTTTAACTTGCTGTTTCTGAGTTTTCAGTTTGTTGCTTGTCTTCAAATGGCTTACAAATAAGTTTAAGTGCTTGCAAAACAACTCTTCAATATCTAGGCAATGAACTAGAATGATAATACAATTCTTTTGTCTTATAGAATGCAAATACATAACCTCTACATGAAAAACAACCTCCTGCAGCCAACTGACATTTTAACAAACAGTTGGCATACAAACTTATATGCTGGAAATGAATGCTTTCAAATTGACATTACATCAAATATATTATATGCAACTTATGACTACTTTATTCAAGAGTACTTTCCAATACAATTGCTAATGTACTAGCCAAAACTCTTGGCTTTACAAATGATGATACAACACAATGCCAAAGTCTGATTTTCTGAAGACACCTACAGCAGCAACTTAAAAGGCTAAAATGACAATGAAATCTACTACAAAATCACAAAGAACCTGGGATTTAGAAGTGCTTGAGATTGATGAAGAAATAGCATCAAAATCCATCCAAAAGTCTCCTCTTTAGCACAATTCGAACCCTTCTTCAAATCGCCCCTGTTCTAATAAAATGCTGGTGAAATAAAATAATAGCAGCCTTTAAACACTTCCAAACAGCATCAATAGTCATCACCAAACCCTCACAAGAAGTGCGCCTAAGTTGGAAGGTGAAATCGACCCAAGATGAATGTGCTATGATAAAAAAGTGGCCTCCTCAAGCTAGTAATAATGACTGTAATGAGATATCAGACTGATTACTAATTGCTGGTAATGAAAATCATCCCTCCAATGATGTAGATGCAATGCACAAACAAACTCCAGCAATCTCCAAATTCGTATCATGCAAAATTGGCCCTTGGCTACTAATTTTGCTCAAGTGAAATGACTGAAATGCCACCTCCAACAATGCAACCCTTCAAGAGATATTTCACTCCCTCAGTTATGCTATCAATAGGAAGTTTTCATTTCCTATTATCAAGAAGAAATCTGCAAAAACCCTTGGCTCCACAAGATGAAGTGTCAAATATCAATTTCAAATCTAGATGATTTCAAATGAGCCCTTGATATCTCTTTTATACTTTCTTATGAGAGTTCAAACACTTTCCTTGCGAATGTAGGATAAAAGATATATTATTATTTTAGTGACTTTATGAAATAATATTTTATTTAGTCACTTTAATTAAATTAATTAATTATAAAGTCACCTTTTAATTTTAATTTATTTGATGACTTAATAAATAATTAATTTAATTAATTTCTCCTTATTTCACCACTTAGCCTTCAGAGAATAAGGCTAAGAAAATACACTGAGAAAGTTACGAAAATGGGGGCATTACAGTCTGCCCCTCCTGAAATTGCTTGTCCCCAAGCAATCTCAACTCAAGATGCTGTAAGATCTCATACTCCCATGTAGCATCTTCAACTGGAAAGTCCCTCCATTTGATCAAATACTCCCTAATAACCTGGCGATGCAAATGTCGCTCCCTAACATCCAAAATAGCCTCAGGCACCAAAATCAGCTTTCCCTCGTCATCCAAGGGTGGTAAAGTTGTGGAAGGAACAACATGATGTCCTAATGCCTTCCTGAGGCGTGACACATGGAAAACATTATGTACTTTGATCTCCGTCGGCAATTCCAACTTGTAAGCCACCTCTCCCACTCTCCTAATAATCTTGAATGGTCCATAGTAACGTGGCTTGAGTTTCTCTGCACCACTCCTCTTAAGAGAGGACTGCTTGTAAGGCTGCAACATCAAGTACACCATATCTCCAACTTCGAATGAGCGCTCGTCCCTCTTCTGATCTGCATACTGCTTTTGTTGGTTTTGTGCCTTTTGGATGTTCTCTCGTAGAGCTCTCATAATGTCTTGGTTTTCCTGCAACAAATCCCCAGCACTAGGCACTCTGCTGTCACCCAACAATAAATCCAGAAAGCTCGGTGCATCATACCCATATAAAGCCATGAATGGGGTCATCTGAATCGAGAGATGGTAAGTGGTATTGTAGCAATACTCGCAAAGATATAACCACTTAACCCAACCCTTCTGCTTCCCTATGTAATTTTTGAGGTATCCTTCCACCCATTTGTTCACTATCTCCGTCTATCCGTCTGTCTGCGGGTGGTAACTAGTACTCAAAGTGAGCTCGGTCCCACATAGCCTGAATAGCTTCTGCCAAAAATGACTCATAAACTTGCTATCCCTATCACTGACGATGCTCCCGAGCAACCCATGCAACCTGAATACCTCATGGGAAAATAGCTTTGCTACCTGTGTAGCTGAATATGTAGCTGTGATCGGAAAGAAGTGAGCATACTTAGTCAAACGATCCAGAACCACATAGATACAATCCCGATCATGGGCTCTAGGAAAACTAGTAATAAAATCCATCGACAAACTCTCCCACTTCCTATCAGGAATTGGAAGTGGCTAAAGTAGGTCTGCAGGGTATGTGTGTTCCTGTTTATTCTGTTGACAAACAGGACACTCTCTGACATATCGAAGAACATTTGATTTAAGGCCCTTCCAGGTGAATCTCTCCCATATCTGTTTGTAGGTCTTGAAACATCTAGGATGTCCTGCCATGGGTGTATCATGAAAGGTTCTCAAAATTGTGTTCATCTCCGATCCTGGGGTCAAATAGATTTTCCCCTTGTAAATGATAAGATCGTTTACAATCGTGTATCTGTCATCCCACATTGTCCCTTCAACAACTCTTGAAGCCCAATTGTCCTTGGCATACTTTGCCACTATCAGGGCCCTCCAATCCTCTACAATCCCAGCCATGGAGCTCAATTGTGGGCGATGAGATAAAGCATCAGCAACTAAATTTTGCGTCCCTTTTACAAAGGCAATGTCAAACTCATATGATTGCAACTTGCTCACCCACTTTTGCTGACAATCATTAAGGTCCCGCTGCCCAAGGAAGTGTCTCAAGCTGTTATGGTTTGTCTTTACTACAAATTTACTGCCCACCAAATACTGCCTGAACTTGGCCAATGCATGCATAATGGCCAACATCTCCTTATCATATATGCTGTAAGCCCTCTCTAGACCACGCAACTTCCGACTCTCAGAAGCAATTGGATGTTTTTTCTACATCAGGACTGCACCTTTCCCCTCTCCTGAAGCATCACACTGCAACTCAAAGGGTTTAGAAAAATCTGGCAATGCAAGTATTGGGCAAGTAGTCATGAGTAGTTTGAACATCTCAAAGCAATCTTGTGCCTCTGGAGTCCAAACAAACGCCCCTTTCTTAGTCAAATCTATGAGCGGTGCCGCATGCCGTGAATACCCCTTAACAAATCTACGGTAGAAGCCGCATAGCCCCAAGAACCCTCTCAGCTGGGTGAGATTCTCTGGTGTAGGCCACTCAACGATTGCCTTGACCTTGTCAGGATCCATGCGTACCCCATCTGCACTAATGATGTGGCCTAAGTATAATAATTTTGTCATTCCCAAGTGACACTTGGATTCCTTGGCGTACAAGGACTCCTCACCAAGAATACCCAAACCTGTGTCAAGATGAGCTATGTGATCTTCCCATGTTTTGCTATACACCAAGATATCATCGAAGAATACTAGCACAAACCGCCTTAGTTGTGAATGGAAAACTCTATTCATCGTGGATTGAAATGTCGCAAGTGCATTGGTTAGCCCAAATGGCATAAACACAAACTCAAAATGCCCATAATGACACCTGAAAGCCGTCTTCTCAATGTCCTGATCCCTGACCTAAATTTGATGATACCCTGATGTCAAGTCTATCTTTGAAAAATATTGGGTACCATGTAACTCGTCTATCAGCTGATCAATTCTAGGTATGGGATATCTATTCTTGATAGTCCTCTTATTCAATAGCCTGTAGTCTATACACAATCGCAACGTACCGGCCTTCTTTTTGACCAAAACTACGGATGAAGCAAAAGGTGATTTACTAGGTCTAATGTGTCGCATAGCAAGCGGTTCTTTTATTGTCTTCTCTATCTTGTCCTTAAGCCGCTTGGGATGCCTGTAAGGAGTGACTATCATTGGTTTGACGCCCTCCTCTAACTCAATGATGTGCTCAATACCTCGATCTGGAGGTCTACCAGGTGGAATATCACTGAACACCTTTGTATGTTTAATCCTTCACTCCTGAATGCCTGGATGGTAATCAAGCTTTTGTTGTTCTCCCTGCGTAGGCATCAACACACATTCAACTGCCCACTCAACCATGTCATGTCTCATGAGCCTCTCCATCCTCCTGAATGAGATCATCCTGAAACTAGAGTCTCAGATTGCCTTAAGAATATGAGTTTTCCCATCTACCTGGAATGTCATCTCCATCTCCTTGAGGTCAAGAGTGAATTTCCCAATATCATGCAACCATCTCATGCCAAGAACCATATCTGTATCTCCCATATTCACCACATAGAAATATGTCTTAAACTCATAGTTGTTCAAGCGCATAGGTATATCTAGGATCATCCTATTGCATTTGAGGGTGTATCCATTTGCAACCGTAACTCTTATCCCCTCAAATTCTTTTGTCCTGATTCCACACCTCTCAACCAATTTGACATCAATAAAATTGTGTAGCTCTAGTGTCAAGAAGAGTGATGATTTTCTGCCCTGCTAAAACCCCACGCATCCTAAATGATCCCTCCTACTGGATGCTGGTGATGTGTGCATCATGTCGCCTTGCTGCCCTATCATGTTCTCCCTCACTTTCAGGCTTTTCTTCATCATGATCAGCATTTGAATCCTCTGAATTAGATTGCTGGTCTGATTTCTTAGACTCAAAATCATCATAAAATGCCCACATAACCCTATTAGCCTTGCCCTTGGGTCTCAAAGGACAATCATGATTTGCATCGTAGGGTCCCTTGCAATAGAAACAAATTTTTTTCTTCCTTAAATCATTGAGGGTATCTCGATCCAAGGGTGCTACACTCTTCTCTTTTTTGTTTGATTTGTCCTTCTTTTTAGAAAAAGATTTGTTGTCTTTTGAAGAAGATGAACCATAGGAGAACTTACTGCGAGGTGCTATTGTCTCCATGCTACGAGCCTTTCGCATAGCCTCCTGCAAAGTGGGGGGATCAAAAGCTTTGATCCATCCTCTCATCGGCTCATACAATCCCTCTATGAACAATATAACCAATCTCCTCTCAAAAATCCCTGTCACCATGACGGAAAGCCTTTGGAACTCACTTATGTATGTCTCCAAACTACCTCCTTGCCTCAACTGTGCAAGCTCTCGGAAGGAAAGCTCAAGGTCCTTATCAAAGCTCAATGAGCCTGTCAGTGAACTCTTGATAGGTAGTAACCAAATGATGCTGCAAGGTGTACATTCTGTGATATCACCAATTGTGTGCCACACCATCCAGATGCAAGGTAGCAAATTTGATGGCCTCATCCTCTTGCATAGGCCTCAACGATAAATAGTTGTCCAGCTTCTGAACCCATGACCTAGCTAAACATTTATTGGTGCTATCAAAATAGGGTAATGTGATTTTGCTTACAGCCTACTAGAGATCTCTATTCTGTTGTGGTGGCTGTGGCTGGGGTGTTTTGTGCTCAATCCTACGTCCTCCTCTTGTTCTTCACATCCAAGAACTCATGAATAGACAAGACTTGCCGAATCTTAGGAGCAAGTGTCACATGTCTGGTCACATCTATTGCTGACATGCCACGAGGTGCTTGAAACTCTAGTTGTTCTATCTGTTGGACTGGAGGGGTCTCCCTAGGAATGAAAGTAGGCTGTCCAGGCCTATGCTCTGACATACCAGATGATAAATTTTGTTGGATTGTCGGCTGCTTTGTTCTTGAAGTGCCACTAGTTTGTCCTATCTGAATTATCCTCTGCTGTGGAATAGACTATCTCATAGTGCCCAAGAGTTCAAACATCATATCCATTAAATTATCAGTTCTTCTAAACTTTGAGTCAGGGCTCTCTCCTCTAGTTTGTTCTTTTCCCTTCTTTCTGAACCTCTTCGTTGTTTCTCTCATTTCTTTGTAGATCATCTTCTGCTCTATCACCATTTCTTCTAATGGTGTGTCCTCAAATGGGTTATCTTTTTGCCAATTCTCTTCTTGTTCTGCTCTTCTTCGAGTGTAGTATCTATGATGACTTTTCATGTGATCTTCAACCCTTTAGGATGGCAGGATCAAAGCTCTAATACCACTATAATATCCCTTTCTACTTTTGATATAAAGTTTAGCTTTCAAGGAATATCTTAAGGGTTATCAAAATGCAAAACAAAGATCTTGATTACTATAACCTTCTAACACTTTAGGATTTTTCACCTAAAGGAGAGGAAATAGATCAAAATGACAATGTTCACACTTCTTAAGCCACTCTAGAAAATTTCCTTCAAAACTGGCCTAAGTTTGCTTCAAGGAATTTTGTCAAACACTTCACTTGCACTCTCTTAACTTGCTGTTTCTGAGTTTTCAGTTTGTTGCTTGTCTTCAAATGGCTTACAAATAAGTTTAAGCGCTTGCAAAACAACTCTTCAATATCTAGGCAATGAGCTAGAATGATAATACAATTATTTTGTCTTATAGAATGCAAATACATAACCTCTACATGAAAAACAACCTCCTACAGCCAACTGACATTTTAACAAACAGTTGGCATACAAACTTATATGCTGGAAATGAATGCTTTCAAATTGACATTACATCAAATATATTATATGCAACTTGTGACTACTTTATTCAAGAGTACTTTCCAATACAATTGCTAATGTACTAGCCAAGACTCTTGGCTTTACAAATGATGATGCAATACAATGTCAAAGTCTGATTTTCTGAAGACACCTACAGCAGCAACTTAAAAGGCTAAAATGACAATGGAATCTACTACAAAATCACAAAGAACCTGGGATTTAGAAGTGCTTGAGATTGATGAAGAAATAGCATCAAAATCCATCCAAAAGTCTCCTCTTTAGCACAATTCGAACCCTTCTTCAAATCACCCCTCTGTTCTAATAAAATGCTGGTGAAATAAAATAATAGCAGCCTTTAAACACTTCCAAACAGCATCAATAGTCATCACCAAACCCTCACAAGAAGTGCGCCTAAGTTGGAAGGTGAAATCGACCCAAGATGAATGTGCTATGATAAAAAATGTGGCCTCCTCAAGCTGGTAATAATGACTAATGAGATATCAGACTGATTACTAATTGCTGGTAATGAAAATCATCCCTCCAATGATGTAGATGCAATGCACAAACAAACTCCAGCAATCTCCAAATTCGTATCATGCAAAATTGGCCCTTGGCCACTAATTTTGCTCAAGTGAAATGACTGAAATGCCACCTCCAACAATGCAACCCTTCAAGAGATATTTCACTCCCTCAGTTATGCTATCAATAGGAAGTTTTCGTTTCCTATGATCAAAAAGAAATCTGCAGAAACCCTTGTCGCCACAAGATGAATTGTCAAATATCAATTTCAAATCTGGATGATTTCAAATGAGCCCTTGATATCTCTTTTATACTTTCTTAGGAGAGCTCAAACACTTTCCTTGCCAATGTGGGATAAAAGATATATTATTATTTTAGTGACTTTATGAAATAATATTTTATTTAGTCACTTTAATTAAATTAATCAATTATAAAGTTACCTTTTAATTTTAATTTATTTGATGACTTAATAAATAATTAATTTAATTAATTTCTCCTTATTTCACCACTTAGCCTTCGGAGAATAAGGCTAAGAAAACACAATGAGAAAGTTACGAAAATGGGGACATTACATTGTCAAATAGTTCATTTGTAGAGCTTTTGAAGGGTTTTCCGCATGGTATGCTTGAGTAATTCATTCCCCAACATCAAAGTGCATTTTTTCCATTCATGTTCGCAATTAAATATTGAAAAGACAATTTAACAAACAGTTGGCATGCATTCAGTTTATTGCAGAAATCAAAGTAGTGAATATACAAGCATGCTGATTTGATATTCACAGTACTGAAATTATTCAAAATGTTCACTGACCTCTAAATACAATATTAGGAATTTTTCCAAGGTCTGTAACAACAAATTTATCAGCTGCAAACTATAAATGGCTTCTTCAGTTTTGTAACCTGTACCTTACAGCCACACCAAAGGAAGAATTAATGTTTCTAGAAAATAAACTATAACTAGCTCCTTAAACTGACCTCACATCCCCTCCAAATCAGTCTCCAAATGATGCCTTGCTGTATATATTGAAGCACCTAGCCAATGCAGAGGTATTCATGCCATCCAAAACTTCAAAGGTAGTCACCTAGCTGGAACTCATCTTCACTCCCAGCTGATGTACATTTTATCAGTCATCCCTTGTTCACAGTCCATAGCACATTTTATCAGTCCAAGAATGAACCAAGTTAAGATATAACCCCCTCCACCAAAGAGTATCATCAATTGGCTAAAATTAGCCAAGTGGGGTGCCCTCTCCAACATGCATCAACATGCAAATGGATTACTCTATTTCCTAAAGCTAAATTCAACATGTCAAAATATGCCTCTGGTGTAACTTATAATCTAGCATAAATTATAGATGCACTTAACATTTTCAATGTTATCATACGTAAGCCTCATATTGAAAGAGGTGCCATCTTGTCATTAACTTGCATACAAATGGCAAGGGGGAACCTCCACGAATCTTGCCAAGGGATGCCCTAAATTATATGATAAATAATTTTTAAAAATGCTTAAAAATGAAATCCTTGAGACGCTCCTACATCACATAGTATTGGGAGAGCATGTAAATTTGGAAGACATGCATTTAAGAGGGGATCCTTGTGCAAAGATACATAAATATTTGTGATCCTAGAAGCAGAAAATAAACATGACCTAAGCACATGAATCTATGTTGGAGAGCCAATATGTAAAATATGTAGTCTCATGAAAAGTTCATCACAAGGTGAAGACTTTTGGCTTATGGCTTGAGAAGAAATCATAAGGAGAGATATTAGAGGTGAGACATTAGAGGTCAAGGCTATTGGGCAACAAACACCCCTAGGGTATATATTCACTCAAATGTTAAGATTTACATGTGTCTTTAGGGATATCAACTTCTAGCATAGAAGTTTCTTTTGTGTCAATGTTTAATGTTCCTTTTCAAATTACACTTCCAAAGTTCTTCACTCACAATGCCCATGCATATTCCCCAACGTTCCATTAGGGTTCAAACATCTCCTTATATATCTTAGATTATTGGTATAGATTTTCACTATTTAGAATACCTAAGGGTACATTAGGTGCAATAGATTACCCTAGGCAACGAATTGGGATCTTTGGAATGGAATATCAAGTGGGTAAGTGGAGACAATTCATAGAAGGTGAGATACAAAAAATTGAAAATATTGAAATGTTTGTAATGGGGAAACTAATTATTGCTAAGTTGTCGGCTCTAGTACAAGATTGGGTACAAGTACGGGTACAAAGTGTTAGAGTAATAGGTTGTTTACTTGATTAATTTAATCATATTGATTAATTAATTAAGTCACCTTTACTTTATTTCACTTAAGCTAAACTTAGGAATCTTTATTTTTGCATTATTAAATTAGTCATGTCGTCTCGTTCATTATGATCTTGACACTTGTCACATGCTAATTTAATCCTTTTCCTAGGGTTCTTGCCTTTAGGGTTTTGATCTCCTTTCTTAAGGATTGATCTCTTTGTAATTATTAACTTCTCGGGTAATGCATTTTTGCTTCATGTTTGCAGAGCACCATTCTTGTGTCTCTTGATCTCCTTTGGTGATAGGTTATTTGCTTGCAGGTGTTCATTGGGATCAGTGAGGTTGGATTATCAACGTCTACATGGTATCAGAGCTCCAGATCTGCAAGCTTCTTGTTCCTTTTTTGTGAGATCTCACCTTGAAGTAATTTTCCAATGCATTCAGGGTCAAATCAGACCTCTCCATTGAATCAAGAGTTGTCGGAATAGTCAAGACTGACCTTTGTTTTGTCGAATTTGGCTTTCGTTTGTTAGATTTGAGAGGGTTTGAAGAAAGGGCTTTTTTGCCAGATCCAAGCGTTTTGAGCCAAAACAAACCTCACCATTGCATCCGCAGCAGTCAAAAACCTTAAGATCGATTGTGAAATCGTCGAAATTCGAGCAATTGACCTTTGAGGCAAAAAATTTTTGCTGTCCAGGCTCATACGGCTGCCTACACACATTCCGAGGTATTTTAAAAAAAAAATTCCAATTTTTTTTCCTGCAAAAAAAATAATTAATTTTTTTTTAAGGGTACACAAAAGATTTTTTTATTTTAAAAAAGTTTGTTTTTAAAAAGGGGACGGTACCCAAGGTGCTACCACCCTTCCTTTATGGCAGGCGGTGGCCCCTTGGGCCTTGCCCCCTATAGGGAGGGTACCTGTGAGGGTACCGCCCCTGCCACATGGCAGATGGCGGCCCTCCACAATTATTTTTATTAATTTTTTTTTAAAATTAAAAAATTATTCATGTAATTTTTTTTTTTTTTATAATAAAATAATTTCTTTTTAAAATAAGCCAAATTGTGCAAATGCGACGACCATTTGGCCGTCAAATTTAATGCAGTGACCGTCTTTTTTTCCCTTTCAGAGTTGTTTCTTCCTAAGGCCATAACTTTTGCCCACGATGTCGAAATCGGGCAAACGAGATATTGTCAGAAAGAGGACTCAGAGTACTTTTTAGTGGTGCAGGTATCTTTTGGAAAAATTTTCTCAGGTCCCTGTTATTTCCAGTCAAAGTCAGATCTTTTTTAGAGTTGCCTTCAGTGTTTTTGGCATAACTTTTGCATAAAATGCCGAAAATGGGAAAACGATATATTGTTGGAAAGCTGGTTCCGAGATCTTTGTAGTGGTGTAGGTGGTTTCTAGATTTCATTTTTGGTTTATTCCAAAAATCCTTCTTCCCAGCTGTAGTCCTTTTTGGACCTTATGGGCTCACATTGCATGTTTTTATCATCTGTAAATGCATTGAAATAAAGTGCCTCAGTTTTGTATGTGTAGTATTGAGATTCTTGCACATCACTTTGTGCCTTATTGTACTCGCACTATGATATAAAGTGCCATGGGGGTTGATGTTTACCTTTGTTTTGCTTTCATACCTTTCTCATGCGTATGTGATTTTTGTTTTCACATCCTTTATATCTGCTTGTACTTTCATGTTTGCACATTTAGATGTTCTTGGTTCTTTCTCATGCACTACATTCTGGCATTCAGTTTCAGTGTACCTGGCACGCCTCTCCCTTTTCAACATTATGGGGGTGTTTCTACTGTTGGTGTTAATGATTTTTTGGTTTCGCGTTGGAGTGAGCTATGTATACAGTATTTGTTCCTATGTACTAGGCAGATGCAGCGGTTGGTTACCCATGCATTTCAATGAGATATAGCACTTACCATATGAACACTCTCGCATTCCTATTTCTGGAGGTGACCTACCATTTTCGCTTGATCAATTCTTCAGACTATTGGTACTTGTGCCATCTGTATCTTCGAGTTCTAGATGTTTTTCCTTGGTTTTCCATCGGATTCGAGTAGTGTCATTGAGGGCACTCATGCAGAGTCTTGTCTTCTTCATCCTGATCATCATTTGTTTTAGAGAGGGTTTTTCTTTCCGCATTTTAGCAGTCATTCTACGATAGTGTTTGTAGCTTCTTCAAGCTTCAGTGGTGTTTTCCATGTTCATCCTTTGTTCCTATCTTTTGGGACAATTTCTTCTTGATTGGAGGCTTCTTCGTCCTTCACTCTTGTTTGGAGGCTTCTTAGTCCTTCACTTGTATTTCTCTTTTTTGGAGAGGAGTTTTTCCCACGAGGTTTTCTCATTTTCTCTTGTTGTGAAAGATCTTTTACATTTGTATATGGGTACCTCATTTGTCCTTGTTTGTAGGGACCCATCTTTGCTTTCATGCTTTTTGTCCTTAGTTTCTTAGCTTCTCCCTAAGTTCATCTTAAGGGGGGGTGTTAGAGTAATAGGTTGTTTACTTGATTAATTTAATCATATTGATTAATTAATTAAGTCGTCTTTACTTTATTTCACTTAAACTAAACTTAGGAATCTTTATTTTTGCATTATTAAATTAGTCATGTCGTCTTGTTCATTATGATCTTGACACTTGTCACATGCTAATTTAATCCTCTTCCTAGGGTTCTCACCTTTAGAGTTTTGATCTCCTTTCTAAAGGATTGATCTCATTGTAATTATTAACTTCTCGGGTAATGCATTTTTGCTTCATGTTCGTAGAGCACCATTCTTGTGTCTCTTGATCTCCTTTGGTGACAGGTTATTTACTTGCAGGTGTTCATTGGGATCTGTGAGGTTGGATTATCAACTTCTACACAGAGTTGTAGTATGCCTGTGTGGCAATTTTTTTTCCTTGGTAAAGTACGTTTGGGTATGGTTGTAGAATTATAAATACATTCGATAGTATGATACTTCATCATTGATCAATGGTAGTGATAAAGTCAATTGATAGTTCAAATTTTCAATATTATGTCATAGATCATATATGTCTAGGACAATTCAAATGAAAATCATTACAATTACAAAATTTGAAATAAATACAATAAAAAATTTGTATAATTGTCTTCAATCTTCATCAAAAGGATCTAGATCAAGGCCATCGTTTGTTTCAAAATCATTTGAACCACAAGAAAATGGAGTACCACTGCCACTAGGTGCATCATGTGTAAGAGCCTCGTCATCATCTATATTGACTCTAGCAACCTCTACAATAGATGCAGCCAAGTTGGTACACTCAAGGGCTATATCCCAATTCTTCATTGCCCCTTCCTTTCCTTGTAGTCATCTTGCTTATGTGATAGGAGATGCAAGTTGGAATAGATATAAACCAAGTCTTCTGCTTTTTTTGCAGCTAACTGGTTACGCTTCACTGTGGATAAAGGAGTATGTACTCCAATTCTGTTCAACTAAAGAAGAACTTGCAACTTGTTGAAGTTATATAGAAAACCAACACAACTCAAAAATAAAAAATACAAAAGAAGTTAAAGAATGGTAAGTACTAAAGTCTACAAATGTTAAAATAGAAAATAGAAATCCTTGTGATAGAATCTTGATTACAAGGGGCTAGAGGAACAAATAATCTTGCTCGTGGAGGTACCACCATGTACGAGCATCTTCCTTGTATTGGTCTCGAAGAGCATAGATACTATGATCCCGTCCTGAGATGAACCTATCAAATTCTTTCCGAACATTATCCACCACTTTTGGATTTGAGAAGATTCTTCGGAATGCCAACTTGTATCCATTAGCAACTTCACTATCTCTATATGGTGTGGATTTGCTTGGCAAAGAAAGTATCTTTGTGCTATAGTATTCGGGGGATAATATTATGCAAGTAGATGTAATAGTGTGTTCATCTTATTTCAACAGTGATGAATGATTTCTTTCACACTTCAAAAAAATGTTTCTTTGGGGTCATTCTCTTTTGTGCTATTATGACCTTTATTTTTTCTATCATGGAGTCAATGCCATCATAGATTTCCCCCAAACATGGACGATCTATATTAGCAATCCTGATCATACTGATGATAGGCTCGGTTAAACTCAAGACAATCCACATGAGCCCACCAATCGTCATCTAGGAGCAACGACTTGACCTTTTGGGCCCTCTTTGAATTTGATTGCTTCCAAATACTCCATTGGTGGCTAATGACCATGGTGCCCAATGCCCCTCGCACCTTCAAGTGTCAAAACAATAGTGTGTGATGTGAATTGGGTCTCAACAACCTGATGTTGTGTAAAAAGTAAGTTGATAACACAATAAAATATAAGTAAACATGGTATAAATTAAATCTAAAAGAATTAAATAATTAAATTAAATTTACCTTCAACAATCCCAAATTCGAGAAAGTCCTGAAAATGCCTTGTGGCATATGATGGTTTGTCACAAACATTTAGATCTCCTCACTCTCAATACATATAACTTTTACTCACTCTATTTGAGTGCCAATTGCTTGCATCACCAAGTTAAGGGAGTGTACGATACATGGTGTCCAAAAAATGCGTGCATACGTTTCCTCAACCAAAGCACGTATTGCCCTGCATATTTTTGCATTGTCCATAATGAGTTGGATAGCATTATCAAGACCCACCATCTCTATGGACTCAATGAGGATTTTAGAAATGAATTTTGCATCTTTGATTTTCCTCTCACAATCTATGACCTTCAAAAACATTGCCCCCTCAGGGGACATTGAAATAATATTTATTAAAGGTCATTTTTGCAATCTTTACATCCATAAAAAATAATACAGTCCTCTTTCAATCCAAGAATCTCCAATTGGTTTGAGTGATGTCTCTACAAAAAAAAAAAAAAAAATCCTTTGCCAATAAGGTGGGGCTCATCTTTTCATACCTAGGACTTGTGAAACCAAAAGGTGCATTATTGATCACTGTAATCATTTCCTGTCAATATGGTGATCTCACCAAGTTGAAAGGAAGACCATTGGCATAAATGCAACGTGCAAATTTTTCCTATGTAATGTCTCTTGTTTCATTTTTAAATGCCTTAACCAATGGGCCTCTTTTGTAGGAAGAGGGAGAGTGATCTTCTTCTTGGATAGAGGGAACCTCCAAGAAAGGATGTTGGGAGGCAATTACTGAATTTGTAGGTCTTTTTATTGATGTTTTCTTTGCTAAAAAATGAGATTTTAGTTTTGCTCTCACAACATTGATTTTTTCTTGTTCTTTGATGAATTCCATAATTTTTTTGACCTCTTCTTATTTTGCCCTTCACATATTCTGAGTCCATGCTCACTTATAAGTTATAACACATAAGTGAGCTTTCATTCAACTATATGAGCTCTTAAATTGGACCCCACACTCATTAGTTATTACAATTCTAAATAAAAACCCCACCTCTTGGAAGTTGATCAAGCATCGTAACATATTTCCATAGAGGAGATGCTTGATCATATTTAAATTGTTTGTTTGTCTGAATGGCTACTGGACTTGAACTGGCGGTCATTCCAAACAAATTGCAATTTGTTGTTATAAGAAATTTTAAAATTTCAAATTAAAAAAAATAAAATAAATACAACCCTACAATATGTATAAACTAATAAAAGTTCAAAATAACCAACAAAAACACTTTAAAAAACCTTGAAACTTGTGTCTTTTTTCCAAAAAAAATAATTTTTGTTTCAAACTTGACAAAATTTATCAAAAACTTGAAATTTTGTGTTAAAAAACTAAAAGAATTAATTACAATACTTCCCTTAGATGACTTGATCTCCTTTGTGCGAGCTATATTCACCCCCTTGGCACTTTGTGATTGTTCTCTTAAAAAGAAACCAGCAACCTTTCAAAATACAACAATGGCTTAGCAAGGGTGTGCTGTGTTTTTGTGAAATGTTGTTTTTTGTAAAGTGAGGGGCTAGTTTTAGGTTTAGGCAACTTTTAGGGTTTCATTTTATGCTTTTTGATTAAAAAAAGTGTTTTTTAAAAAAAAAAATTGGGTGGCTTTTCTCATCCACATGCTTGCAAGAGCGCTTGGGAGCACCCAGGACACTCCTTGGTTGCTTCCGAGGAGCTCTTATTTCTGCTCCCACTCTTGGGACCCCAAATGTAGGAACCTAAATAACTTAGAATTATTGAAATGAAATATGAGAATAGGCAGCTTAAGAGGGTAGTAACTTAGAGAGGTAAAAAGGGAAATGAACCTGTAATTGTTTGTAATGTCCCCTTCTCAATCCTAGTTAGTTGTTGTGTCAGTTAGCCTATTCTAGAGTTCCCGTAGGCTAATTGGTGGTGGTTAGGGGACTTCAAGGTTCTTGGAGAGCTCAATATTGGGTTTTCTTGGCATCCAATGTTGTTTTGGTGTTTAGATGGCATTTAGGTTGGCAGTGATGCTTGTTGTAATATTTTTGGCCATCTGGGTTGTTCTCCACATTTTGTGGAGAACATGACTATTTTTAGTAAGTGCCCGTTTTGGCACTTGGCATCTTTCTCAACATCATTGGCCTCTTGGTGCAATTAGTTTCTATTTCCGGTGCCTCGACAATGCTTTACATAAGGAGGATGGGATTATTTTAATATTTGCACTAAAGTTATAAAGTAATGTTTTAATGTTCACTTTAGTGTTAAGTGTTATAAAGTAATATTATGTTTCACCATGTTGGAAGCCTAGGGAAAGGTGACATGGGGACTTAAGTTGTTTTTAGATTGTTAAGAGGCCTTTTTGAGGGGAAATGAAATATTTGAATTTAAAAAAAAAAAACCAATTTTCCCTCCAACTCTATATAAAGGGGTTTTGGCTCTTATTTTCATTATTCAAGTTGCACACATAATAGGATTCTATCGGAGTGGACATTGGGGTCTTCTAGGAGTTGAATGAGGACGAAAACTCTCATCAATATTCACTAGTTTCGATGGTGCAAGATCCATCCTAGCTGGTCTGGTATTTTCACTCAGGAAACACATTGATTTTTCATGGAGTTTTGGTTTCCAAGATTTCTGAAAAATGAAAATATTCAAGGTTTTTTGAAGTTGATGTTTTTGGAGTGATTAGTAGTGATTTTAAGAAGCTTTTGGAGTGCTTTGTTAAGCTTTGCAGGAGCTGTTTCAAAACTGGCCGTACCCTTCATAGAGCTGGCTATATCCCCTCTTTTGAATGCATCGACCAGAGGAAATATTATATGGTTTTGGGTTTTTTACCAATGATTTCTCTAAGTTGGGCGACCCTATTGCAAGAGTTTTCGAGTGACTAAATGCTGACATTTATTTTCTAGAGAAAATTGCCGATCTAGGCAGGCCGTACAGTTGTAGGAAGGAATCATTGGGTTTTGTGCCAGATTGGGGGTGTGTTTAGTGGTTGCAAATCAACCTAGAAATAGTACCCCAGTTGGTAATACAGGTTGCAGGTGTTTGTTTGCAGATTGGAGCTCTCAAAATTAAAAATGAATTATTTCCTAAGTCACCCCTGTGTGCTGCTACAGATGTTCTGAGTTGATTATATTTCCTGGAAATGAATGTTGCTTGCTGTTTGGGAATAAATCTGCATGTCTGGGCAGTTAGGGAGTGTTGTTTGGTGTTTGCAGTGATCATTTAGGCCTATTGCTGCAGCTGGGAGACTTATTGGAAGTGCTGATGATTGGGTTTGCCCTTGTTGCTGACTGTTAACACTCAGAAAATTAGCTACAGTGGGCCTGTTATGGTTTCAAGTTGCATTTCCTTCAAGATGTTTGCATTCTATATGCTTATTGTTATGGTAGATGGCTCATAGTGTCTATCTAGTGGTGTTTTGGGCCTCAAATTTGTAACAGCAGTGTATTCAATGAATGAAACCATCATTATTAATTTGCAACAGCTGAAGACTTAATTATGCAAACCTTACAATGTTTATATTTTGTCAAAACTGCATGTTACATGTTTATTGTGACGTCAGGTGGAATTAGCTTTGGATTTGTTGTATGCTACTTCATCTCAGTTGCAACAGTGCATAGAGAATGCCTAGAGCATTCAGTTTAGATTGAGAGGGGTAGTTAATGAGTCTATTAAGATGGAAAATAAAGCTGACTGTGGTAAAGCCTATAGATCCCTGATTCTAATTATCCCATTGCCTTAAGAATTTAAGATTGATGTAGTCAAAGATCTCAACAAGAGCTCCAAGTCAGATGCTTCCCAAACAAAGAGCAATATTCAACGAGTTTTGGATACTTTGCAAAGTTACATTGCCAAGGCAATGCACCTGTATTGTTAATCGAGTATCACTCAGCATATGAAAGCAGATGGAAAGTAGTTATCAATTAGTGAGTTCAAGGATTTGGAGGTAATCTTCATGAAAAGTTACAAAAGGAGATAGCAAATGCTCAAAGAAACATTGATATTGCAATGCAGGATTATGGAATCAAATTAGCCAAAAACGTGGAAAGGATACATGTGCAATCTGAATCTGCAACCAAAGTAATGCAAAAGTATCTGGGGACTTGATTTTATTGGAGCAAAAGCTGAATGAGCAAATCACTATCAACTTGGCTTGGGTTGACAAAGCCTATGACACCCATAGGTCTACATTGGTAGGACGAAACATGTTTCTAATTTATATCTTAATTAATGTTAATTTTTAAAAGCTCTTTTATTTTTGTAACTGAAGACAGTTCATCAATGAGGTTGTAACCCATCAGAAACTTATAAATATTTGGTTCTACCTTGGAAACGCGGTTGGAAATTGTTATATTAAAATAGCATATTTTCACACTTGATCGAAAGATATTAACGTCGTTAAAGATCACTCTTTCATAGAATCCAGTTTTTCTGTGTTTTTTATATGGGAGATTGCTAAGTCTGGATTATCACTTGTTAACTCCTTATGTTTTAATAATATTTTAAATAAAAGTACATTCAGGATTTAATATATGAACAAAAGAAGCACATATGTTGATAAATCTGAAATCTGAATATTATTGTATCCTGAATCTTGCTGTTAATTGATTTAACTAAATCTTGCTATTTGTTGATTTAACTGAATCTTGCTATTCAGTGATTTAAATATTTAGTTCATATATCCTTGGCACAGTGAACTGCAAATTTGGGCTTTTATTGTTTTTTCTTGATGTAGTCTTCTTTATCTGGCATAGAAATTGGAATCAAAGGATTTGTAATCTGCTTAATTAAATCTCGTAAGATTAAAATCTTTTTCTCCCTATGCTTACCCTTTTTTAATTTTATTTAATCATTAAAAATTGGAAGATGTTAGATTTGTGGATTAGTTAGTTTCAATTTTTTTATCTGTTTCTTGTGGTTTATTTTGTGTTTTGTAATGAACCCTATGTTTACATCTGAACCAGTGGCCTCTGCTGAATATCTTATTCTTGTCTTTTTAAGATTCAAAAATGAGCAGGGAGAACCCTTGGTAAGATGTCCAATCGTGATTTCTCCGTCTTCTATTTTGACCTTAGCCATGATTGAAGTGTTATGGGCCTGTTCTTTAATCCATAGTTGAAAAACTTGGACTTGGCAAAAACTTGCCAAGCCCAAAATTTGTGACTCAGCAAAAACTCAACAACTTAAAAATTTGCTTAAATTTCATTAGGAACACATTTCTTTTGCAAAATTCAATGGCAAGATGAATCCAATGAGTACAAAAAGATTTTTCTATTAAATTTGATTTACTTTAATGCAAATTGATTACAAAATCACATTCTCATGCAGAATCCTGATGGCTGAAAGCCTAATAGTTTGATACAAATTACAATAGATAGCTGAAAATGAAAATAGTAAAATTAAAAGTAAATACTAAATACAACATTTTACACCTTCCTCTTCCCTAATTTACTCAAAGCTAGGGAAGAGGTAGATGCTCTAGTCCTGCAAGTACGTTGTGGCTTCTCAATTGGCATGGAAGGCTATGGCTGAGGCTTGACCACCATCTTGGATGTATCTGGCTCTGGCAATGACTCCTCATCCTCATGAATGTCCTCCAACCCTACATCTCCTATTGCACCCACATCCTCCATTGCATGTCTCTCAAAATCAAGAATCTCGTCTGCAGTAAACAAAGGAGATTGGTCATCCCATCTTGTCCAATCATTGTAAGGATCTATCTCATCCAAATCAATAGGATCTAGTGATTTGTCCTCTACCCTTCTTGTGTGCAACCAAAGGTTGTATTGCACAAAGACAAGTTCATTGAGGCGCTTTTGGGCTAATTTGTTTTTCTTCGTGTGAATGGCCTCAAACAAGCTCCAATTGTGTTCACAACTCGATGCACTACAAGGCTGACATAGTATGTGGAGGGCAAGTTTTTGGAGATTTGGGGTATTTCCACCCAAATTTTCCACCAAATCTTTGTAAAAAAAATATTAAAGAGTTAGAAAACATAGTCAAGACTCAAAACACATTTTATCAAATTACAAGATGCATATGAAATAAACTTAAAGACTCCCAATTTTATCCCTGGTGGCTAAGTGGTTCTTCCTTGAATAGCTAGCTCTAAAGTAAAGAGTCTACCCCTTCCTTCCCTATAATTTTCCAACTCTTGGACAATGAGGTCTCTCACCACAACCTAGGGTTCCATCCTTTGAATGCATGTTGTGAGCCCCTTCATAACCTCTCCATTAGGATCGAAAAAGTTGTTTGAGAAGAGAAAACTAGGGTTGAGGAAGTACCCTGCTGCATGGATGGGTTGCTATTAACAATCTCCCATATGGGATCAAATTTGAGGCTGTCCCCCATGTAATAACTTTTGATAGCCTCTTTGGCTCTATCCATGGCCTCATAGATATATCCCCACATAGATATATCCCCATGGGTTTTGATCCCCATCTACCAAGCAGAGAACTCTAACCAAGGGCTCCGACACCTACATTACAAATACAAAAAGATTAAAGCTACAAATTTATAATGAAAGACTTAAATTAAAAAAGAAAATATTCAACTTGAATTTAAATTCAAAGCTTTGAAGTTACCTTCATGATCTCTGTAGCTCTTTGTGAAAATAAGTTGTCGAAGAGTATTCTTGCAACCCTCTCTCCTTCAGGTTTCCTTGCATAAGTTGAGTCTAGCCATGCTTGACTCACAAACATTTGTTTTAAAGCAGTCAAAAAATCCATAATGCTTTGCAACGTTAGGAAAATCGTTACAAACCTTGTGGCACCCGATCTTGCCAACTCTTTCCCTTGCATATGATCTCTCATCAAACTAAGAACCCAATGGTGATTGTAGATAAATTTTGTGATGCTCCTTGCATCATCTACAATCGGTGCCACCCAATCAAGTTTGCCTATGTCCTCCAAAAGAAGGTCAAGGCAATGTGCCGCACAAGGTGACCAAAAAAGTGTAGGATGTCTATCCTCAAGCAATCTCCTAGCTGCCACATATGTTGCTAAATTATCCATGATGATTTGCACCACATTATCTATCCCCACCTCCATGAAAACTTCCCCCAACAATGTACACAATGTTTCTACATTTTTTATTTTGTTGGAGGCATCCACCAATTTCAAAAACACAGCTTCACCTTTTGAAGAAACCAAAAAATTAAGGATGGTGTGGTTTTTTCCTCCCATCCGAAATAATGGTGCAGCCATATTTCCTCCATTCTTTCTTTTGATTTTCCACTACTTGCACCGCTTTTTCGGTTGCATTTGTGAGCAACTTACAAGTACAAAGTAAAATAAGTACAAAATTTTAATTTTAAACAAAAAATAGCTTAAATTCAACATAAATTAATTTAAATTAAAGAACATAAACTTAGCTTAAAGTTTAAATTGACTAACCTCCCACTCAAGTCTTTGCAAGAAGGTGCCTTGTAACCTTTTCCCACAACTGTCAATGCAGTAACCAAATTGTCTCAATAGGGACTTATTGTGACCCAATTCACACATCGCCCCATTGCAAATGGGGACCCCCGGTAGTTTGCTTCTTTTGGGGTTTTGCCTTCGCATCGCGCTTTCATAAACCATTGATTTGAGAGCTTAGAGTTAGAGTTTTGAGAAGTCATCCAAGTCAAGTGGAGAGTCCAAGCCTGAAACAGTGCCTAAATGTCATAGAAGGGGTTCAAAGGTCCGGAGGACGAGGATCGCCTATGCTTTGGGTCAATTTCGACACTTCCTACCTTTTAGGGAATCTGCTTTTTTGCTTTTTGCTTTTTCATTTTTGGCACTTTCAGACCAATCTGGGATTTACTATTTTTAGAAATTGTGCTTTTTGCTTTTTGTTTTTTTCCTGTTTTTAGCAAATTCTATATTTAGAAGGTGCCAAGGTCCCATTGGTCATGGAGTCAAAATTTCCATCTTTGGAATCAAAAGGCATGCAAAAATCAACGAAAAATCAAAAAAAGCATGGAAAAATCAATTTGAATAAAAAAATCAACTAAAAAGCAAGTAAAAGGCAATTGAAAAATCATGAAAATCAGACCTCCAAAATGAGAAAATCAAGAAAATCAATGAAAAATCAACCAAAAAGCATGCAATTCATGGAGAAAATTTGCCTAAGTCTGGAGAGATGGCCCAAGGAGAATGGCAATAACTTTTCCAAGTCCGCCAAGGAGAATGGTAAGAACTTTTCCAAGTCTGCCATGGAGAATGGCAAGAACTTTTCCAAGTCCGCCCAACAATGGAAAGAAGTTGAGCAAGTCCGCCCTACCATGGAAAAGACAATGACAAGCATTATGGAAAGTCTGCCATGCCTTAGATGGGAAATGGAAAGAAAGTTGTGAAGTTTGC
The DNA here is from genome assembly GCA_007258455.2 of Sequoia sempervirens. NCBI lineage: Eukaryota > Viridiplantae > Streptophyta > Pinopsida > Cupressales > Cupressaceae > Sequoia > Sequoia sempervirens. The sequence goes on from VDFB02270604.1 coordinate 60,438, forward strand.
CCAGCACTTGAAGAGACAATGGAAAGAAAGTTTGGAAGTCCACCTTACCTTGGCAAGAAGCTGGTGAAGTCCTCCCAGCTTGAAGGAAGAAATTTCACAAAAATGGTTGCGTATGGATGCCTAAGGGGGAAAACTTGACAAATTTGGCTAAGTATAAACATCTTGCCTATGTAATGTTGAAATATTCCCCTTAATTTTTTTCCAAAATTTAACACACAAATCAGCAACCAATCACTGATTAGCGTTAGCTCCAAATGCAAATCAGCATGGAAAGTAACTCTAACCAAGAATGTTCACCAAGATCCCAGTGTGGGCGAGGTGATAGCATATGGTCAGAGGATCATTAGGAATAAACTGAACTGAAATTACAATTCATCTGCTGATGCAGGCATCCACAAGCAGTGGGGATACTCCACTTATTCAGTGGGTAAGATTATAACATTATTAAAGGCGGCAAGCCAGCCATTTATATCCTCACTTCCACTTATTAACGTGGGGGGAATACAGTCCACACAACCACTTATTTAGTGGGGGGAAACTTACAATTAAATAAAGATGATTATTTAGACTCAACCACTCAATCGTGGGAGTATGAAATTTAAACTAATTGCAGCAAATAAAATAAATAGCTGTTAGTACTACTAATCAGCTTTACAATGAATTAAACAGTTGCAAATAAGAAAGATATGCTTCCAAATCCATCAAAGGTTAGAGTAACACTTCCTCTAACTCTTACAATACAATAATGATATAAAAATGAAGCTCAAACCAACATTATATCAAAAACTAACAAGTCTGATATAAAAATCTGCAATTTGGAAATGTCTATCAGCTAACAGCAAACTCATAAAAATGTTCACAACTCCTTCTAAATACCTCCGAATAAGCTGGAATGTTTTGCAAAGACCTTCTAGGAGGATGGCGCCCAAACTCAAACTACAAAACTGCATCAAAACTCAAGATATTATTCTTGCACGAATCCCAAAGCACTCATGAGATGGTACGGCCCTGTAGAGGGGCGATTTCTCTTGGAAAAATCAGAAACTTGGAATTAAAATCTGAAAACCTCCAAATATGGTCGCCATTATCATAGAAATGCAATGATCAAATACCCATAACCAAAATAAATTCATACCAAAAGCTGTAAATGAAAACCACCTTCAGTTGTGTATACACCAGCAACATAAAAACTGAAGTTCTCACCAAAATTCACCAATTTTGAAGCACAATCTGCTAGTCTAATTGAGAAGCAGCAATAATACCAACTAGGTGTTATCTTTCAAACACGAAATTGGATTGGAACTAGGAGGTAAGCATCCCTCGAAGTAAAAAACAAGTTGTCATTCCGACAGCATAACATTAGCATAAACATTCGATGATCAGCTCTTCAAACAGCAGCAATATATAAGTTTCAATTGGCAAATGAAGCAATAAGAACTCTTCAAATTCCAAGAAGTTGAATCACTTCAACTTCCAAAAGGGACGCCACTTTTTTTGCCTTTTACTTTTTGAAATAATAAAATATTACTCAACCTCCTTTAGGCGTCCAACTTCACTTTGCAACAATAAAGCATTTAATAAATCATTAAATGCACAATTGACCCCCTTAATGGCCCCTCTTTTAAAACAACATGAAGTTATTACTCCTAGGCATGGGGTACAATTGAGAAACATGAAATTTGACTAAGTATAAACTCAACTCATGAAGAAAACCAAACCCAAAGCCAAACTGAGACTGATGGATAACAAGATGACTTGAGTTGAACTGTTGATGATGCCACTGCCAAAATTAGACTTACTAAAAATAGCCGCGCCAAAAATAGTAGAAAAGTTTACCTCAAAACCAGCAGAGAGAGCCAGGAGCTTGAAGCAAGACTTAATGAAAGTGGAAACCCAAGCAACTGCTCCAACTGAAAATGACTTAATGAAGGCTGACAACTGAACCACTGCCAATATTAGTATTTACTAAAAATAGTAAATACCTAGAAATGCCACAAACCTCCAAGCAAGGAAACCCTATTTTCACTTCTAATCAACCTACGGATTTCCGGAAATAGGCTATCAGTCAAAGAAGAGCGTATGGCCAAAATGGGGACATTACAAATGTTATCTTTGGGGGGAAAATTTCGCAAAAAAATGGCTAAGTGTTAATGTTACCTTAGGAAGAAAATCTCATGAGATTGGCTAAGTATGGATATGGCGAAGTGTCTGGAGAAGAATAACCAAGCCATTAGCAAGTCCAACTTACTATGACTTGGCATAAAATTTGCAAAGTCCGCTATCTCTTGGAAAGAAATCGTGGAAGTTCACCATGAAGAGAATATGGCAAGAAAACTGCAAAGTCCAAACTTGGAATGGAAAAGATATAAAAATCCAAGAATAAATAAAAATTCGCCATGATTCAAAAGAGTTGGAAAAATAAACTTTAATACTTAGAATATTTTTAATATTTTTCAACACTTAGAGAATTTTCGAACTCAGATGAGAGATTTGCAAGATTTCACACCAACTCAAGAAGATTTTGGCTAAGGATGGAGAGTGAGTGGAATTAGAAACTTTTTGGATGAAGATTGAATTTGCCATTTTTGACGAAATAAAACAAGTCTAGGTTCGATGGATTAAAGCAAAAACATGAATTTGCTAAAATAATCAAACCTTTCAACTTTATAAAGAGTTCGAATTGTCATTATCAAATCATTTCTCTCCAAGTTCGATGTTGAGAAATTCTATCTCTCTCGAAGACTGTGACAAATAATTTCTTGAAGAAAGATTCTAGAGAAATTGAAAGAAAATTCTTGGAGATTAAGTGATTTTTCGAAAGAGAGGACAAAAAAAAATGAAGTGAAATTCTTGAATTGGAGTTGGAATTCTTGGCTGGCAGAAAGGAGTGATCTTTTCTTGGATTTTTGGAGTAAATTTTCAGAAGTTGAATTCAATTTGCAGCCAGAGGTTACTTTCAAGAGTTTTCAAATTAGACTGGCTAAATTCTTCTATTCTTCCATGCTTTTTCCATGACTCTAGAAAAATTTGTCAAGACTCAACCAAATTCACCCATTTTCAGCTTGCTTTTTCACAATAATTTATTTTTTCAACAAGCTGAAAGTAAAAAACTTTAGAACAAAGGTCCAGAAAATACCAGATTTTAAAGTACTAATGTTAATTCTTCTTATTATTGCAAATTAATGACCACTCAGGGAGAATCATCAAAAGCGGCACAAATGAAGTTTTCCAGCAAAGGGTTGCAACAAGAGTCAAAAATTAATTCTAAGTGGAAAAATATTACAGACACCGATCTCGGGCATGTAGACTTTGAAGAATTCAGGAAAAGAATGTACGGGTACGATAAATTACTGACACCAATTGCTCGTCGGATGGTGAGGAATGGCATCTTCCAGGTAGCCGAATTTCTGCCTGCAATAGAATGTGTTGAATTGATGGTAGGGTGCGCCATCCATTATGATGCACAAAAAGGACAAATTGTTGCACTTGATGGGAGGATTTTAGCCCATCTTGGGGAAGTGGCAATCCAAGAAGCATTTGGCATCCCGACACACCATTGAACTATATATAAAACTCTGGAGGACGCCAAAAAGTTGTATGAAGACCATTCTGAACTTTGTGCCACAAATATTAACAAATCATGGCTGGAAAAACCGAGAGCCTCCACCAAGAAAATGCCCAAGAAGTTGCGTCAGACAGATTTCAAAGAGGACTATGGGGACATTATTTTGATGTTAAATAGAATAGCCGACAATCCGCAAGGCGTGCCTTTTGAGATGTGGATGTACTACTTCATCGATGAAATCTCCTCTGGCATTAAGATGTTCAACTAGTCCCGAATGATTAGCGATAATCTCCACAAGCAGCTAATCAATCTGGAAAGGACAAAGTCATTCCACATGAGCTCCTATATCATCTATCTATTGGCTAGGACATACAAATATTTAGGACTGATATGCAAAGGCAAAGTAGGCAATGGTGAGAATGAATTCAAGTCGTATGACTGTTACCTGCAGCTGCAACTCAGAGAGAAATCTCACTTCAGACAGGCGCACGATGTCTTCCTCATGCACATTACCAGAATACTCCAAGGAGGAACTCACCAGAGGCTGAGTCATGGAGCCAAAAGCTTGATTAGTAGATATGGATCCTGGTTTATCCAGTTTCCAAGGTTCACATACATAAGGATCCAGGGATTCACTAGAAATCCTTACAGGCTTCCAATCTATCCTACAAATAGGATGATTTTGCTAGAAGTCCTCAGGCTGCTGGAGAATTACCAAAACATCTAGAGGCCAAAACAAAAAGCAGCTATCACTTTTCTGTTCTTCATTGTGAACATGTTGGAATCCTATCCCTCGGCATAAGCAGCTAAAAGTGCCAAGTTAGAAATACAATGGTATCCGTTCACTACTTATCGGTTCAGGGCCAACTTTGACCCTCATAACCACATTCGGTATGTGGATGGAAAAAGATATAAACACAGAGTAGACCTGGAGGATTTATGGGCGAATGTTGCAGATGAGTATGAAGTCAGGAGAAAGTTATGGTCCAAATTGCCAGTGAATTTGATAAGAGCAACCGAACTTTGCCGAGTACTTGACCAGTTGGAAGATGATGAAGAATATGTCCAACCGTGCTTTGATGAGAACTGGCCTCTCCCTACAGTGAAGTGGTTAGAACCTGAGCTAGCAGATTTGAACACATTAATGAGGCCAGTAATCAAGTATTCTCAGTGGTGGGTTGACCAGCAGGTCCAAGAGTTGAGGCGGAAGAGAATAACACTAACTTATGACTTGTTGAGTGAGACAGAATCATACTCTTCAAATGTAGGCGCATCCCATAGTGCCGAGTTGATTGGAATTACCAATTTTGAGAAGAGAAAAGAAGCAGCTGTAAACACAAAACCTGTCTAGAAGAGACAAAGGATGGAGCCATCTCATTCCACTACATCCAGAAATATTGATGAACTAGTGGCTATTGCAGATGAATCCTTAGCCAATATGATGATTCCTTCTCCAATTCAGGAGGGTAACATTGAACCAATCCAACTAGATAATGACGAGCCCCCATCTCCTACAGGCACAAAGGTACTTGGTTCAAAGGATGAAATGGATGTCCAAAATGATGAATTCCAAGAGGGAATGATTTCCGCTCTTAAAGGAGTTTTAGATATTCCAAGTGGAGGAAATGTTCAAGAGGAAGACGACATAGAACAACCCACCATTCCTGACTAGTTGAAGGAAAGACTGAAGATACAGGTGCCAGTCGAGACTCAAGAAGAAGATGACACTGTGGATTTCTTGGCTAGGTTAAAACAAGTTGCTATAAAGAAACCTGCCAAGAAATTCTCCACGATTTAGAGGGACGAAACCGGCAGCCGTTCCATACAAATTGCAGTGCCAACAATTGACAAAACACAGGATGAAATCGCTCCCCATGAAGACGCCATTACCACCATAGACCTGGGTCCAACAACAAAGGGCCAAGAAGTTGAAGAATTGGATAACTCAGTCTCTACTATTAAGGTGAGACTAGAGAAGGAAGTGGCGAAGAAGAAAGAATACAAGGAGGTCGAGCACTTGAAGGTGTATATTCAGCACCTGACCAAACCACTCAACCAGGATGATGCAGTAGCTCCTCCTTTCCTAAACGCCTCACAGGAAACAGCCAAGGATGTTGGAGAAGATATAGTTATGGCTAAGGAGGCAAAGGAATGGATGGCAAGTAAAAGCGCAAAGGCGGCTTCATTCATGGAGAGATTGACACTTGCCTACAGACATACCTCTTCATTCCTTTCTAGAATTATTGTCATGATGGAAGTTTGGGACAACCTCCCGGACATATAGGAGAGGCTTATTCCACGCCTCAAAGTACTGAAGGGCATCCCAAAACAAGAATTGGTCGAGGGAAAGATAATTGCAGTAGGCGCCGCTTATTACTTCCACCATTGGTATTGGGCATTGACAACATGGAGTGAGGTCTTGGAAAGAGCAAGAGCTGATGGACTTGGAGTTGAGGAGCATATCAGAGAAATTCAGAGAAAGATTTACCTCATAGCTACAGATGCATTAGAGAAAGAGATTGTCCGAGAGAATGACATGTAGTTGGAGAGACTAAGGCACAAGGTTCAGGAAATCTTCTTCTCCATCACAGGGTCGATTCTAAGACAGGACTTCACAAGGGTGGCGAGTTTCTTATCCATCTGAGATGCCTTCCTGAAACAAGAATTGGAATGGGAGAATGCCTTCGCCGGATATGCTGAGGACTTGGACGGAATGGAATTCAGGGTCAACGTGCTGCCACAGGTTACGATGGAGATCGTCTCAATCGTGTCGAGGTTCATTGAACACACTGCCACTCGAGAGGATAGAGATGCACGTCCTTGAAAGTAGCTCTGGGCATCACTTGTCTCGCATACAATTAATGTCAATTTTATTTTTAGAAACCCTAATTAGGGTTGTGTCATAATCTTGGCCGTAAATTTGTTTTAATCTCGGCCTTTCATTTATTCTCAAAAACTCTATATAAACGCTTGCTCTCACTTTCATTTGGGTGAAAAGAGTTTATGAAATTGTTGTGTATAGCTACTTTGATTAATAAAAGCTCTTATGCATGATTTGCTTTGAATCCTTTTTATTGTTAAGTGGTTGCAAGGTTGCATAGCTTCTTCAACAATAGATTAGAAGTAGAATAGAATTTAATTTGAATGTATGTTAGATGAATTCAAGATTTGATAGTACTGATTTATGGTGAAATTTAGCTCATACTTTCTTCGAAGAGATGATTTTTATTCGATGCGTAAAGTTAGCCTGAGCTCATAATTGTGGATGCTTAACTTCTGTCTGGATGAGTATTGATCAATTTGATAGTAGTTGTTCATGACATGAAAATCGTAAGCACACCCCTTGAAGATTGCACCCACTTTGAGTAGTTTCCCTAGGGAGGCGAAGCAAAGTGTGGTTACTAGTTTCACCTAATCTCTACCGTCTCTTGAATTCATAGTAGTATAGGAACCCCTAAACCCTCATCCTTTTGCATTGTTTTCAAAAATCCAAAATAACAAAAGAGAGCATTATTGTCAAATTAGTCTAAGTCCTAGCTTGTAAGAAGCTTGTTAACATAAGTCCCTTTGTGTATTACCAGCAAATCACAATGCCCATTGAGTTTATCCACACGTCAAGACCTAACAAAAGAAACCTTGGAATCGCCGCATGATCTTCTCGTAACCTTAGCATACATGGTGGTTTTTCAAGAGAGGATAAAGTGTCTCTGGACTTTTTATTCTAAAGTGTTCGGTCAATGATCAAAAGTACACCAACAGGACTACTTGCCACATTGAATGGAATGTTATTGAGATACCAAAAGTCTGCACATGCCATGATTGCATGTTGATGCACCTCCCTATTCCACCCTATAGCCTCCAATGATGTCTATGCTCTTGGTGTGTTTCTCAACACAGAAAAACTATGTGGGTTCCGTGAAGATGTAGGCAATAGCACTCTACTCGAAGTAGAGGAAGTGGGGGGCTTGGAGGCCGATGTGCCACGAATACGTGGACCACGAAGAGAGCCTACAATGTCAGTATCTGTCTCCTCATTTGATTGAGACTCTATCTCCACTTGCTGATGACCATGTCCACCAGCTATGCTTGTTGCTACGGCTGCCTTTGTCCTCTCCCTTTGCAATTTTTTTTTTTCAACAGCTGCAAGTAGGGCATTCATCTCTCTTTTTATCTCTTTTGTGATGGCAAGACAAGGCTTGGCATCATGATGCGTAATGCCTGCAAGATGGTATTTGAGGCGATTTATGCCTCCATGATGTACCTTCTGACATTTAATGCAAACAACCGATCTAGGTACCGATCCTCTCATGGCATACTTCCATGTAAGGTCTCTAGCTCTTGGAGGATGAGTGCTTGCAACCCATGATGGCGCAAGCACCAATGGGATGGCTTGCCATTATAGTGCGTATTTAACCTACACATACAAAAAAAATGTATAACATATTAGATTTTTAATACAAAAAAATTTAAAAAACAACCTAAAATTTAAATTATACACATAAATCATTAAAAATCTCTCTAAATTTGATTTAAATCGATACAAATGTGTTTAAATCAGTAAATAAATTAACTAATGTAAACATTCTACACATTATTTTCAAACAAAAAAGATTTAAAATCAAAAAATTAACCTATGTCTGAAAAATTCAAAAAACAGCGAAAATAATGAAAAAATTCAGAAAAAATTAATAAAAAATAGTGATGAATCTTGTTTTTTGGAATCTAAAAGCAAAAATCCTGCTTCTTTTTGCTCTCTGAAAAGTTATTTTCAATTTGGATTCAAGATTTTGCAACAAGACTGAAGCAAAATGATTAAACAAAAAAAATGGAAAACCGAAAACCTACCTGTGATTCAAATTTGCCTTAGAAATCTGCAAAAAAATCCATTTAGATCCTCTCTCCTTGATGGCAGAACATTGCTAATGGTGTTTTTTTTGTTGGGAAGGGGTTTTTGGCTATGCAAATCAAGTTTTTGGTGTTCTTTTGTTATGAAATGACCTTTTTGGCCGTGGACCCCTGATATCACACAGTACGGCAAGTCTTTTGTATGGATCAAAGACTTGGCAGGAAGACTCGGTGAGTAAAAGTCAAAAAGACTTGCTGGGGCAAAAACCTCACGAATTTTTGGAGACTTGCCGAAAACTCGGCGAGTCTGCCAACTATGCTTTAATCTGTCTACTTCTGGCATAATATCTTCATTGTTTATTATTAGGGTTAAATCTTCCACTATCACCATCTAGGTAGAGTTTTTCTTTGAATAGCTAGGGCTTGTCTTTTGACTGTTTTCATGGGGCAGCCAAACTTCTTAATGGTCTTGACTCTTGATTATCCTGTTCTCGTTCAGCTTCATGCACTCCATGGTTTCTTCTAGCATTTCCTCATCTTTTTCTCCTTTCAGATTTCTTTAATCTGCATTTTTTCCTTTTCTTCTTCCTTTCTTCCTTCTTTGAGCTCAAGCTCTCCTACTCTCTTGAGTCCCATTGACCTACTTTTGGTCATCCACGGACATTAATATAATTTTTTTCTTCTTTCATTTCTGCCTTGTGCACAGGCTTGCCATCTTTTCATCTTTAAAGTATACTCCATTACATAGTTCTGTTATGTTTTGTTGCAAGATTTGATGTTTGTTTGTGTTATTTATGATATTGATGATTTAATTCTTAAAACAGCACTTTAGATGTTTCCATTTTGTTCCATTATGGGTAGGTGTTATAGTGTTATCTTGCTATTGGCCCCTCTAGTGTGGCACTGGTATGCATTTAGACATTTAGAGAAAAATTAGAAATGTGCGGAGCAGTTATTGTTCCTTGTCTAAACTAGAAGGCACTTGCTTTTCTACACTTCCCCCAATCGATGGAATCCACTTTAGATGAGTGCCTTCCCACATGAATGTAGTATATTCCTTCATCCATCTGCAACCTCTCTAAGCTAATCTACCCTCCCAAGGTATATTCTGTAATATATAAGTGTCCTGAAACTTTTTAGTTCTATAATTTTAGGAAAGCTTGGTCTTTATTGTTTTCTTCTTCCTCGTTGCTTTGGGTTGTATGTTATTTAAAATCTCTCTGTTCTGCAAAATCCAGGCATAGAGGTCTAAACTCATGATAATGCCATTGGCTATGGCTATCTGAGGGCTGTTTGAAGAATATAAAAATGCCTTTGGAGGAAGAGAGTGTTATGCCATGCTTAAAGTGATTAAGAAGCATTCCATTCGAGTTCGAAGTTGGTTTTTTATTGCCAGAATAGTCGAATTTAAACGGCATTGATGCTTAGTCCTTTCTGAAACTAGAAATGGGCTAAAGTCTCCCTATCTTATATTTAATGTGTAATAGATCATTTTTGGAGGCATCTGCTCGAGGAAACAGCAAACACTTATACACATTCTACCATGTATAAACTTAGTTAGAAGCCTGCTTTCTCCATGTA
>VDFB02270605.1:0-20507 GCA_007258455.2 Sequoia sempervirens
TCCCTATGTCGCCTATTTGCCTTCACTGAATAGCATTCTATAGTATTAAACACATTGTGGAGTTTCTTGGAAGATGATAATTTATATATGTGATGGAAAATGGAACTCGAGCAATAGCACAAGTCTATGTGGCATACTATATAGCAAACAATTTTTTAGAAGCACAAAGAAAGAAAAGTATTAATTCTTTAATCTAACCTTCTCATTTAGTGTCTCCCACTGGGATGGTATGTACTTATTCCTGTTACATAGACAAATTGGACAAATGAGTACAATGCATGATGTATACTTTCCATGCCACAAACACAAAACAATATTTCCATGTAGCTTTCTTTTCATGCAAGAAATGGTGGATAAGAATTTTTTTGCTCACATTGTCAATTGTAGTCTATGGTCTTTAAATGTTTTTTTTAATTTGTTTGCTTTGCTTCTATGCACTTTTATTTGGTTGATTTTGTAAAACAAAAAAATGATTTTTAATGTTGTTGACATGAAGAAGCATCAAGCAACATGTGGACAATAGCTATATAAATCATTTTTGTTTCAAAAGAAATAGGTCAATGCAAAGGGATTGATTGATCAAAAAAATTCTGTCTTTTGTTATTTGTAGAAATAGCTTAAAAAATCATTAGTGTTTTAAAATTTTGAGGAAAATGCAAAGGCATAGATTCATTGAGCACAAGTGAAAGCAAAGGTTGATTAAATAATAAAAATAAGAGATAAAAACTGATGGCTAGAGGCAGACAATGCATTAAATGGCATGTGGCTTGATGAGAAACTATTGGAATGGCTTAGTGGTCATGCATAGGTTACAAGTCACTTGCTATGCATGACCATTACTTTGTGCACCTTGTTTTTTTGTTCTACAAGTCTTTGTTCTAGAAGAGTTTATAGTGATTGAGCAGACTTTGTTATAGTTACAGTGTCCAGAACCAGAAACGAGTTACTTGAGGCGATAAATAGTTATTTCTCTCAGTCTTCTTTCAGTTTAGGATTTAAAGTACACAGTGAAATTGGCAATGTGAGCAAAAAAATTGTAATTAAGGCCATTTCGCATGCAAACAGACCCATGAGAAAATATTGTTTCATGTTTGTTAGCAATGTAGTACACCATTCACTGTACTCATGTGTCATGTCATCTTTTGAAATTAACTTTCTGGTTTTTTTTGCAATGCAGTAAGAATAATCCTATTATCACTTGCACAGTGCATAAGAACTTACCACACATATAATCAGTCTTCTAAACAAAATTTGCTTTAATGCACAGAGGTAGAAACCAATTGACGTAAAACAAAGACCTATGACTTTAAAAGCTTTTTGAAACTGCAAATAGAGTTTGAAACTTGCATTCTAACAATTCATTCCATTCTATGGATATTGTATACAGGAAGTATAATTGATTAACATATAAGCAAAATTTGTTCTATTTTCGAACACAAATCACTATTGCAATTATGGAAGATGCATCTATCTCTTGTCCTATATGTGCTATCAGCCTTGTAAATCATTTGTGTTCATAGAAATTAGGAATATAAGATGACAAAATGAACACATGAAATAGAACCTTATGCAATATTTAAATAGAAGAATTTCAATTGCATTCCAAGAAAAGTAGGAAGACAATTTGCAAAGCTGACCTTGCAATTTGCTGCTGAATGATTAAATAGGCTTGGAGCAATGTACGAATTTAGACTCATATCGCAGTTACTAGTATTTTCCCCTGGTACAATGACAAAATTGAGACATGAGCAATGTGGAAAAACATATACTATTGCATTTTTAAACACAGGAATTTTTTCCAGATGCACATATTTGCAAAATTCTGCATTGCATTTCAAAAAAATAAAAGGAGAAGGTTAATATCATTACCTGACGCTGCAATTTGTCCTTGAATGTTTAAATAGACTTGAAAGTATGAAGCCCTGTTACAAGGACAATCTACACAAATGAGTATAGTGAGTGGCATATACTATTTAATTCATAAATCTTATTTCTTTCATTTAATAGCGAAAATGCAAATTGGGTTTCATAGTGCTTTAACGCATTTGTATAGTTTGATTGTAAATTTGTATTTTAAATTGGTTTAAGTTGGGTTGAAAGGGATTTAGAGACTGTGAAGAAACAAGTTACTTGAGGTGATAATTTGTTATTTTTTGCAGTTTCGCGTCATTTAATTGCGTAAGGAAGTTGTATTGCATAGTGCTTTGCTTTGTAGCTGAGCAGGAGATCTTGTGATTGTAGAGTTGTAGACTGGAGGCCGAGAACCGAGTTGCTTGAGGTGATGAGAAGTTATTTTTTTCTGTTTTGTTTCATTTAATAGTGAAAATGCAAGTTGGGTTTCGTACTGCTTTAACGCATTTATATAGTTTGATTGTAAATTTGTATTTTAAATCGATTTAAGTTGGGTTGAAAGGGCTTTACAGACTGTCAAGCAAATGCAATTTACAGATTGAAACTGAAAGTGCGCAATTGTTTTGAGCTTTGTAGCCGTAACGATTTTGCACAACGGAGACATGTCTAGGACTGTCAAGTTCTGACAAAAGCAAGTACTAGCTATTGTTTAATGCCAGACGAGCTGTCATTTTACAGTAAATGCCTGCAAACTATGTTTCACCTTACACAATAATGAAGGCAATTATTTGGCACATACTTAAGGAAAGAGACATCAGACAAATTTAGCAAAGTGTGTTGCTCTTGAAGCAAAGATGCTCCATCGCAACCACAACCAAATAGAAGGAAAGTTGCACCAAAGAAATTAGGTGTATTATCTCAAATTCCTTTTTCGATATATAAATTTTTAAAATCTCTTTTTACTATCAAATCCTAATTGCACTCTACTGTGATTTCTTGTTTCCCATTTTTCTTTTAGTCCAAGGTGTCAAAATGCAATTATTTCATTTTATAATGTGATTAGCTTAAAAATTTGCACCTCTTTCCATTCAAGATTCAGCACAGTTGTGGTATATTTATCCAATTCTCTCTTAATCATAGTAAAGTGCCATGTCATGCAAATTCTAAAATTGTATTTGAATAGTCATTAGGATTGGAGCATGTTTTTCAATTTACAATGAAATATATCTTAGAGTATCGAAGGAGTATTGCTGTAGTATTTGTTTGTCTTCTTTTGAGACTCATGTCTTTCAACTATGACACTTCCTGCCCCACCTCTCTGGCTGCAAGTTAACCTTACAGAATGACTGTATGTGTTTATCCCTGGTCCTTCAAAAAACTATGTTTATATCCAGTGTTGATTTTATGTATCCTTTGATTTTATGTTTCAGTTATAGACATTGGTGAAGCTTTCTCAACCAATCTGATTGGAGATAGTTTATTTTAGAAATATTTTTTGTTTAAAAATATGCTTCTCAATTTTGTAAAACATGTTACCTTTTGTATATACATTTAAAATCCATAAATCATGTCTACAACTTCATTGGCTTTATAACAACCAGTTCTTTAAGTATTCAAATTCATCTGTTAATGTCTATGGCTAGAACAAGGAGGCTAGGCATGTTAAAACACAAAAGAACATGTTATTAGCTTAATGCAAACTCCACTACAAGTGATTGAAAACAATGAGATTTAAAGACTAAGTAACAGTTATCTAATTAATTAGATACGAGATGATAGAAGAGTAAATAAGATTATATGTGCGTATGAAAACAATAACTATGACATTTGAAAAAATTCCCGTCCTTTAAGCTTTGGTGACAGCAAAAAAGTTGAAAGCAATTGCGGAGTCTAGGTTAATATCTGTAAATTGCATTTGCTTGACAGTTTCCAAAGCCTTTTGAACACATTTTCCATACATTGTTCCTAAGGTTTCATTATGGCATAGGTTGATAGTACACTGGTTCTAAAGCTTTTATTATGGAATAGTTCTGTAGTAATTGAAGATATGTAATCTTTATAGGACTCAAAAGGACCAAGTACTTGTTAAGCGTGTACACTGTACACTAGGCAAAAGACAATTTTGTATCCAAGGAACCAGCCTATGAAGATTACCATAAGCTAAGCACTGTGAAACCCAATTTGGCTATGCACTATATAATGAAAGGAAACCAAGGAAAACAACTATTTATTGTCCCAAGCAACTTGTTTGTGAGTGTGCACTTTGCAAGTATGACAACCTTTGCTTTGTCACTGCAAACTGCTCCCTAGAAAAGACATATAGATGCATACACATATACATGCACATATGTACACACATGCACAGATACATATATGCATAGATACATGAATGCATATATGCGTATATACATTCATGCATGTATGCATATACACATATATGCATCCACACATATATACATACATGCATAAATACATATATGCCTAGATATATCCAAAGACATGCATGTATGCATATATGCATCTATACATATTTACATACATATGCATATAGATACATGCAAATGTACATAGAGACATGGATACATATGTACATGCATAGATACATGCAGTTAAAGGGAGAGAAACTGAAAAAAATAACAAATTATCACCTCAAGTAACTCGTTTCTGGGTCTGGACTCTGCAACTACAACATCTCCTGCTCTACAACTACAAACTCTTCCTCAGAACACTAGCCTGCAGAATAGGAAAACAACATTCACAAAGCAATAACAATGCATAGAAAGTGGCTCAAATCTATATTAAATGACCAAAGTACCTTGGGCACGCGTGAACACCAAGCCATTCTAGCACCTTCACCTCAAACCAGATTTCGTTTAATGCATTTAATTTGCATTCATGGATTGCGTACATCTACCTGCCAGTTTTATAAACTATGTCTTCACCTAGAACAATTTAATCAATCTATGCGTTCACATTTTCTTGATATTTTAATGCATTTAATTTGCACTCATGCATTGCGCACCTCTGGCTGCGAGCTTTCTAAACTATGCCTTTGCTTAAATTTATTTAATCAATCTATTTGTTCACATTTTCTTGAATTTTTTAATCAAGAAATGATTTATAAACCTACTCCGACGAATAGGAAAACAGATAAATGCTAATTTTCCAATATAAATAATAGCTTTCAAAATTCTGACTATACAAATAAAAAGTAATATGTTTGAATGCCGCTATGTGATTGGCCAATACTGCCCTTTTAAAGCATTAAGAGCAAATGCATAAGTATTCTTGCTTGGCGGCAGGAACTAATAATAGCATGAATAACAAGTAATAAATAAAGATTGTTTGATTAATAATGATTTACAATTTTAACCAGGGGAGTTGTTGGTAAACATTGTGCAATTTGGCTTCATACCTATGAATTGGATTCCCTTCAAAGTTTCTAAAGCATTTTCAAGAAATTCATTTTTTGCATAGAGATGGCCAAAATTGATTTAATTGATTTGGATGATAAACACTTAAAATGATCTAAACTATGTTAACTTTGGCATTTTTTCCAAGTTGGTAGCTCTCATTTACTCTTCTATCATCTCATATCTAATTAATTAGGTAGCTGCTCATTAGTCTTTCAGACCATATTCGATAACATATTTCATAATCTGCTATAAACATACACACACACATGGATACATAGGTACATGTATACATATATACACAATTAAATGCATACATATACACATGCATACATGTATGCATGAATGCATACAAAGTCTATATTGCATGGGACCACATTTCTTTGAGGAGTCTTGTTAAATAGTTCACTTGCCTTCTGTATGCTTCCATATTTTGCATGTGTCCCTATGAGGACAATAACCACGATATTTGACAAAATTCCTCTATCCTCTATGCTTTGTTGATAGAAGAAAAGCTCAAAGCAATTGCAAAGTCTGGGTTTACATCTGTAAATTACATTTGCTTCACAGTTTCTAAAGCCTCTTCAACACATTGTTCACACATTGTTCCAAAGCTCTCATTATGGCATGGGTTTACAACACATTGGTTCCAAACCTCATTCTATGGGACAACAACACAACAATTGGAGCCATGCAATCTTTATAGGTCTCACATGCATCAAGCAGAATTGACAAAAGGGTTTTTACATAATGCCTATGAGGCTCAAATGAATCCTTCGTGTTTGAAGGAAACATTTGAATGGATAATACCCAAAATGATTTTAACTATGATTTTATAATCAAAGTACACAAATGCATCTAACCAATGCAAAACCCAAATTGCATTTGCAGTGTAAAATGAACGAAATCAGAAGAAAAAAATGCATTTGCTTGAGAATTTCCAAAGCATTTTCAACACATTGTCCACCCATTGTTCATAATATGGTTTTGTATCAGCCCACTCCTTCAACCTTGTTTGACTCTACTTGCATTTACAGTGCAAAATGAGAGAAATCAGAAGGAAAAGTGCATTTGCTTGATAGTCTCTAAAGCATTTTCAACACATTGTCTACCCATTGTTCAAAGTATGGTTTTCTATCGCCATACTCCTTGAACCTTGTTTGCGTCCAATTGCTAATTTGTTATTTGACTTTGTTTAAAAGGGCAAGTGCGGCCAAGGATTTTTATAATTATTTCTCTCTTTTAATTGTTATATATTCAAAGACTAAAAAGGGCAAATGTGGCCAAGGATTTTTATAATTATTTCTCCCTTTTAATTGTTATATATTCAAAGATTATTTTTGCCTTGATGAATTATGTGCCTTTAGCCACTTGTTTTTATGAAAATATGCATATGGATTTTGAATCAAACTCTAGAAATAACAATAAATATGTTCCAATTATACAGTACAATCAGTCAGCAAAGAAATCCATTGGAAAGTAATTGCATTTCTGATATCTACCTTTGAACCCCAACTACTTGATTTTTATGAACCACATAGAATATGCCACTCACAATACTCATTTATCAAGATTGTTCTTCTAAGAAGAAGCAAGAATATGAATTCAAGTACAATCAATAAAGTGAGAATCTTGAATTAACCTTTTTCTTTGTCTACTTTATGCAATTGTAAACAAAGGAGAAGGTTGATTCTAGAAACTCACCCTCTAATCCTTTCTTCAAGTCTTCACCACAACTACGCCGCTACACCAGCTCTCTTCTTCCAATCAGAAACACTGCATCCTATAATAAGCTTTAATTAGAAATCAAAGAACATTTGTTTGGTTCCCTAAAATAATAGCAATAAAGCTCGACTAAATTGACATAATGCGGTTACTCTATATCCATTTGCCTAAGTTTATTTCATTCCATTGTCCAACACTTATTATTAATTGTCTAATCGAACCACATGCAAGTAGAAATCACAACTCATGGTATCCATACACACCTATGCACACATACATGTTGTCTAACATATCAACATGCACATAGTCATCTACTGCCACTTTGTTAAATGGCTTTGATTGATATTTATAATTGTTTCTTTCTTTTAATTATTATGTATTTAAAGACTAATTAGCACCTACCTAATTAATTAGATATGAGATGATAGAAGGGTAAATGAAAATTGAAACTGGATAAAAATAGTAGACAGCTCTGTAGCAATTGAAGATATCTAATCTTTACAGGACTCACATGCACCAAGCAGAATGGAGAAAAGGGTTTCTACATAACGCCTATGAACACAAATTTGATGGACCCACATTTCTTTGAGGGGTTTTGTTAAGCAGTTTACTTGTCTTGTGTATGCTCCCATATATCGCATGTATGCCTATGAGGACATTAACCACGACATCTGACAAAATTCCTCTTTCCTTTCTGCTTTAATGACAGCGACAAAGCTGTTTGACAGTCTCTAAAGCCCTTTCAACCCAACCTAAACCGATTTAAAATACGAATTTACAATCAAGCTATAAAAACGCGTTAAAGCACTACGAAACCCAACTTGCATTTTCACTATTAAATGAAATGACAACGACAAAGCCCAAAACAATTACATGCTTTCAGTTCGAATCTATAAATTGCATTTGCTTGACAGTCTCTAAAGCCCTTTCAACCCAACCTAAACCGATTTAAAATACGAATTTACAATCAAGCTATACAAACGCGTTAAAGCAATAGGAAACCCAACTTGCATTTTCACTATTAAATGAAAGAAAACAGGATAAACTAACTTCTCATCACCTCAAGCAACTCGTTTCTCGGCCTCCAGTCTGCGACTCTGCAACCACAAGATCTCCTGCTCAGCCACAAAGCAAAGCACTATGCAATACAACTTCCTTCTGTAGTTAAATAGCGCGAAACTGCAAAAAATAACAAATTATCACCTCCTGTAAATCGTTTCTTGACAGTCTCTAAAGCCCTTTCAACCCAACTTAAACCGATTTAAAATACAAATTTACAATCAAACTATACAAACGCGTTAAAGAACTACGAAACCCAACTTGCATTTTCACTATTAAATGAAAGAAAACAGAAAAAACCAACTTCACATCACCTCAAGCAACTTGTTTCTCTGCCTCCAGCCTGTGACTCTGCAACTACAAGATCTCCAGCTCAGCCACAATGCAAAGCACGATGCAACACAGCTTCCTTATGTAGTTAAACGGCGCAAAACTGCAAAAAATAACAAATTATAACCTCAAGTAACTCGTCTCTGGGTCTGGACTCTGCAACTACAACATCTCCTGCTTTGCAACTACAAACTCTTCCTTAGAACACGGGCCTGCAGAACAGGAAAACAACATTCACAAAGCAATAACGATGCATAGCAAGTGACTCAAATCTATATTAAATGACCAAAGTACCCTGGCCACGCGTGAACACCAAGCCATTCCAGCGCCTTCACCTCGAGCCAGATGCCATTTAATGCATTTAATTTGCATTCATGGATTGTGTACGTCTACCCGCCAGTTTTATAGACTATGCCTTCACCTAGATCAATTTAATCAATCTATGCGTTCGCATTTTCTTGATATTTTAATGCATTTAATTTGCACTCATGCATTGCGTACCTCTGGCCGCCAGCTTTATAAACTATGCCTTTGCTTAAATTTATTTAATCGATCTATGCGTTTGCATTTTCCTGACTTTTTTAATCAAAAAATGATTTATAAACCTACTCCGACGAATAGAAAAACAGATAAATGCTAATTTTCCAATATAAATAATAGCTTTCAAAATTCCGACTATACAAATAAAAAGTAAATATGTTTGAATGCCGCTATGTGATTGGCCGATGCTGCCTTTTTAAAGCATTCAGGGCGAATGCATAAGTATTCCTACCTGGCCGCAGGAACTAATAATGGAATATTCCTCAAGCACTTCTTCATCTCACGAGTTAAATTAAATATTACAAATATTTAATTTAACACCTTCTCATTTCATGCATAATTAAATATTTTAAATATTTAATTACCTTCCATTTTCATCTCACACGTAATTAAATATTTAATATTTAATTATGGAAACTTCTAAATTCATTGTCACATGTAATTAAATCAATTTATTTATTTAATTGTGGGATTTATCTTCAACTACAAAACCAACTCGTAACTAAAGATGACAAATGACAAGTTGCCTCTATTTTTGAGTGCAAGGTTTTGTGGGAAGGAAACATCTTCCATTATTCTCTCAACCTTCCATCTTTTTCTCAACCTCTAGAATCTCTCACCATTCATCTTGACAAGCTTTATTTCAACCATTGATCACATCAGCCAATTAGAAGCTTTCAAAAACTCTATAAATACCCCTGCAAATCCAAACATTTGTTACACACATACACACACATTAGAGACTGGCGATTAGCATTTTAGCATTATTATTATCATCTTTAGTATTCATAATTTCATAATTTTACATTCTAGCAATCATGTTTAGTTTAAGCATGTTAATCATTTCTTAGCATAGCATGCATTCATCTTTAATCTACGTTCTCTAGGAAAATTTGTTTGTTGAGCCTACCCACGCAATCACGAGGAAACCATGGAATCCAACAACAAAAACACTAGAGATAGAGGATGATAGGACAACATCAAGGACATAAGATTGAGTTTGCATTCCTTTTATTTGATCTTTTGTTTTGATATAATGTCTTATTGGTGTGTTTGATTTATTATTTTTAATCTACACTTGTTACTTAAATCAATCACAAGGTCACTATCAAATATGTCTAGATTGAAGTTGGACAAAGTTTTCCTCAAATTCTATGTTTCAACAAAATTGCAACTCAATGTTTAACAAATGCAGTGCAATTTTACAATTGTGACTTTGCTTTATTAAAACAATTACGGTTTATAGTTTGTTTGCTTAAAATCTGATTTTTGAATGTGGTTTCATTTTGGGAAATTTTTGAAATGTGATTGCAAACACAGTAAACACTCTGAAAATATATTTTGGCTATTGACTTGTCAAATCCCTATCCAAATATGTGTATGTTCGAGGGCTATTCACCCCAATTTCCACTAGTATAGCACAATCAAAAACATGTCAAGAAATTATTATCCCTAAGGTTGATGGCCAATGGTAGCACTTTTAGGCCGACAACTTGTAATCTCCTTCAATGAAAGTGTAGGGACACCTTTAGGGTAGGGACACTTTTAGGGGGTGTATTCACTCTTTTCTTTGCAAGAGAAGACAACTAGGGGCCTCTAGTACTAGAAGGATGACCCAATCTGATGTCAAGCAACATGCTGAAGACCCAAACCAACACAAAATGATTAGAATCAAATAAGAAACTGGCCCTTACAACACTATCCAATCAACCTTTCTCAAACACACACCTAGAGGCTTGTAGCCCTCAAAATCTACTTTTTTTCTCAATATATTTTAGAGAATTTCATACAAAGACCATCTAGACACCTTCTGAGATCCACTACAGGACCTAACACAACATACCAAATGATCCTATAAGGTTTTTTTGTAACAATATGGAAAACCAATAGACTGCCCCTATTTTTAGGCCACCAAATAGCCCTCTTTTACAAAGGAGGTACCCCCAAAACACCTAGTTAACCACAAAACTCATTGAAAAGTCCTTAGTTGTGTTGAAAAACATCAAATTCCACCATCATACCTTAGATCCATGACCTCTAATACACCGTACTTCAAAATGCTCACTTTTCATACAATTGCCAAGGGTTTATTGAAAGCATTATCTCCTGGACTTAACTAACCAAAAAAATGCCTCCAACACTTCAAAAATACCCTACAAAAACTCAACCTACCATCACATAGACAGTTCCTTCATCATTTTATCAAAACCCTACTTTGACACCCCATTTTCACAAAGAAGACACACAGATTTGCCTTAGGGCATCACCCCAAATCAAACAACTCTCTTCCTCTACCTTCTAGACCATATAGAAACCTATAATACCATGAAAGAAGTCATTACACTAAGATACAGGCCATGATAATAGGTGGAATGACTTAAAACATCATTTTAACCCCAAACAGACCCTTCACTGGCCTTCTACAAGAAAATTCATAAAATTGAAGAAATCTCCCTCAAATCTCAATGATGGACTCTCAAACCTGAAGAAAAAGAGAGTTAATTCATGTCCCTACATAGAAAAACAAGATTCAAGGAAATTTCACACTGTACGAGACCATACAATCTCTAGAAAATGCACAATAACAGAGTAAATGCAGAAATAATGTTGTATTTGATATGAATGTTTCAATACAATATTCAACAACCAATGCTAGAGCCTTTCAAAGGCTTTATATACTTTATTAAATCAAAACTCAACCACCTAAATGTCTATAACTACTTTTCAAATTCTTATGACACTTCACATTCTAGAAAAGTTGCATTTTTGCAATTTCTTGTCTTGACAACTTTTACATTTTTGTGACTTTTTCCCATTTGACACAAATGACCCACAAATTACCAAATTACATAGAAAATGGTCTTAATAGACCTTATTTAATGTAAATAGTCCCTATTTAATGCAAAAAGACCCTAATACCTATACTCAACATATTGACCTCCTATTGTAAACTCTTTTATGCTTGGCACTCCTGCACCACAATCACCCTCTCCCCAAAAAGCCACAAGTAAACAAGTAGCTTATACTAAGTCAAGGATTTATGTCTCATCTCAAGGGATTCATATGGTGAGTAACTTCAGGGTGCGGTGCTACACCCTTGCACTAAAAGTGATACCAAATAATCTCAATCAAAAGGGGGCTACTAAAAATGTGTTTAGTCACAACTAAAGGGACTGAGGCCTTGCAAGCGTCCAACAAACCATTTAAGGCTCTAACCAACCCTAATAGGGTACATTAGAATACCACATGTAAACGTGAGTACTTCCCCTTTTAGTTTGGCATTGTATGACAAAATACTAACACCAGTTAGGACTTGAATTTCATCTTATCCCTTGTATATAGTGGCCTAAGGGAAAACCACTTTGGGTCACCAATGAGTTCTCTGTTAGGATGTGTCTCAATTGGTAGGCCCTTTTCCAAAAAAAATAAAATAATATGTATTGATTTATCTTATACGCAAGATCACATGAAGCGCAAGGGGAGAGGATAATTTCACTACACCCTATGGGTTCTACAACACAAAATTTGTGCAACTGCACCAAACATGAAAGTCAATGATTAATTTTAATCCCAAATTGAAATGTGCATAATTAGCATGTGAAAGAAAAAACAAAATGCAAGTTGTGGTTCTTTTTAATCCAAAATGAAATGTGAAGATGCAAGTTGTTTGTTTTAACCAAATGAAATATGAAGATGCAAGTTGTTTTTTCTTTTTAACCAAAATGAAATGTGAAAATGCAAGTTATTCTTTTTAACCAAAATAAAATGTGAAAACAAAAGTTTTTGTTTGTTTTAACCCAAAATTAAATGTGAAGATGCAAGTTGTGGTTCTTTTAACCCAAAATGAAGTGTGCCTAATTAATAAAAGATGTTGATTTATTTTAAGCCCAAAAATAAAAAATATTCCTATCATAAACAAAGAAAAACAAAAACCCTACAAAAGATGGATTAGTAGTTTCAAAAGGAAAATGTCTTCTCCCAAATGTAGGCCACACACTACAAAAAAAGGATTAATAACACCAAAATCTCTAACCTAGTGAAAACCAAAAAGAAAAATTGAAAGAAACCCAAAATTTTAAAAAATTACCTTATCAAGCGAATGCGTCATTTTGGTAAGAAAATGTGTCACAAAAATGTGGTTCAGGACTTGGTAACTACATCTCAATAAATTACAAGTGTGACGTTTGACTTTATAGATGCGGCTCACTGTTGGTCAAATGCATCATTCTGGCTCTCAGTAGTTGTGTCGTAGGAACCTACAAATGCGTTACTTATTTAATTTCCGTCACTTTTCCAATGGACGTGGCTCACTATCTTGCGATTGTGGCTCACCAACCTAAAAAATAACAAACAAACAAAAAACGTACGGATTTCTACAAAAAAAATTGGATTCACGTTGGGTTCACCAATGTAAGGAAGGAGAAATTTTTTGAAATAAAATGGCTAAGACCAAGTAGAAACCACTCTACATAAAATCTAAGACAAATTCCAAATCCAAAACAAGAAAACACAAACGATAGAAGAAATCAAACAAATATGCAAGCATATAACAAACTCCCTTATCAAAGTTGGTTCATCTTCCTTGCTTCTCCATTCTTTCTCAAGTTGCAAGTTTGCGCTCAACTTTCAAAGTGTTCAAATACCTGCAAGTGGCAATGACAAGATAGCAAGAACTTGGGAGAATGTGGTTGTAAAGCTAGAATGAAAGAGACAACCTTTTTTTATAGAAAAGATTCTCAAACAGTCAAGCGACATTGAAAGTCTAGAAGATGCCAAGATCAATGGTTGAGGTTCCATGCACCACAGAGTAGTGGGCTAGGGACGGCTAAGGATAGACGGTCAAGATTCTTTGAAAACTGAAAGAAATCAATGGTCAAAATTCCAATGAGAAAGTGGAGGGAAAGTAGTGGACCAAATTAAATAATATAATTATTTAATTTGGGAGAGCATGCGGGCCATCAAATAATCCATGTCATTATTTAATTTAGAATAAAAGGAAAAATGGGCATTTAATTAAATGATTATTGTGCAACCACTTAATTAAAATGGAGGAAATAGGAAAGAGATTAAACAATTAATTTGGATCAATTATTTAATGATAGATATAAAGGGCTAAGCGAATAGCTAAATAATTAAAATAATTATCTAACTATAGACGAAAGGTAAAGAGTGAATAATTAAATAAATGATGATTTATTTAATTATAGAGAGAAATGTTAGTGACATAATTAAATAAATATTAATTTATTGAATTAATCGAAAGTAGAATAAAGAAGGGAAGATAAATTAATTAAATAATTAAAATTATTTAACTAATAGAAGAATGTGATTAAAGAAAAATAATATTAAAAATTATTTAATTATGCAAAGAAGAAGGGAGAATGATGTGGAAAAATGGTGTTTGCAAACCAAATCATTTTTTAGTGTCTACAAACACTATGTCAATTGAAGCCAAGAGATAGACAATTTTCACAATTGCCTGATTCTCTCCATGCTATTATGTTACAAATTCTTAATAAAAACATGATCCAACTTCCTTCCATTCATCTTATTGATACCATCAAACCATTACCTCCTCAATTTAATGTGAAAACCTTTTGTCAATATCACCATACACCTGGACATGATACAAAAATATTTATGTGTCTTAAGCAACAAGTGCAAGACCTCATTGATTCTAATGGAATCCAATTGGATCGTGATAGGCCAAAACTAGGGTAAAGAATAAAATGGACTCAGCTCAGTCTAAGTGTCAATCTGGGGGTTGTAAGCTTGCGAAAGGTGTTGCGGCTAAATATCTAAGGGCTGAAAGCAGTGAATTGAGGGGGGATGAATGCAGCTAACACTTTGGAAAAGATTTAATTTGGCTTCTATTTTCTATTGCGATAGGAAGTTCATAGTACATAACAAATTTCAAAAATAGTATATGTAGTTGAATGATAAATAAACTGCCAAAGTATTTGAATCTTTTATACTTCGAAAAATGTTTGCACCCAACAGTGAATTGATCGCACCAATTATAAAACCATATTTAACAATGAATCAACCACATTAGTCAAATATCAAAGCTTTCTGAACTTAAAAGAAGATTAAACCATAAATTGATCACACTCTGTGAAATACATTCAACATGAAACAAATAATACAACATACAAATTCAAACAAATTCAAACACATAACAACCTCAGCAAGCATCCTAAGAGTGGGCCCTTCCTCTGGTTCACAAGATGAGTGGAAAGAAAATGCCTTTCTACGTTGGTCTAATTAGCATAATGACATTTTATTTCTCAAAGATGATACAAAAAAATCACCCTTACAAACGTCTATTTATGTTGCTTATAAATACGCAGTCTATAACAACTATGTATAAAAATATATTGTTTGTTTTGGCCTACGACCAACAAACCAAAACATAGTTATGTAAACTTGGTTGGTAGCCACAAGTGTAAAACAATAATTTCGACAGTTTCATGAGTTACATAATGAAAGAAAAAATTAGAAATAAATAGATTTGCACATCACATGAGATCTTTACAGATTCTTCCTTTAATTAAATATGATAAATGAAAACTCATCCATCATGCTAGTAGTGAGACATTTGGAAAATAGATCCATTTTTTGAAGTGGGTGATAGATCATGTGAGAAAAGAAAAGTGTGTCCTTTAATGATGTTGAATGTTGAGGTGGAGGTCAATGCCAAAATATCTAATCAAATACTAATGTGTGCAGCCATGTTAGATAGTTCAGATGCAATGTGAATATTCTTTGGTAGATGTGGTCATTAGGAGAAGGCATGCATTAGTGACATGAAAATATCGCAAGTGTTGAAGTAGAGAAAGAATTTCAATGATGGAAGAAAGAGTTGAGTGACAAGAAGTCTATACATTGCAAGATATATGTTCCAAGGCTCAAAATAACAACACTTATTAATAAAAATAATCAATAATTATTTATCATATTTTTATCCCAAAACTATATTAAATACCACTCATATATATTTAATCATATGCAGCGTAGAATGGTAAAATGGTGTGATATGAATGTGGGAATGGGTACAAAGGAATATGAAATAGGCTAAAATGTGGCATAAAATAGAACATAATTTTCTCTCATCATATGGTGTGAACGATAAAGGGAAAAAATTAGTAGCACCACCTAATCAAAATTTACAAATATTTACCAATCTATTACCAAGTCATTCAACTAACCTTGTCGAACAAAATGATAATGAAGAAGATATTAATAACTCATATCTGATATGATCAATGTGATTGATTCTCATCCTCAAAAAAATCAATGTAATCTCTTACCTGATATCACTTTTACACATATTAACACTTCTATGCATGCACTCGATGGTCTTCTTTACATCACTGGTAGAATTAATGATAAACCCACAAGGGGAATACTCATTGATTTGGTATGTTTAGTAAACATGATCACTGAAGAATTTTTGTATGTGCATGAACTATATAACAATAATTATGAACAATCAAAATTATCACTAAAATCCTATGATGGTTCTATTCACCCTACAATTGGTTCTTTAACTCTCCCAGTTCAAGTTGGACCTAACAAGTTGGATGTTTTATTTACCATAATCCTAACATTGGACCAATTTCATGTGAAGCTAGGTCACCCATGACTTACCTCCATGAATGTGGTCCCCTTTGTTATTCATAATGTCTTAAATTCCTTTTTGAAGGATAGATACATACTATTTATCATAGTTGATTTAAACCTTTGTCCCTTCATGGAAATTTTTTACTTGATTACTTTTGGCCTCAACCAACCCAACCCACTCAATCACATGAAGAATATCTATTTTTATCATATGAAAATTTCAAATATAAGCATATAGCCCAATTTTCCCTTACCAATATTATGATTGAGGCTCCATCTCCAATGGGTATGATGGTTGTTCCTCCTCCACAAGTAGCAAATGAACCTCGACCTGAAGTGAGTATTCTCCCTTGGCCCTGATCATTTGGCATCTATTTCATGGTTCCCCCTCCGCCATCCTATCAAGGATCACAAGACAACTATTCGACGAGGCCTTCATGAATACTTTTGTGCCTCTTAAAGAAAAGCAATCCTTTATGCAAAAAATTAAAACACTTATGGTTTCCAAACCTTCAATAGTTCCCTCAATTCCTCCTACAAAGGAAGAAAAGGGACCAATATTGGAAAACACCCAAATTCCCCCTTCACAAGTTGAATCTCATTGCAAGAAAGAATCAAATTGCAAAGGAACACAAATGAAGACGTTGTGTTATGTCTTGTCAGCTTGATGAAGATAACAAATCATTATCTAATGATCTCCCATCCATACAACAAAATTTTAATGAGATACCTCCCACCCATCCATCCTCGACATCACCTAAATCCACTCCACCTCCTTCACCAAATCATGAAGCCAAACCTTATCTTTCCCAACCAAGCCAATGACTAAAAATATCACTTCCCTCCCTACCCCTTACCACAAAAGATACTCACATGGATGATAGTGCTCACAATAATGTTGATAGCACTAGCATACAACCCATTGTGATATATTTTGATATCGATTTAGAAGATAAAATGAAAGAACAAAAAGATCATAATGAATTATCACTTATGTAAATGCAAAATAAATGAATTTAAATGGGGTAAACTGTGATTTTCCTCCTACTGTGAGTGACCCACCATGTGTTGAACCTAGTACCTCTCCTTGTACTACACTTGCTATATTTCCTTTAGCTTATTTTCCACCTTATATTTATGATGAGCAAGATTATTATGCAAATGATTTGTTATAGATCAGCTCGCATGTGTAGTGCCATTTGTATCTTTATGTTTTTTCTTGCACGTAATATGATCTCCATGTAATGTGGTACTTGGTGTGTATTGATGTTTGTTAGTTCTCTTTGGATGACCCTTGAGATTCTCATTGACACAAGGATACAAAGAGAACGAATTTTGCGTGAATTTACTCTATTTGTATCTCCATTCCTCTTTGTGTTGTAAACATCCTTTCTTTTGTTCATTTTCGGAACAATACAAAGCATTAAGACATTTAGGTATCTTCCATGTTGAACCAAAATATTTTATGTTGTCTTCATGAGCCATTCCTTCTGCGTGTTCCTAGTTCCACAAGTATTTGGGGAATGATGCCAATTCAAAGCATGATCATATTATACATTATCTCTTGTCTATACTAACCCTATATCTATGGATCCCTCATGTGATATTTAGTCTTATTAATTAAGTGGATTTTATTTTGGGGAAACCTCTTGTCATCAGTCAAATTTTTGGGAACATATCACTTGGCCTAGGGTTTCCCAACAAGCTCTTATGCGTTATCATTTTACAAATATTATTTTTATTCTACTTTAAAGGAATTTTCTCCTAGTTAGTGTTAGCAATTACTTTAAGGTGGGAGCATAAATTACATTATGTGCTTCACTATGTTCAAACAATAAGAACTTGGTAATGCTTATATGGAATATTGATTATATTTTATAACACCTTTTGGCTTATAATTCTTGGTATGATTGACATGAGAACTCGCCTAGTGAATATCAAACTTCACTAGCCCTTGTGTGTTTGTATTTGATACCCTTTGTAGAAACTCACCTAATGAATATCAGACTTCACTAGCTTGTGTTGTTTCTCATCAAGATCACCTAGTGAATATCAGACTTCACTAGTTTGTGATGAATTTATCTATTCATGGGTCACCTAGAAAATATCAAACTTTTCTAGCTTATTATTTATGGATAGATTAGGTATGGATCCTAGTAGGAATCTATGGATCTTTCTATTCTATTATTTTATACCCGCTTTTTAATGTTTGCATCATGTTTGTATTGTGTTTGCATCATATTTTCATCATGTTTGCATAATTTTTGTTGTTGTATGTTTTCTTTGTGTCTTCATTGTGTAGGATTTGTGTTTGATTCTCATGTCTCTTTTGTTGTATTGAATCTTATGTATATATATTCCTTTGTCTTTACATTGTTGTTTAGTAGGATCCAGATCCTAGGGGCTAGCACATCCCCTAGATTCAGTGCCATCTTTCTTCTCCAATTTTTTGATGAAATAACTCTTCTTGGCTTCTCCTTACTTTAGTGTGAGCATGAGCATAATTTCATACTCTCACTAAAGTGAGGGCTAAATGCACTATCGTAAATTATCACCTTTGTTAATTTTACATTATGTTTGGATCCCCTTTATGTTCTTGGACCTAATTATTCTTGTTATTTTCCTGTTTTATTAATATTTTTATTAAATCAAGATAAATTGGGGAATTAAAATTAATTATTTATTTAACAAGCATTAAAATTTTAAAATAGGCCTTGTGAAGGATGCTCTCTCCCTTGACCACCCTATTTTGGCCCAATTTTAATATTTTATTGTTGGCATTAATATGTTTGTAAATTTAAATTTATTTGATGACCTTTCAAAATAATTACTACAAGAAATGAAGAAATGCATATAAATATAAGTCCTTTTCACCATTTAAACATCTAAACAATCTAGAAAGAAATTGAGCATCCTAAAAAATAATCAATGAAATTCAAGAGTAGAATAAGGAACATTTTACAACACTTTCATTAGTCAAGATTCATGTTTGCAATGCATAATCAAGCTCTTGTCATATCATAAGTAAGATCATTCCATGTTTTATTTTCATTATCTTTTGAGTACTAACACTTACAAGACCTTTAATCAACTATCAAGTTCTCTTTGTATGAGATGTGTATCTTGACTTTAGTCCATCAAGGAATGTATATTTGAATGGTAGGTTACAACATTTGTGATTTATCATTTGTTTTTATCAATTTATCTTTGCTCGACCTAGGGTAAGCACTCTTTTTCCAACATCATCATAGTCATTATGGAGGTGGAAACACCAAAACAAGGTTTTACTTAGGAAAGCCCCTATACGACACAACCCTTTCTCTCCACTCTTTCTTTTAGGTTACAGATCTAAAGTGGATTTGGAGAAGATTGAAGACCTAACATAAAGATCACACATACAAGCACATTCACTCATCAAATTAGGGAAATATCAATTATTCACTAATAGATGAAGTTTTGAAGCTAATTTAGATAGGGAAGCACCTACTGACTATAACACACTTGTGCCTATTTTGAGATTCTAGAAACCTTAATTTTAGTGTAGGGTTCCCACACACCTGACTAGTCAATTTGATCTTAGATTTGAATGTTAGGTTCCTCAATTTTTGAACTTTTCTCTTTTATTTTCAATTTTTGTTTATCAGTTTTGTATCTTTTTGTATTAGTGACATTTTTCTATAGCTGCATAGTTGACCTAGTTTACAATCACAGAATCACACAAATCACATCAATTCACATCAATTAAACTCCTAATCCAACTCAAGGGGACCAAAACCCTGATTAACCATTTCACTTATTTCTCAAGAGGATGGTATCCAAGAGGTCTTTTATGATAATTTTTATGTCCCATGAATGTCAAAGGTGTTGAAAAGTGTGATTTAGGTTAGTAATAATCCTAGATACCTTTTATTACACCACACCTACCTCTTAGGGTATAGATGTAAATGAGAGAATATTCCATCTTAA
>VDFB02270606.1:0-34748 GCA_007258455.2 Sequoia sempervirens
TGCCACATCGGCGCTCAACTACCCATGATGTGAATGCACCAGTATTGGTCTCACTTTTTTTTGGGGCCTTTTTGGACACCTTGACAAAAAGCATGTTGATGTGGCATCATATTTAATGATGTGGTCCTGAAACAGAAGTTATAAGTAGGGGACTTGCCAAGTAAGTTGTAAAAAATTAAGAGCGATTTGAAATTTCCACATAAGATAATTAATGACGCGAAGTTAGGGTGCACAACTATTAGATCCTCTCCCCTAACTCCTTGAGCTCGTGAATGATACTACTTATTATAAAGTATGTCACCAAGAACTTGAATCCCTTGGTTAACATCATCGAAGTGCCTTGGAGGACCTTCACACTTACCAATGATAGCTTGAGTGATCCTATAATCAACATGTTCTCCCTTGTTCCTTTCAAATCAATGATTTATTTATATATGAAAATCAGCACAATACAACCGCATCTCCCAATAATAAGGGTAAATTTAACCCTAATTGGTTAGGGAATTATGTCATTTAATTGATTTATGGCTCAAGCGCTTATGCCCTACCTATGTTAGATACTTAATCTCTTAAAGGAACCGATCAACGTCATTCATCTTCATCGCTTTTATGCATAAGACCATTCTATTATAATTTCCCTCACCTATATGTTCAACCACCACCTTGAATAAAACATATCCCAATACTTCACACGTGACTAATGTGGGGACACCCCTCATTCTTTCAAACTCCACATTGAAATCATTTTTTGTACATAATATCAAGTGTTCTTATTTTCTTTCTTTTCTCACATCGTAATATTTCTTTTTTAAGTGTTTTTCATAAATTATACTCTCATGAACTTAATTAATTATTTATGGAACTTATTTTTGTTCATTAATTAATTAATTTACTTTTTTAATCACATTTTATATAAAATAATTATGTATGTTAAAACATTCACTTTTATTAAAATATTTAACATTCACTTTTATCAAAATATTTAACATACATTTAATATATTCATAAATCAACATTTAAATAATCTATAATGAACATCATCTATCGAAATCATAACACAAATAAATCCAAACGAAAATAGGGGTGTATATATCAAAATCAACGAGTATACAAAAATTGTCAAATATAACTTTTATGAACCACTACAATAAAATGTGGTGCATCTCTACACAATGTCCAACCATGGGTCTCTAACCCCTCAAATATCATGGGTTGATCCTCTAAAGGTGAGGGTGCTTGTGGTCCATGTGTTGGTAGTTGTCTCTATGGTTGACAATTGAGGTACCTAACTCTATTTGCATCATGGAAGTATTTTGTCCATGTAAACATTGCAGGCCACCTCTATACTCTATAACTTATGCCTTATGTTTGACCTTTTTTTCCCTTAACCTACTAATCTCTTCCATCAAGGCCTACACTCAGTGGTGATCTAGTGTGGGGTCTATGGGCCAAGTATTGTAGCCATTTTTTTCCTCAACCAATCTACCTTTGCCTATAATGTGCCAACCCTCACTTGCACTTGGTATTTCTTTGTCATGATAGTATCTACCTCGAGATTGAGTGATATGACCTCAATGACTGCACTATTTTCTCTCTAGTTTCTTTTGGCATACATCTCTGAATTGGCTAATGGGCTCAAATACATCAACAAATCATATATTGGTGGGTCTTGATTAGCATTTTTCATGCACATAATGCTCCAACCGAACTTGTGGCACCATCTCCACGAGAACTTATATGATGTAGTCTAGCCACTCTCACATGTTCGTTATAAAAAGTAAACAAATAAATATGAAAGTATTGAATATAAGCCTCTAGCATTCTAAGATATCATAAGAAAACATGCATATAAAACCTTATACCTGTGTGTGTCTTCAACCTACTAATTAGTGTTTGTGAGTGTTGCTTAGCCTACACTCAATCCCACCCCTATGGCTCTCTTAGTTATAGCTCAATTTCTCTCCATACTCTACCATTTGTCCAAATCCACCTCCTAATCTTTAACTCTAGGTTAACACCATTTCCTCTCTCTCTCCTCCTTTATCACCTCTTATTAATACATCCTTATATCACTCTCTAGCTCATCCTCCTCCTTTGCTCCCCATCCCCACCATCACTTGATCCTACTTGAGGCCCTATATCTCTTGTTGTTATATTTGCTAGAAAGTTTAGCATGGATTTGTTGGACTTGTCGTTGCACCAAAAGATCAACATGTCAATGCCCGATACAAGCTTCGGTTAAGAACCACAGGAGGCGGTTAGACCATGTCACAAACCCAAGCGCTAGTGTTGCAAGGAAGACCAAGGGTCACACCTTGCAACAATCCCCCCTAGCACAAGCGAGGTGTTTGAACCTGTGACCATCTCTAATACCAATTGTTGGACTTGTCGTTGCACCAAAAGATCAACCTGTCAATGCTCGATACAAGCTTCGGTTAAGAACCACAAGAGGCTATTAGACCATGTCACAAACCCAAGCGCTAGTGCTGCAAGGAAGACCAAGGGTCACACCTTGCAACATGATCTAGCTATGGTCCATCATGTGATGTACTCTAGGGTGATCCATATTCATAGTTGGTTTTGCATTTTAATTAGGTTCATATGTGTTTGACATCTCTAAATCTACAAATAAAGGCCTAAGTACACATCCCACTTGTAGGTAACTCTAATATGCTCTTATATACAAGGTGAGCTATGGGGGCACATCTTGAACCTACCCAAACTATCACATGACTATGACATAATAAAACTACTTTAGGATATAGTCTAGTCAACTATGAAACTAGTTGAATGTTTATCTCCAACTAGTTGAATGTTTATCTCCAAAATAACAAATCTTTAAACTACCATACTTGTCTCGGGATTTATGCATGGGCCTATGAGGAATCAAACGTTGTGTCTATCAAGTACCCCACTAATCAATCTAGTATAATGTGCTCCATTGCTCATGTATACAATTAGACACATGCAAATAAATTATGCTCTCTCATCCCACACATATTTGATTAGGTCATGGTACAAGTGCATAAGCCTTCTACCCTAATTGTACATTATATTGTGATTCATCATATATTAGATGTAGTACACTAGCCCTCCATGCAAATATGTGCCTCAAATATCTATCACTATATGCATGGTCACAATTACAATTAGAACCCTCTGCAAGCAATAGTGTTTTCTCTCCTCCCTATTGGAGTATCCTTAATATAATATGTCATGATGGATCTCCCTATATCACTCTACCCAAGGCATACAACTATCCTTTTTGGATATAATATGTTGGCCTCTTATCCATGATTTTTAAATGTGTCCCCCTAATTAATAGATGTAGAACCTTGTATAAGTACTCAAGGGTCACTATCAAGTCACTTACAGGAAGGTGGTATGCTGAGGCATCTAAATCCCATCACTCCATTAATGTTATAAGCATCATCTTTTTTTAACTCGTGTTGGGCATGTCATACACCTAGTAAAATCCCTACATCATGGAGGAGAAGAGCCTCATCAAGTGTCAAGATTCTCACCCTCAATTACAGTGCTAGCAATACCCATTCCATAGCCTCTCTCACAACTATGATGTATCTTTTAGAACATCAACACATGCTTCATTAATTTCTAAAGCAAAAGTAAATCTTTTCATTTCTTAAAATTATATTTCTTTCTAGGTTCTACAATCTCTTTACTACTTTTATCTTTCTTCATTTTTTGGTTCCTAATAGGACAATAACATAGTTTATGGATGCTTGTGCATCTCATGAGCCTCTATGTGTCTTCTAGACATTTGTGTAGTTTAGAGATGTCTGCATGTCCTATGGACCCCTATTATGTCTTGTGGATGCTAGCATGTAAGGTGGATGCTAGCATCTCTCACATATCCATTTCACCTCATTCATACTAGTGTGTTCTATAGGCCCCATTCTTTTAAAAAATATTAAAACTTACACAAAAATGAAGATTTTGAGACATACCTCTTACATGTGAGATCTTCTCTCCACTTATGTTCACAACCTATCCAATATTGGTAGTTGTAATATTTATCTTTGTGGCTTCTTATTTTTGTAAAAGGAAGTAGAGATGTAAAATACACTTCCTACACTAATCTATGAGAGGAGATATGTGTAAATAAACTAAATCTTTGTAGTTACAAGGAAATAAACACAATAAAATAATATATCATAAGATAGCGACTTACATGGAAAAAACCCTTTCAGGAGAAAACCCCATATTCGAAAGCAAATTAATGTATTATTTAGTAATCAAAGGTTATAATATACTTGTAGATTCTAAGCCTTTATAGGAGTATCACTAACTAGAGACATAGAGTAATCATAGTAGCATAATGATAGCTACAAAAATCACCATCTCAAGCACCCAATGAAACCATAAAATGGTAATTAGTAAACCATGAGCTAAAGCCACCCAAAATGTGGCACCTAAACCCCTAGTTAGAGAATCAACACCCAAATTGCAAGATGAGTCCATATGCTAAAAATAGGCTATCTTATTTACCTGTCATAAACTCATCATAATCCACTCAACAACTGGGTGTTCTATTTTGGCTTCAATATCTTCATTCAAAGATGCCTTATGAAAACTCACAACATGCACCATGAGTTTGTCAACAAGTGTAACTCCCTCTTACAACTCTTTTGTGTCCTATATTTTTACATTTCCAATATGGAAGGTCCAATTTCCAAAGGCCTTAACTTTTGATTTGGGAGGTTTTTGAGGCCCTTTTTTGTAATTGTGGATCTCAAAGATATTTATGCAACAATCATCCCTAGAAGTGATGTTGAAAAACTTAGAATTTTTATTTTGGTCCCACTTTATAGCCTAAAAATTAAAGTTTTATACACACACACACATATGTGTCTATATCTATGTGTACAATATGTATGTATGTATATATATATATGTTTATAAACTATATATGTATATACATGTATGTATATATGTGTATATACATACATGCATGCATATATGTATTCATATACATATATGTGTGTATATATATATATATATATGTGTGTGTGTATACATATATACACACATATATATGTGCATATACACACACATATATACATGCATATACACACACATACACACACATATATATGTATATGCATGCATATGTATGTATGTATGTATTTATACACACATATACATATTGTAGTGTCGTAAATTGTTACCCCTAGCAATTTCACACTACCTTGACACCCTATTTTGCTCACAACATTAATTGTATTAATAACATTCATTTTGGGGCTAAATCATAAAAATACATTAAACTCCCCGACACCCTAATAAATTTAAGGCAAAATCACTAAGTCAAGGGGCTAGCACCCCTGACCTTAAAGG
This sequence comes from Sequoia sempervirens, assembly GCA_007258455.2. Taxonomy (NCBI): domain Eukaryota; kingdom Viridiplantae; phylum Streptophyta; class Pinopsida; order Cupressales; family Cupressaceae; genus Sequoia; species Sequoia sempervirens. The sequence continues at coordinate 5,359 of VDFB02270606.1, forward strand.
GGATCTAATTTAAATTTGAGGCTTTAGTGGTGGTCCTTGGTGGATTAAAAGATCCCAAGTCAGTATATAACTAAAATTATCAATTATAATGCATATATAGACAAGTTTTATCCTCATTTGAACATTAGGAGAGAAGAAATAAGAGAAAGAAATTATGATGATGTATTGAGTTATCCTTTGCAAGCTATCTATAGCAATATTTTTTGTTTTGTGAACTAACCTCTTGTAGATCTATCGAGCAATCCAATCATCCATTAAGCAAATTTTGTGGCAACTTATGGTGTGGCATCAATTCATCAAATATTTCATACCAAAAGTAATATTGTCAATTATCATTTACTATTTCAGTCAGTTATTATCCATTTGGCCTTTTCCTGACCTAGGGCATGCCCTCTTAATCATCACTATTTATTATACATGGAGGTGAAAACACCAAAACAGAGTTTGACTTAGGCAAGCTCCTATACAACATAATCTTTCCCCCTATTTTCATGTGTGCAAGACAAATTCAAAAGTTTCATGAGGAGCAGGTCACGAGAAACATAGAGCAGACTATAACCTACCTTTCAGAGTTTTTAGATCCTAAAAAAGTAGCAACTCAATTCTAGGGCACCCACGCCCCTGTCCACCCAATTTAAGCTCAATTTTGAATAGCAAGTTCCTCTCTGTATATCCTTCTTAGATCTAAAATTATTTTGGTAGTTTTCATTTTCATATGTGTGATAAATTACGTTTGCATATCTAGGATTTTGTGTCAAATAGGCTTGTTAAAACACACGTAAAACTTGTCATCTTTACCACTTAAAAGGACCAAAACCTTGGTAGATTGGATCTCCCTTGTGGTAGTAAGCCAATCATCAACCCTAGTTTTTGTGTCCAAATATAGAGGGCAAGTGAAAAGAAGCTAATCCTAGTTGGATCTAGGATCACTTTTCCTACTCTAAATTTTGGTGAACCCGACATATCTTACACTTGCAATTTTTTGAATTTTCTAGCATAAATTTTGAAAATTGATTCAAAACCTAAGTTATTTGAAGATCTTGTTGTTGATTTGCATTTGTTTCATTTTTAAAACTATGCATTTTCATTCTTTGTCCATCATACATTAAAAGCAAAATTGAAACGTATTATGAATCTAATTGAATAATTTCATATTTAATTAGGGCTTAAGTATGAGTTATTTCATTAATAAATTTGATTGCAATCTTAAGTTGTTTTTATTTATCAAAAGTGCATGCATATTTTAGTGAATAGAATTGAAAAATTAAAGAATGGTATAGTGTTTTTCATTTCAAAATATCAAAAAGTGTTTCTTTTTTGAATTTTTAGGAGAAATCCAATCAATTACAACATTTTAAATTTTAAAAATTATCATTTGGATATATGAAATTTCTTTAAAAAACATAAAATTTATGCACGTGTGTTCTTCACATAGAAAAACTAGGTTTTCATGCATTTCCAAAAATTTGTTTGCTTCTAGACCTAAACCTATGCAACCTCAAATTCTCAAACATTGTAGTTTATTTCCAAAATTTTAATTTGGTAAAATCTTGCACCTCTGGTCTAGGGTGCTAGCGCCCTCGTCTAGTCAATTTGGCATCAATTTTTTTGTGGAAAAGCCTATCTATGGTATTTTTTTAGATTCAGTTCCTATTTTTGGAAGTCTATCCTGAAACTTTCTAATTCTACTATGCACTACTAGTTTGATCTGAGAGACATAGAAAAATATTTTCTTTACAAAAAACTTGTTTTGTCATAATTAATGTATTATTGTCAAACATTGTTAAGCAATTTCAAGAACTTTTCTTACAAGCATGTGGAAATGAGTTTCTCTCTCCTCTTTTTATTTTTCTTTGATCCCACTCCCAATATCTCTCCTACCTGCGAGGGTATCTTGGCGCAAGAGGATGCAATCATTGATACTTTACCTAATCTTCATTTTTCAAGTAATCATGAAACTCAATTTTGCCCCTCTTTCAATATCTCTCCTACTTGGGAGGATATCTTGGCACAAGTGGATGTAGTAATTAATACATTTTATCCTTCAAATGATAGTAAGGGGTGGCCTGCATAGATGAAAATTCAACATTGACATTAGATCTCCCATCAATAAAAGGTCATCAATAAGTAGTTAACTCAGTTGAAATTGTAAACCCACAACTAATTATTAGACCTCCTTTCATTATAGCACCTCTTACAAACCAATCTAAACCTCTTGGTCTTATCCTAAACTTTACAAAGCAACTCACTCAAAATAACTATACACACCAACATGTGTTGTAGCAACCAAGTTATCACACAATTGCTCAAATGTATAACACTTGAAGTAACAAACAACCAGAGAAAATGCCAACCTTTATTCCATTTCCTCAACCGTATCTTCCCCTTGCACGTCATCTTCCTCAACATAGTGATAAAGAATATGATCTTGTTGAAAAAATTTGTAATACTCCAGACAATATATCTCTTTGGGACTTAATTCAAACTTCACCTACATACCACAAGATACTCAAAGAGGCTTTGTAAAAGATTGATATCTCACCTTTTATCAAACCAAATGTTGTAGTAGCCTTGTTTGATTGTATGCAAGCAACAAAGTTGGATATCCTAAATGCGAATCACCTCCTTCTAAGGTTCAAAATAAAAATTATTTCATCGTGGCATATGTAATCATTAATAAAATTGGGATTAGACATACTCTTATTGGCAATGGATCAGGTCTTAATGTTTGTAGCATTGACCTTCTAGATAAGCTTGGTGTGGATAAAAATCTCATTAAACTTGATAATCTTTCTATTCATGGCTTTGATAATGTTGCTAGGAAACCATTGGGGACAATTTCACTACCCATGAAGGTAGGACCTTGTGACTTTTCCTACCCTTATCCACGTCATGACAAATACTCTCCTATACAATCTTCTTCTTGGTAGACTGTGGATTCATGTCATGAAGAGAGTCTTGTTGACTATTCACCATGATATGAAGTATGAGTATAACAACAAAATACATATGGTTAAAACGAATGCAAAAAGATAATTTTGTTGGTAAGAGGATTGGCACTTGAAATGATACTTGACTCACCTAATGGAATGTGGCAATAATGCTCCAACAATTTGAGAGATTGCTTATGAAACAACAATTTTCCTCTGTGTTTGAGAGGGGAAGCTCCCTCGTATGATTTTATTTGGATTTTTAAATATACATGAAAAGAAACATAAATAATTTCATTACCAAGATCATAGACTACGCATACGAGCTTCATATTGATTTCAAGATTTTCAAAATGGTAACACATTCAAATCAAGATACCAAGAAATAAAAATTTCCTAAATGTGATTAATGAAAGATTGACTATTCACATTCACAAATAAGATTTTGGATCACAAAGGTTATCACCAACTTAGCATATGAAAATATTAATGATAACACATAGAAAGCACCATGAATGCATCTTCAAGAATGCTTTCTATTTCTTTGTAGAATTGCATAATTCCAAAAATCGCCTTATACAAACTTTTGAAAATGTCAAAAAGTCCCTTTACAATAACATAATCCTTGTATATAGTGTTATCCTCTTGGTTTGGGAGGAGGAGTTGGATAGGGGCCCCTTTCCTTTCAAGTATGAAATTATGTGGAATTCTCACCCCAACCTCAAGGATCTCATTCAAAATTGGTGGAATATTCCCTGTAAAGGTACTCCAATGTATTGTTTTTTCAAAAACTCAAAAGGATAAGAGATAAAGTAAAATACTAGAATAAGTTCTCCTTTAGAAACATCTTTCATTAAAAGAAGAATGTCTTATCAAATTTGAAGGAAATTCAAGAAAGAATGGAGGAAGGAATTAATGGTGAGGAGACCACGAATAAAGAAAGGGGGTTACATATGGAATGGATGAAGACCTCAAAAATGGAGGAAATATTCTAGAAACAAAAATAAAGGATTCAATGGATGAGGGAGGGGGACAAAAATACCAAATTTTTTCACCAATCCACCATGAAACATAAAAAATAAATATTATAAGATCTTTGTTTAAAGAAGATGGCTCTATTTTGACCTTGGAAAAGGATATAGTAGATGTTGTTTCCTTTTTCAAAAAATTGGTGTTGATCTTACATAAGAGGTTCTTGGGATGGATGAACTTCTTCAAATAATCCCTAACGTGATTTATGATTAGGATCTTGAGGAGCTAGAGAAACCTATAATGTTGTAAGAAGTAAAAAATGTAGTGTTCTCTTTCGGAGCCTTCAAAGCCCCGAGCTCGATGGCTTCCCCCCTGCCTTCTTCCAAAATTTGTGGGATATCATTTCAAAGGATCTTCTTAAATCTTCCAAGGAATTTTTTAGGTCAGGAAGATTGCTCAATCAAATAAATTTCACCTTTGTTGTGCTTATCCCCAATAAATAGGATACTACTTCATTATAGGTTTATAGACCCATAAGCTTATGCAATATAGTCTGCAAAATATTCTCCAAGATTATTGTTAACCAGTTGAAAGAGGTTCTGTACAAAATGATCTCATAGAATAAAATAGTATTTGTAAAAGGAAGACAAATTATTAATTCTTCCATAGTCACTCATGAATATATGCACTCAATAGAGTATAGTAAAAAATTGGGCATGGCTCTTAAACTAGATATTTCAAAGCCCTATGATAAAATTTCTTGGTTGTTTCTTCTTGTTCTTAAGAAGTTTGGGTTTAAAGGAATATCTTTAAAGCTTCTAAAAGTATTTTTTACTACCCCGGAATGTTTGGTCATGAAAAATGGGATCCCAAAAGGGCACTGCCCTTGTGGTAGAGGGTGGGTTAAAACAAGGAGATCCCCTATCCCCTTACCTATTCATCATTGCAGTAGAAGTCCTAGGAAGAAATATACAAAAAATATCATTCATGAATCTCTCAAAGGGATTATAGCCTACTGCAGTGGTGACCTTGCTCGTGGAAGAGTAAATGGAAAGTCACGTTGCAACAACTCTTCAAAGAGTGGATCTGTTATTCCTTGAGCCCTCAATCCTCTCGTATATATTCGGTCTGCCAGAATGTAGATCTGAATACAAAGGGTGTTACAGAGTTAACAATATACAAAAGAACAGCAAGAAAAAGGAAACTTATCTACTTCAATCCGCAGCGTGAGGCTCAGATTGCGTATGTAGGTTCCCCAGCGGAGTCGCCAAAAAACTGTTGGGTGAAAATTATGTAATCAGCTTTCGATAGATTACACAACTTGAACTTCAGCCACAGCTATGTGAGATGTGAATCTCTCCTCTCGGAAAGGGGAGGCGCCCTTCTTACTGCTAAGAGAAACAATAGTAAATCACACAAGTAATTACAAAATGTACACGAAATTCACGGAGTGGGGGGGTGTGTTACATTCATCCTTCTCTCTTTTTTCAGAGAAGATGTTTACAATGCTTCACGTGTTGGAAGTTCCGGAATTCTTGATAACCTAAAACTAACAACCAGCAGTAATGCCAATATCTCTATCTCGTCAAAGCGAAGCGTAGAGATACCAGACGTGATTAATAACAAACAAATAAAGTAAAAAGGGAAAGCTCACAAAGGCACAAAGTCGTTCCGTAGCTTTATCAGTGTTGGATCTTTGTAGACGTACCGTTTGCTACGTTAGAAGCACAAAGTCTTCTTAGACGCAACAATTCTTCGAATAGCATGAATGATTACAAGCACAAAGTCTTGTAGATCATCCAACAAAAGTATCAATAGCACGAACGATTACAAGCACAAAGTCTTGTAGATCCTTCGACAAAGTATCCAAGAGTATGAATAATTACAAGCACAAAGTCTTGTAGATTATTCAACAAGAACATGCAAGAGCATGAATGATTATAAGCACAAAGTCTTATAGATCATTCAACCAATGATAAACGAAATACAATGCAATCTAAATAACAAATGTAACACAAAGTTTACATCAACTACTTAGAGTCTTTCAGATTCCTCGAACTAATCACTACCAAATCAGATCAACTTACAAAAGTATCGAATCCAACGCAAAGTTTGGCTTGCAATCCTTTTCTTTATTGATTGAATCTCATTCACAAAGCATGAACACAAAGTTTCACAAATTTTGCTTACAAAAGGGCAACACTTCGTTGCAAAAGGCTAAAAGATAATTTACAATGAAAATCCCTCACATTATATAGAAAGAGGGATGAGCAAAAATAGGAAAGAGATTGAGAAAATCAGGAGAGTTAGGTGAGCGATTTTAGGAGATCTCACCTAACTTTGACCAAATTCAAAGTGTAATTTGTTTTCAAAATATTACATCTTTGAACTTGGTGTAATTACAATTTACAAAATGACATTCGAAAATGTCGAGAAATATTTACAAGATGCATAATGGGATGCACCGGAAATGTCTAACACTGGAGAATAGGGGGCTTTCACATTTCTGCATTGGGCGTGGAAGTCTTCAAATTTCCTCCTAGTCTCACTGCACGAACTTCTCATCTGGACCAACGGTGTAATCCACAATGGTGTGAATTCTCGTGATCGATCTCATGGCAGATGAGTGAACCTTCTTGCACCTGTCAAGATGCGTCTTCAGGTTGTCCAATGTGAGCCTTGTATCACAAATGATGTTCAGCGAAGCTTCTGAGAAGTCTGAACTGTCAATCAAATTCGTGATGGCTTCCTTGAAGATCAGGGATATTTCTGTGGCCGGTAGGAAGATACGATTGTCTTCAAGAAGTTGACCAGCAACTCTCTGATACTTTTGTCAAGAATGTGCGATGCCCGTCGACATCTTCCTGTACTTGGTGAAGATCTTCTATGAGAGATTGAACCACTTGAATCCTGTGGTTTCAGTGATTCTTTACCTCACAAACTTTTCTTTGTCGAATTAATCAACCTCTGACCAATTTAGCCGGTATTTTTTACCTCGCTTCATTTCCTCACCATGACAATGTGCATTTTTCCATGTCTCTCGCCTCGAAAGTACTTTCTATCAAGATCTCGTGGGTGAGCTTACAATATGGTGGTTTTCATCCGCAGCCAAAATTATCTCGAGATCCGCGGTTTGATGATCTTTTCAACAAAGCTGCTACAACACCCCGCCTTTGGAGGCAAATTTCTGACGCCTAGGTTCAATATTTACCACCGCTGGTTGCATTACTTGAGAACCGGGTAAGCCTTTTACAACAAAGGCATAATGCCTCTACCCTCGCTTGCGCATGTTACGAAAGATTGCTCAACTCTTTGTCCAAACTTTCCCCGCCAAGATATCCAAAGTGACTTCATGATCGGCTTTTGCACTTCCGCTGCAACCTTGCCAAGCCGGACCTTTGTTACCGTAGTAGTCTTCCATATTGACATCACCTTCTTGATTCGGTGGTATACACTTCAACATACTTGTACGAGTTAATAACATTCACCGAGTATTTCTTTTCCTTTTTCTTCCCTTTGGCTTTTGGAAGAACTATCTCTTCGAGGTCAAGCTCCTCTGGAGAAATCATTTGCTTTTTGTGCTTCGACACTTGAGATATTAGCCAAGGAGGAAGAAAAGAAGTGTGAACTTCTGGATTTACTGTCAATTCAGTCGCCATTGCCACTTCTGAAGTTATTGTCACATCTGAACTTACCATTGGTATCGTGACAATTGGAGAAGTATTTGTCATCATTGCTCCTGTAGTTGACACATTGAGCTGATCACGCATTGACTCATTCATGAAACGATTGAATTCGTTTTCAGAAGTGATATCATACGTTGGCGAAGACAAGCTAGGAATGGACGATGGTGGGCTTGACAGTATATCAACCATATGGATGCTTGTCACTGAAGGAGTATCAAGCTGGGTTGATGTTGCAGGGATAGGAGATATCTCGGCTGCAGGAATGCTTGTGGTAGGAATAGGTGACGAGGGAACAGGAGGTGGAGGAGTTCTTGAATCTGGATGGGTATGAGGAACGTTTGAAGTCACGGGCGATGATGTTCTGTGGATTTCCTCAACTACATTCTCGGGAGGAGAAGTAGTTATTTCTTCATCATGCTCGGGTTCCTGTTGATCACCCTCTTGTCTCTCCGAATCTGGCTCACCTTCGAAGTCACCTTTAGATCCTTCTTCAGAATCTTCATCAGACACTTGCCCGCTTTTAGAAACCTCTTCGACATCGGAGTCTGCTTCTGCTGAATCTTCATCTTCAGCGGATTGGTCGCTTGAAGTATCTTCTTCATCGGAATCTATCTCCTCTAAAATGGGCTTTTTACCCTTAGAGCGAGATGGGTGAGATTCTGTCATTTCTGTCTCTTGGACAGCCTGGGTATCTTTCTTACCAATAGTGAACTTGATCCTAGGGCCTCTCCGTGAAGAAGTGGGAACGGCCGCTGATTTGTTTTTGTCGCGGAGTTCTTGCTGTTGGCGTGCTTCTGCCTCAGACTCTTCTCCTTCTGAGTCTGTCCTGAAACTTTTCATTGCATGACCATGTTTATGTAACCATTCTTCCGTGTTGGCTAGGATTGGTCTCAGCCTTTCTCTCATGCTAGTAACCTCTTTCCTAGACCACTGTATTGCAGGCAACGGCCTTTTAGCAATGCCTTGCTCATCATAGACAGCGTTCATGATATCACCTGGATCCTCAAAATCCTCTGGTAGATCAGCAATACCAAGATCTCTGATTTGTTGAACTGTCAATCTGCAATAGTCCATTTTGCGAATGGCTTCTTCATCTCTGCAATCTGCCCAGATGTCTTCAAAACGTACTTGTGTTAGTGACCTTTTGCAACTTCTTCACATCTTCAGAGTCAAAAAATCAAACCTATGCCACTAGGTTTTGATCATGATCTATCCTCAGCATAACAGAATTAGCTTTTTTTTGTGCAGTTTGGATAATATATCCAATTTTACAATGGGAACCTGAACCCACGCTTGTGGATGCTTCTTCGCTCTTTCGTGACTACATCACCATGCATGTTCCATGAGAACCCACTTATCCCGGCTAACGTGGTAGCATGTAGGGACAACTGTGTAACAACCTACTCTCAAGTAAGTAAACATTGGAGAAAAATACATCCAACTTTACTTACCACCTTATAAGCCTCATCAGACACTCTTCTTCTTTCCAAAGCTGGATCAAAGTTGAAGAGTAAAGGCGCAAAGAAAGCATCAGTGACCCGTCTGAAATGATGAAAGCTCTCCTTCAGCTCCAACTGATAGAAATATCTATACACAGGCACCATCATTTGATTCCCTTTTGTAGATAAACCTGGGAATTGTCTCATCACAGCTGCTCGTACACCAGGTAAGAAGTCATGTAGAACTTCAATGTAGAAGGAGCATTGATCAACTGCTCGTGCATCTCATCACTGATTTGTTTGCCCCAGTCAATATGCACCTTTTGCCTTCTTATGATCCTGATGTACTCATACATCCATCGTGAAAGGTGGATGATTCCGGCAAGCCCTTCACTCTGCTCAGAAACGTGATCATATCCTTGGCGTCATCTTTGAAGTCACTTCTCAGGAGTCCTTTCGGCCATCTAGAAATAGAGCGATCTAGGCTTTTTGAGCCATTGAGTATTTATCAACTATTTGGCTTTATTGGGATCAGCATCAAAGATCTCCTGTGCTTTTGATATAGAGATGTCAATATATTTGTCCATATGAGGGACCTTGAAGACAATGTCAAAGAAATCAGGTCGAGTCAGAATCTCGTGCCCGGAAGAGTCGATCACACTTCTGCTTTCTCGGATGTAATGAGACTCAACTTGAAGAACAAACTCAGTATTGTGCGCAGCTGTAGGGAACATCGCCACCAAGTGGAGATTGCTATGTACGATTGCTCTCATTGAATCAGGGAGAGGCTTCGTCTCTGTTAGCTTTGCGAAGTCAACCAAGTCTTGGTGGCCAACTTCTGTATCCTTTATCTCTTCGACTTTGGAAAGCACCATAGTTGGCGGATAGACGCCTTGATATTTGTACTTCATCTTGCTTTTTTCTTTCAAAGAAGAAGGAGGCTTCATAGCAGTCATCAAAAGAAACTGGAACACTAAGCACTCTTGATTTGACGATCTCTGAGAGTAGACTGCAATCTATCTAGCCAGAACAAACACCAATTGTTAGGAAACATGGGAAAGCGTGAAATGAGCATGAGGGTGGAAAAGCATGGAGCGGATGGCGAGGCACGCAAAACGATGCACGAATGCAAAAAAATGAGGCTCAGGAGTGCACTGGTCAAAAATGAAGTTCATTTGGGAAGGTCTGGGAAAAGCCTGAAAAAAGTGTAAGGGCGCTAAAATTCAGCGCCCTTACATTTTGAGAAAAATTGCTTTTGGTGTAAGGGCGCTAAATTTTAGCGCCCTTACACTTTTCCAGTGTTAGGCAATTTTTGACATTGTTAAAATGTCACTGCGCTGAAATTTAGCGCTTTTGCAAATTTTGGCAATTTTTGAAAATGTAGATGCAAGAAGGAATGGTGAAGGCGCTTGAGCTTAGCAAATGCAATGTTTATAACAATGAAAACTTTTGAAATTGTCTCCATCCTATTACATACGCAGTCAAAGGAATTCTCTTTCACAATGATGGATCTTTTCAATGTTTACCAAAACGAATGAAGAGCTTCTGAGATAAAGATATTTCAACACAAACATGTCGGGTAGATATAAGTTCTCAAGGGACATTGCGCACAGAGCAGAATGAGGAAAGAAACGCGAAGAGAAACAGGGAAGAAACGCGGATGAAGAATAGGAATGAAGAAAACTACGCGTAGAGAAGAAAAGAATGCGTAGGGTAAGAAAATGGGAATGGAGGAAAGAAAAACGTGAAGAGAAACAGAAGAAATAGAAACAAAAATGCGAAGGGTTAGAACAAAACGCGAATGGAAAACACAATGCGTTGAAAAGAAAAAACGTGTATGTTAACAATGAATACATTACAAATGAAAAGAATGAAGCCAAATGAAAAACCTACCAGAGCAAAACGCGAAGCTTGCTGAAGAGGCGAATGGCGAAAATCTCCAAAACGCGAATTGCAGTTGAGAGGTAAACTCGCATTAGCAAGAGGAAAAGAAGATAAAATGAAATGTAAACAATAAAATGGCGAACTTCATTCACTTAAGTGAAAATGAAAATTAAAAACCTAACTCAAGTCGTGCAATAAATTTAGGCACGAAAAGTGGCACGATTGACGAAAAACGCGAAAACGTGAGGAAACGTGCCAGAAACATGAAAAAAGTTTAAGTGTCAAAAGAAAATGTAATTGCGCTAAAATTCAGCGCCCTTACATTTTTTGGAATTTCACTGCATGCAGGGGCGCTAAATTTTAGCGCCCTTGCACTTTTCCAGACTTAGTCAAATTTGCTTCAAGGGCAGGAGCGCACTTTTTCAGTGCCACTGCATTTTTTGCAATTTGCAAAGTATGAACAGTGAAACGTTGCGAAAGATCTCGTTTCGAAGGTCTTTGCGAGGCGAACAAGGGGGAATGCTCGAATTGACTATTCGAGACTTAGGAACGCATTTCGAGGTGGCATGAAAATGCCCTCGTTATGCGTACTTGAACTTCACGAATCCTAAGAAACAGACAAGTTTCGTAGGGGGGTTATCCGTGGAACGAACGCTGCTAGATTCCGTGATAACATACATCTCTCATCAATCATGATTATTCAAGGGGTGATCCCACAATAGTGGTTTACAATTTTTGGCCAAACTAGACACTAAAATATTTTTTCTAACTAAATCTTCACTTTCAGGCACCTATAGCGGCTAAACCGTGAGGAATTTGAAGATGATACAAACTAGAGTTTCATGAAATTTTGTCTGTAGATTCTGAATATATTTTTTTCAAAAAATTTTGAAATTAGATTGCACTTCTTTTTCCATCTCCCTCCAAAACTAGTTTTTTTTTCAAAAACAACATTTTAAAAAAGTGACGCTCACCATATAATGCATAACTTTTTTTCCATGAAGGATAAAATTATAATTCTTTCGAATTTATATTTTCAACTCTGATATCTAGTGCTTCCACTTGGTTAGATAGTGTTTTATTGAATATTTTTTCCTTAATCAAGTTTCTAAGTTAAACCAATTACAATTCAGACATAGGCGGACTATATAACGCGTAAAGTTTTTTGTATGTATCGAAATTCAATTTTATTTTCTTTGTTGGATCAAGGACTCTAATATCTAGTGCACTCATAGTTTTAAAAAAAAAAATTATAATCTTCTATTTTTCCACATGTGCAAAACAAAGAGCTTCATTTTCAGTGAAAAACCTACATTCACAAGAAAGAAAAAATAAATATAATAATCAAATTAAATTTAATTAACATTATACTTTTTTGGAAGCTTATAATAAGGACTACATACTTACAAAAATAAAATTTTAAATGAATTCATTTGATATTAGCATTTTGATAGGTGTATAGGAGACTCCGTTATAGGTATGGTTTAAAACTAGCGGGGTTCTATCTAAGGGGGCTTGGTCTAAGGTGTTTTGATCAAACCCTCTTCAATTAGAATCCTTTAAATGGAACTTTCAAGGCTTAAATCATTATATTTTCTAAAAATATGTGATTTCAACAAAAATTAGGATATCCCAAAAAGTGTAAACCAATATTGTGGCAGCACCCAAGGAAGAGGAATATAATTAAAAAAAATTATTAATAGAAATCCCATCAAGTACAGATTATACGACAAGTGGCTTGCTACTATGGTGGAGTTAATATTCCCGAGGCAAAATCACTCATGTCATCTTTCTATTTTAATGAGTAAGATTTCTTTCTTTTGCAACAACTTTCACCCTATTTTTGAATGCCTTCTTCCTTTGCAAAAGCATTTTGTGAGCTCAAAGGTGGGAGGAGGTAAAATGGGAGGCCCACGAAAGAGGTCAAAACCACTTTTTTTCATTCCAATACAACAAAATGTGGAGCTATGAAAATCTTTGAAGATGCGGTTCTGACTCCTTTTTTCAAGCCATGCAAGTTTTCAACGATGTGATAATGTTTAGATTCTACAATTCTTGGAAGAATCAACAAGTTCCGATAGGAAACATCAATTTTATGGTGATGACTAAGCTCATTATGGAGGCGATAGGACTCAATAACAAGGGCTTAAAAGTGGTGAAACATAGTAGCAAGAATTATCAAAGATTCATAGACAACTTCTTTGAAAATATAAAAAACTAGAAAGGTTCCAGAATGGCTACAACCGGGAGAAGCTACTGACCCCCTTTAGTATGGTAAGTCGATACATAATGCATTACTTTACCTTGGAAGGAAGATTTAAAATAGTGTACAACTACCACTTTCCCTTATTAAATCACATTAGGAACAAGGAATAAATAAATGTCCCTTTCTATTTGCTTTCTTCTCTGCATCATTGCATAGAAAATGGTGCCTCTCCACCCTTACACCGAGTCTTATATTGACTCTCTATAAGCATGTTTTGGTCAATACCCCACAAAAAAGTATTGTTTTTGCTAACAACCATTTGTAATTAAAGCTCATTAGTAGTACTTCGCATGTGTCTCCTAAAAATCCCTCTTCTAGGGTTACAAAAACTAAAAAAGGTGTTCATAAAGGTGGGGAAATTTCTCCTCTTGAAGAGGAACTGTTAAAAGCTTCCCTGGTGAAAAGAAAACTTACTTCTAGCACCCAAGATCACAAAAAGAGGAAACAAGATACTTCAGTGAAATAGGGTTTAAAAAATGTAACTATTGAAATCATGGACAACCCAAAAGATAATGTCAAGGGGGGTGGTAGCTCCAGAACCTCTCATTTTGGAGAATGAAGGTCAACCCGATTGGCCAATGTGGGTGACAAGAAAAAAAGGAAAGAAACTTATATTCGAGGTGATGAAAGAATCATCTAAAGAGGAATTCTCTCCCCATTTAGAAATCGAACCCCCTTTGGTATGGTAAGTCTACACATAATGTGTTACTTTACCTTGGAAGGAAGATTTAAAATAATGTATGGTTGTCACTTTCCCTTATTAAATTACATTAGGCACAAGGAATAGAAAAATATCCCTTTTTACTTTCTTTCTTCTCTACATTACTATATAAAAAATGGTGCCTCTCCACCCTTACACCAGGGTCTTCTATTGACTCTCTATAAGAATGTTTTGGCCAATACCCCACAAAAAATTATTGTTTTTGCTAACAACCCTTTGGAATTAAAGCTCATCAGTAATACTTTGCATGTGTCTCTTAAAATACCTCTTTTGGGGTTACAAAAACCAAAAAAGGCATTCATAAAGGTGGGGAAATTTCTCCTCTTGAAGAGGAACTATCAAAATCTTCCCTAGTGAAAAGAATACTTACTTCTAGCACCCAAGATCACAAGAAGAGGAAACATGATACTTCAATGAAATAAGGTTCAAAAAATGTAACTATTGAAATCATGGTTGACTCAAAAGATAATGTTAAGGGGGGTGGTAGCTTCAGACCCTCTCATTTTGGAGAATGAAGGTCAGCTCGACTAGCCAATGTGGGTGACAAGAAAAAAGCAAAGCTAAAAGAGGAAAAAAACTTATATTCGAGGAGGTGATGAAAGAATCATCTAAAGAGGAGTTCTCTCCCCACTCAAAAATTGAAAGTGAGGAGAACAGTGATTCTAACAATGAGGATAGTGCTAATGAAGAAGAAGAAGAAGAAGAAGAAGGAACAAGGAAGATTTAAACTATAAGGAGTTTAATATGGAAGACAAAATAGAGGATATGAGCTAGGAGATGACAAATGGGTTAGAAGAGTTGCAAGGAAAGAAAGATTTGAAAAATGAATAGGATAATGTAACTATCAACAAAGAAGATAACATGATGGAGGAGAATAAGCAAAAAGAATCTAACTCTAAATCCCTGGAAAGTCTTAAAAAGCATATTTTGGATCTTCAAGGTTGTGTTCACAATATGGAAGACAAACTTGACCTCAACAACATCAACGGGAAGCTTAAAGGGATGCAACTCGCTCTTGGCACTCTTACTTCTATTATTGATGGTATCATGTAGAAAGTGATATTTGGCACTATTTTTTGACACACCAAGATTTGAAAATAGAAGAAAAAGTAAGGGATAGCCATGGGAGATTCAACCTAGGAAGATGACAAAAAAGAGAAGACTACTTTGGACTAGGAGGATTCCTTGATGCACTAAAGAAAAATGGGCCTTAATATATAGTCCTAAGGATTGATGGGCGCTTGGCCCTTTTTGTTTATATTTTTGTCTATTCGTGTTCTTAGAATGGGTGTTTTTTGTTGTACCTGCATGCACCCTTTCATTTTTTTTGTTGTTCTTAGTTTTTAGCTTCTTAGTTTAGTCTATTGTCCTATGGGTTGTGGTTCCTTGTCATGGCCTTGGGCTTATTTTGGTGTTGGTATCTGCTTTTCTTGCTATATTTGGGTTTAGGGTGCTTTTCCCTACAATTTAATAAAAAAATAAGCCTTGTATATATAGGATTTTACCCAGTAACTAACTCATAGCCAACTTATAACTACCCGAGTAACTACCTTTTTACAATTGAGAGAAATCAAACAAATAACTTTATTAAGTTAGAAAATTTTCATGTGAAAAGGGATTATTTTCTAACCTTTCATACTTATGAGATATAAAAGTCACTTTTACAAAAAAAAAACATTTAATAAGTGACTTAACACTTAGAAAACTAATAGGCACATATGCAATTGGATTTATTGAGAAACTCCTTCTCTTCCATGGTTTTCTACAAATCCTACAAACTGATATGACCCAGCTTCATACCTATGATTTCAGGAAGAGTATATTCCAAGACTAACCTAAACTCATATCCTTGATAGTTATACTTCATAATTATGAACGATGATGATGTCACCTGATTAATTTTCCTATAAAGAAATTTTACCTACATGAACACTATGTAACTATTTCATTCACAATCTAAATTTTGTGACGTACATCATCAATATGAGCAAAATATTGCTATTTTAAATGAAAGCAAAACATATTACTAAAATAATTCACGAACACCTTATTTTGATGCTTTTTGTAAGGAATAATGTGCTTTGTATGTGCTTCCAAATCACATGCACTTACAAATTGTTTGCAACTACAACCCTTGACAAAATCCTTCTATGTGTTTCACGTTGGTGAATGATTACACGCGGTATCAAAATCTCTCATCTTGGCACATGCATGAACATTGTAGATTTCACCTTCAACTTTTTTCAATACATAAGTGTACAAAAGTTTCTAACCAATTCATTTTGTGAACAAATTGCTATCATTTCACTCCATAAGGTGATACTCTCCAAATAACTTGCCAAACAGTTCACATGCCTGCAAATGAATCATGTTTTCTTCTTTATGCCATATTGTTGCATTGACCTACTCAAAAATAACTTAGAAATTCTTCAAACTTTTTATGGGTTTTATACTAATGTTCTTCTATTTTTCGAAACATTTTAATTTCAAATTTTTGTTGAGAAATGAAAAAGATATCGCAGTTTTACTGCAATTTTGTTAAATTGAAAATAACCCATAACTTGTCTCACACTTGAGGTGTTGTGAATGTGGGTTGAGAGAATCCATAACCCTATTTTCTAACTTAAGAATTTTGGTTGTGACTGTGGGTTGTGAAAATCCACAACTCCATTTTCTAACTTAAGAATTTGGGTTGTGAATGTGGGCTGTGAAAATCCACAACCCCATTTTCTAACTTAAGAATTTGGGTTGTGAAAATCCACAACCCCATTTTCTAACTAAAGAATTTTGGTTGTGAAAATCCACAACCCCATTTTCTAACTTAATAATTTGGGTTGTGAAAATCCACAATCCCATTTTCTAACTTGTGGATTTAAGTTGTGAAATTTCATGACTTTAATTTTTATTTTCCCACTTTATCCTTTTAATTACTTATTTAATTAAAATAAGTAATCATTAAAACCTGAACATTGAGAGCTTAAATTATACCATCAATAAAACATTATTTCATGTTAAAAAAATTATTGAATCTAGGAAGATCCAAAAAACCATCAATGCACCTATTGAAAACCAATTTACCTCACAAGCCCATCGACACAAAAACTAGAATAACTTTTGATTGGATTCATATTTTTAACTAAACGTTTGCTAGATTGTCTAGAACACTGATACGATGAAACTCAGTAAGCAAAATTTTCTCATCTCTTCTGAAAATGCAAATTTAATTGTGTTTTGTAATCTTATGTGTGAAAAATTAAAGCATTAAAAGCTCTCGATCTATGAGGTTTGAAGACTCAAAAACTGGCAATATTGGCCAAAACACCCCCAATAATATCCCCATTGAAGGAATTTGCACCAATTTTTAAATTTAATTGCTTTTGTGAATTTCACCACTTTTCACCACTGCACCCAATTTTAGACTTGAACCAATGAGCTATTTTATTGAACTAGGTGAAACCAATTTGACCTTGGAAAAACACACTTGAATTAATTTAAAAAATAGTGTAATAAAACAAACATTGGAAAGAGAACAAGATTCACAATTTGATCAGTAATACAATTTACATGGTGAACACCTAAGGAAGACTTAAAACATCATTTCGAAAGATTTGATTTTTGAGTGAATGAAAACAAAAACTAGGACAACAGTTGGCTCTAACTGGGGACAAGGACTACAAAGGATGTAGGATGAACCCAAAATATTGATTTAAATATTAATGTGTTATTCAAAGGGAACTAGAGTCAAAGGGAAAACAACACAAGAAACTGACTGGAGACACTGAACACAAGCCAAAAATGGGACAGACACAACAAAAACTTACTACCTAAAATATGTACACGGTAGGTAACTCCTACCCCAAAATTCTCTAGGATATCATACAAAACCATTAATAGGTTGAGAGAAATATGAACCCATGTAAAAAATATATGTGTACCTTTGTAACACCTATGAACTCGATAGGTTTACCAAACTGACATATATGAGATGATAAATATTTTTGAATGATGAGCCAAAAAACCATATCTCATAATAAATTTTTGAGTTCTCTTGAATCACATTGGAACTTTCTTGTGTAATGTTGGTCATGTGTTTTGACACCATTTCGAGCATCCCAACTTTCTCTATCTAAAGATCCTTCTGATGGTCTAGATTGGAAGAAATTAACCCCACAAATCAAACATCCTTTATATAATTTTTGATGTGAAGAAACTTGAGTAAATACAAATGTTGAATCTTGTTTTTGAATATCGGCTCCCAATAGTGTAGGGTCATATTTTATTTCTTAATATTTTTTCATGAGAAATTCAAAGAATTATTTACC
This sequence comes from Sequoia sempervirens, assembly GCA_007258455.2. Taxonomy (NCBI): domain Eukaryota; kingdom Viridiplantae; phylum Streptophyta; class Pinopsida; order Cupressales; family Cupressaceae; genus Sequoia; species Sequoia sempervirens. The sequence continues at coordinate 23,579 of VDFB02270606.1, forward strand.
CATTGAATTCAAAAGCAAACAAGAAAAAAGCACATTTGTATCTTTGGAATCATCTGTAGAAAGGTATCCATCTAAAAACTTCAAAGGATTAAGGCAGACACCTTCGTTGCAAAGGAAATTGTCATCTAAAACTTCAAATAACTAATTCAAGATATAGGCATCATGAGAGTGCAACATATCACTAACTTTGTTGGGTTCCTTCATTAGATTTCCTATTACCTCATTTCTTGCTTCTTTGTTGGTACAACTCTCAAAAACATCTTCTATTATTTCCATCTATTTATGATTAGAACAATCATCATATATATGTGCATATTCCTCTTTTCAAAGTCATCATGAAGAGAGATAGGAAATAAATTCATAGTATTTGATACATATGTGTCTACTTGATCAGGAGATTCAAAAAGAGTTTGCTTTGAACTTTGAATGCTCCATAAAACACATATTGTATATGCATCATTATGGGAACATTTATTGGTATATCTTCATAGCTTTTATATTTAACATGCTCATTGATATTTGTATGGATTTCTATGTTCTCTTGTCCTAATGATTCTTTTTCATAATTCTCTTCATGAAATTTGTAAGGTTCATATTCAGGTTGCATGTATGAAAAAGAATGGGTGTTTGATGATTTATCCTCTTCCACGTGGAGTTGATCTTTAACTTGACTATCAACTGCATAACTTATCAAATGGTCATCAATATTATCAAAGGTAAATGCCTCTATTTTTGAAGAAAAAGAAGAAATTTGTGAAGGTTCACTTGTGGTTGCCTTGTTTCTAGTCATGTCAGTGAAGGATTTCTCAATAGTTGTTGAATCTTTGATTTCATCAACCGAGCTTTCCTCTTCAATGATTATTGACGAAAGAATAAAGATATCCTCTTTGCAAAGAAAATCATCATTTGAAGCCTCAAGACACCAACTAGGAATGGAAATTTTATGATTTTCATCTTGATGTATCTTTTCCTAATCACTCTCTTCAAACTTGGGCTAATTGCAAATTTGGAAAGCATTTTATATCCCCCCTTAAGATCCTTATTTTCAAGTCAATTAAAGATTTATTCTTTGTTGTTACAATCTCCACAATGTTGATGAAATGCTCTAACACAACCTTCTTTTCATATCATTGTCACTTTTTCTTGATCATTCTCTTGACATGCATTCTTAGGAGAAAATATAACTTCATATTCTTTGATAGATGTATGTTTTGATGAATCTCTATCAATCCTTTGATTGCAATTCATTTCATCAAAAACGTGTTCATCACTAAGAAAGTAATTCTCTCTATGATCCTTTTGTTCAATCTTTTGTAATGTTTGATGCAAAGAAGGATGTACTTTGTCAAGAGTGAGTGGGATGCCACTGTAGAAGTTTTTCAAAAACTGAATTTTCTTAGGATCACCAAGAGTCTAATTGTGTTGAGTAACAAAGATAAAAAAGGACCATTTCCTTCATCATTGTTACTATTTGTTATTGATTCAGGAAAATGACCACAAGCAAGAAAACATGTTTCTTTTCCATATTTTTCTTGAATCTTTTGTAAAGTTTGAAGCTAGGAAGGATGTACCTTATCAAAAACCAGTCACATACCACCATAGAAACTCTTCAAGAATTCCACTTGTTTGGGTTCATCAAAGACCTGATTTTTCTGATAGGAGTACATGGATAAAGAGTAGTCTTCATCATTACTATCACTATCACTTTTTGATTTGATTCCTTTATCCAAACCATTATTCTAGGTCTCTCTTTCAGTTGGAATCACCTACCTTCATACCAAATAAGGTACCTTTATATTTCTAATGAACAAAATAGACTAGCATTTCATGTCCCCAGTAGAGTCACCAAAAATCTACTGGTAAGCGGATTGGCACTTGAAATGATACTTGACTCTCCCAATGGAAAGTGGCAATAACACTCCAATAGTTGGAGAGATTGCTTATGTAACAACAATCTTCCTCTATGTTTGAGAGGGGTAGCTCCCTCATATGATCTTATTTGGATTTTAAATAGAAATGAAAATAAACTTAAATAATTTTATTACCAAGATCATAGGCTATGGGTATGAGCTTCATAATGATTTCTAGATTTATAAAATGGTAACACGTTCAAATCAAGATACCAAAAAATGAAAATGTCCCAAATGCGATTAATGAAAGATTAACTATTCACATTCACAAATAAGATTTGGGATCACAAAGGTCTTCACCAAGTTAACATACGAAAATAGTAATGATAACACATAGAAAACACCATGAACGCACCTTCAAGAATGCTTTCTATTTTGTTGCATAATAGCACAATTCCAAAAATTCCCTTGTACAAACTTGTGAAAATGTCAAAAAGTCCCTTTAAAACAACATAAGCCTCGTATATATAGGCTTTTACCCGATAACTAACTCATAACCAGCTTATAATTGTTGGCAGATGGTCAACACTCCCCTCAAGATTTGTGACATGGCTTAACCACCTCCCATGGTTCTATTAACTCTGGCAGTTGTATCGGGCATTAAGAGGTTGATCTTTTGGTGCAACATCAATCGTGGGGCCAACAATTGGTATCAAAGCCAAAGGTGTTGGGTTTGAATCCCCTCGGGTAATGCTGAGGGGGAGATTGTTGGCAAATGGCCAACGCTCCCCTTGGGATTTGTGACATGGCTTAACTGCCTCTCATGGATCCATTAACTCTGGCAGTTGTATCAAAAATTAGTGCAACAACAATCATGGGGCCAACAATAACTACCCGAGCAATTGTGCATTTTTACAATATTTGAGAGAAATAAAACAAATACTTTATTAAGTTAGAAATCTCTCGATTTTCATGTGAAAAAGGATTATTTTCTAATCTTTCATATTTATAAGATATAAAAGTCACTTTTACAAAAAGATAACATTAAAACATAATGAGGTAACAATATTGCTGCCCCAAATATGTCAGTGTCAACATTTTAACATTTGAAATTCAAGAATAAATGGAGTGGTGAGGGAGCAGGAAGAGGAGCGGGAGGGGGGAGATTTGAAATCTGGGGATGATTCTGGAGAGGATGGTGATGATTTTGCAAACCCAGATGGTTTATTAATGGGCTAGTTGTTGGTGTCGTTATGTGGGGTTGTTGAGGAGTTGTGATGGTTGTTGTCTTTGGCTTGGGTTGCGCTATTGCAGGTCTATTTGTTGCTTTCATCCTTCTCGGAAGACATGGTCTGGTTTTGGCTATTGTCATTTTCCTTTTGGGGAGCTATGTTTCAGGTCTAGTTGTTGCTTTCGCCCTATGAGGTTTTGCCCAATTCTTCTTTTTTGGGTGTGTGGTTGGGTGCCTATTCGTTTCTTCTTGTGGGCTTGGCGTTCATATTGCCTTTGCTGCTAGTTTTTTATGTGGCTCTTGCTTTGGCACTAGGTGGGGTTTTTGGGAATTCTATAGTGGGTTTGATAGTGGAGATTTTCTAGAATTTTTTAGACCCTAACTGGCATGTAGGATCAGATGTTTCTTTTAATGGTTTTGCCTTCTCTCTTCTATTTCCACTTGCGGTTTCTCCTAGCCCTGTCCTTCTTTTCGAGGGTTCAAGTACCTCTTTGTGGGAGCTTCATTTGGTGTGGATTTGGGGTTGTGCTTCTATGGGACTTCCTCTTTGTTGCAAGTTGTGGGTTTTGATTTTCCTTTGGTGGAGGTGTTTGTGGAGAGTTTTTGGCATGTTTTAGACCATGACTGGCATGTAGGGTCAAAGGTTGTTCTTCATCGTCTTGCCTTCTCTCTACTCTCTCTACTTGGGAGCTTTCCTTGCCTTGTCCTACTTCTCTCAAGTCCCTATGGCTTGTTTTTGTGCTTTTGTGGGACTTCTTCTTTGTTGTAGGTTGTGGGTTTTGGTTTTCCTTTGGTGGAGTTGTCTGTGGAGAGTTTTTGGCATGTTCTAGACCCTAACTAGCATGTAGGGTCGAAGGTTGTTCATCATCTTACCTTCTCTCTACTCTCTCTTCTTGGGGGCTTTCCTTGCCTTGTCTTGCTTCTCTTGGGTCCCAGTGGCTTTTGTTTGGTGTCTCTCTCATTGTTTGGGATTTTCCCAAAGGATGTCTTCTTGGTTGGGTTTTGTTTTTCCTTGTCCCAGATGTTCTTGGTGCAATTAGGTGTTGTTGCTGCTATGCGTTTGGTTTTGAAGTTGTTGGCTAGTTTTTCTAGCATGGTTCTTTTGTTGTCCCAAGTGTTATTCGTGCATAAGGGAGTCTTGGCTCCCCTTTCTTTTGATGGGTGTTCCTCTTTTGAGATGGATAATGTGTTGGTTAGTTCATGATTTTCTCTTCTCTCACAAGTTTTTATGGGTTTTGTTTCCACCCTTAGTTTGGATTTGACAGAGCTACTTACTTTTTTCATTTTGAAGACCCTAATGTTGTTGGTTCCCCTAGTTACTATTGTTGATGACAATGTCACTCACAACAACGATGTAGATAAATTCCTCACGGGAAAACCATGAAGATCCTATCCTTCTTGAAATATCTTAAAAAAAAGACAACCTAAAAGGGTGATTCGTTCAATAGGAAAAAAGGTTGGCTTAGCTCAATCCCAAGTCTCCAATAGTCAGGTCTTGACCATACTAGGTTCACTTCAACGTATGATGTGATATTATTGTTAATCTCAAAGGGAATACAATTGTTTGGAATCATATGTATTAGATATCGGGTTTTAATTCGATCACAAGATAATATCATGAAATTGAAAGATTTAAAATAATATTTCATGAACATCCACAAATTTTTCTATCACTTAAGTAGATTTAGCTTTAAGCATTCAACAATTTCATAGAAAACAAAATATTTTTAATAAATTTCCATCCATTTGTCTATTTTTTTGGAACATTTTCAAGAATTTAAACATCTAATCTAAAATAAAGCATAAAAAATACTGAAAATTAAAATTTCTCTTATTTATTCTCCACGCATGCCCCAAAGAGTTAATCAAATCAAAGAAAACAACTTTATTCACCATATTGTTTCACAACTACATATAAAATGGTGTGAGCTTTTAAAGAGATGGGTTTTAGTTTGGACATCTAGTAGGTTATGCATGCACCCTTGAACGGTGCAACACACAGTCTTGTTCAGCTGAACTAACAAAACCAACTAGAAAGATTCATGAGATAGGTAGCTATCAAATTGGCTTTGATTAATTTCTATGTGCATATAAGTTTTTAGACCAAAATGATTCAGAAAATAGGAAAAAAGAACAAAACTTAGAGAAGTTTTGGCTCTTCTGACATCCACAAATTCTAAACTTAACTTAAAAAAGGTATCCTCTGGCCTTTTATAGAAATAAGACACAAATAGGATAAGACAAATACATGAGAGGAAATCCAAGGGATGAATCACATCAAGGAACGTGGAATATAGTGACTGGTAAGAGAATTGCAACCAAAGTTAATGAAGGTCAACTTCAATTTGCACGTTGAAGCACTTCAGGTTTTTCATCCTTTTATTATCGCCAGGAAAATAACACGAATCAAGATAGTGTGTAGGAGCTTTCCCATATATTCAAAACAATTACTTTATCACCCTATTCCTACACTTTGTTCTACTTCGGGCTTTCTACTCTCGGGAATGGGCTTCCCTGAAGGTTGGCATTTGTCTCCACCACATGCATAATACTGAGGTCTCCAGAATTCTGGTGGACTCAAAGCCCTCTGCATTATAGCATCCCAGAGTATGCAACCCGATTTGGATATAATTCTATCCGTGATTCAAATTTGCTTAACTGTCCGTACCCGAACTTTGCATTGCAATCTACATCTCCTACAATCACAAATTCCACTCATTAGATCCCTTTAAAAAAATGAAAACAAAATCTCATTTAAATAAAACCATCATTAAATTGATTATCATTTAAATTTCTCATAAATAACACGCTTTTCAGCATATCATAAATCCTTGCATAGTTATATTTTATATATAGGGTTATTGGACTATCGAACTCATTAGATAACCTCAAGATTTTAAAACTTCATTTCACATTGCTACCCAGTGCCCAGTGCCCGGTATTCAGCTTTACCCTGACATTTTCTCAGACTTCGGTTTTACTAGAACTTCCATCTTATTGTACCTCGACTATCAGACCAGAACACTTTGCTCAATGCTTGCATTACCTTTTCCTTTCTAGCATTCTCGATTCCCGGTATCTGGTACTCGGAACACTACATTACGAAGTACTCTTTTACTAAAGATTTCTCTTTGCTCTTCATTTTTGGTGATCTTTTCAACTAGCCAGCATCTGCCATAGTTGTTAGTTTTCACTTGGGTCCCCAAGTCTTATATTCTTGGGGCATGTCGTGAGACCACACAACAACTTGCAACCAATAAAACCAAATTTAAACCAAAACTTGAAATTAAATCACCAGTTGTAAATTATAATTTATGCATATTTTAAAATAATAACTCTTTACCTTTACCTAGATTCTGACATAAAAATAGTAAAATTCTTCTAGAAACATTTGTGTGTGCTCTGATTAATTCTAGTTTCTGGAACTCAGTGAAATAAATCATTTCATTAACATTGAACTACATAATATGGTAATCCTCCAAAGCCAACCAGGGATAGAGCCTTGTTTCCAATCAAACGTCCATAGCCCCGACAAGGTTATCTCTGTAATTCCCCCCAAACATAGCTCTACTACTAGCCAGGCGTCTATAGCCCTAGTAGAGATATTTGGATAACCTAAAGAGTTGATTTTTTTTTATATCTTTTGATATTTCATTGATAGCTCATTTTCAACTTGCAGGCAATGAAGCTCGCTATTAGGTTGGGAATTACAGTGGTAGCAAAGGTTACTTTTTTATTTTTCATTCAATGCAAATCCCTTCATCATTTCACTATTTCTCAAAAATTCATTTAATAATTCCCTGTTGGTGTGTATTTTCTGCTAAACTTTACCACTTTTATGCCAAATCCTAGCTAACTGCAACTTGCTATATATTAGAAGATATGCATAAATTAAAATTTAGCAGCAAACAATTTAATCGCCAAATTTAAATCTAAATTTAGAACCATTAGCTACCACCCTTTTCTGATCAAATTATATGGAAACTACTAAATACTCGACTAGCACTTCCGATTTGACGACGCTACACCACATTAATGGATCAAGAATGTCATGATGACAGTTAAGCACAATCACATTATTCTGCATTAAATTTTCATGCCTCAATGCGCATGTATTACTTCTTTCAAATTTCCCAGGTGATGACGTGTGCTACCTTACCGGCTTAATTTTCCTTTCTGCTTCGCACACATAAGCACCTTCATAATTAATACGGCTTAATAAAAACATGATGAAATGACCACCATTAATTTCAAAATCTTCAATTTACTTGATTTGTAATCTTCATACTAGGTGAATTTTGAAGCAAATTATCACCAACTATGTGTAAAAAATTAATTTGATTTAACATTCCCCTTTGGAAATTCATTTGGTTGCCACCTTGCTTATGATTTCCAAGACTTCACTTAGGGAAACTATGTATCACAACTTCTTCATGACTTTTTTATAAATTCCACACTTCTTTTCTAAATTCTTCACACTTTTATTTAGCTTTCTTGTTATTTTGCATATCTTGCTCTGCTTGTTCTTGTTTGCTTCTAGGCCATGGATACTCCAATTTGCTTGACCTGCTCTCATCACCAGAATTTTTTCTTAGGTAGTATCACATCACAAAGGCTTGAAAAGGTTTTCTTCATTAAGACTTCTAGTTTCACTATGTGAAACTTATGCTTAGTCCTTAGGGACAAGTATGTAGCATCCAATTGATACTTCTGGTTCTATTCCAACGTGGCTTCTCACTTTGTAGCATCACTTCTAGATATTGGGCTTTCTGTTGAAGACGCTCGCTCTGCTGTGAGACAAATAGTACAGCCTAAATATTTATAGAATCTAGATACTATTCTCTCTGTTGCACACCTGACCATTAGAATCCCTTCCATGGATGATATTCCTCAATTCCTGAAACACGGGGAAGTGGTTCCACTTTGGCCTTTCCTCATTGACCTCCATATTAGTGACTTTGAAGTTCTTCGAGAACTCGCCTACATAGGGTATTTAGCCCTGATGGATGAGGCATCCCACGTCGACTGAATGGCTACTCATATATGTAGCTCGACTACCTCTCTTTTTGCTTTTTTTTAAATCTTTTTCTTTTTACAGCAAGAATTTTGATACTTGATGTATATACATGATATATACATATATAGCTTTGTCATTCATCTTAAAGCGAGTATTTAATGTGCATGGTTTTATCATTTTACATTTCATAGCAAAATTTTACAAATGTTTGAATTAACTCTCATGTGTATGATATGTTATGCAGAATTTGCTAGTGCAAAGGGCCAAACAAAAAAAGAAAAACAAACAAACAAACAAAAGAAACCCTACAAAAAGAAAACTAACCCTAACTAACCAAGCTTTCTAATCTAACAAACTATTAACCCTAACAAAACAATTTATTTTAATTTCTATGACTATTTCCATTGTTGTTTTGGTACGAATTATAGTAGGTTTATCCTTAAATTCATTCAAAGCAAGTTCAAATGTCCTACTGTAACAATGAATTCTTTTAAATTTTCCAAGTTTAATAAATGTAAATTCAAAGGTGTACTTACCAATGACTTGGCTCATATGTATGAAAATGGCCTCATTAAAAGTCGATTGCACACACTTCGTCTGATGCAATTGTTAGAGTAAAGGTTTTAACTTAATTATGTTAATTAAGTTACCTTTATTCCTCTCTTAAGTTTTCACTTTAGTTTGCATATTGTGACATTTAATAATTATATTAATTATTAAATGTCTACTATTAGGGTTACTTTTAGGTTTGCATGATCTATTTTTAAGGATTGATCTTTGTAATTATTTCAATACAGTCAATGCAATCTCTCTTGAAGCTTGCAGAGCACCCTTTGTCTTTTGTCTCCATCTCTTCCTATTTGTGACAGGTTATTTGCATGTAGGTGATCTTCGGGGTCTCTGAAGTTGGCTTTCTCAACTTCTACATGGTATCAGAGCTCCAGACCTGCTACTTCCTATTTGTGTTTTGAAGGATTTTTTGGAGCTTCAAGGGTTTGGGGTTTACCTTTTTTGATCCAAGAGGTGGGCGTTTTCAGTGCATCCAAGGTCAAATCAGATATCTCCATTGAATCTAGAGCTGCTGGAATAGTCAAGATCGACCTTTGTTTCGTCAAATTTGGCTTTTGTTTGTTAGATCTATGAGAGTTTGAAGAAAGAGATTTTTTGCCAAATCCAGGGGTGCTCAATTTTTCAGAGCATTTTGAGCCCAAACGAACCTCACCATTGCGTCTGGAGTGGCCAAAAATATAAAGATCGACTATAAACTTGCCTATATTTGGTTCAGTTGATTTATGAGGCAAATTTTTTTTACTTGTACCGCCCTTGTACCGTTCGTGCACGCAATCCGAGGCAAAAACAATTAGTTAAAAAAAACTATTTATTTTTTTGCAAAAAAAATTTGTGCAGTTTTTTATTGTAATTTTTTTAAAAAAAGCTTTTGAAAAAACTTTGATCAAAGTTTTACTTTTTAATTGTTTAAAACAAAAATAAAGAAAGCGGTCACGCTATGAAGATGCTAGCGATGAATCCCACATTACACAATGGAACCTGTATTGCTTCCATAGCCACCTTTTTTATGATTTAAAAAAAAAATCAATGTTTTTTATATATTTTTTTAACAAAAAATATAATTTTGTAAAAAGTTTTGTTGTTTTAAAAAAACATTTTTTTAAAATAAGCTTCTAGGTTAATACAAATCCGTTGTGTACATTTGGTACATTAAGAATTTGAAACCAGTTTTCTTCGTATTGTATGACCATCAAATTTAATCCACCACTGTATTTTCCCCCCTTTGGAGTTGTTTTATTCCAGAGGCCATAACTTGGGCATACGATATTATTTTTTGGCAAACGAGATATCGTCGGAAAGTTGATTCCATCAATTTTTCAGTGGTGTGGGTCTCATCAATTCATTTTTATGTTGGTGCATTCTACAGCCAGTTCAAGTTAAGGGAGCTGTTTTCAGTCTTGAACTCGTAACTTTTGACTAGTTTCTCCGTTTTTCGCAATCTTAGCGGTGTTGGAACTGTCTTTCAGAGCTTTTCAGTTTAATCCATGCAATTTTTCCAGATTTCACTCCAGGTATATTTTATTCAATTTTCTATGTTTTCACACTCTAGTGAATTACCTAGACATATTAGCTCTTGGAAACTTCTCGTTTGCATGGGATGCTTTGTTTTTCACTGTTCTTCATGTATTTCTAGTTTTTTGTCCTTTATGGGCATTTTGAGCATCATTTGTAAGCAATCTTCTATGTAAATGTATTGAGATAAAGTGCGACACTATTGTACATGTAGTTTGGGGATTTTGCACATAAGGTTGTGCCATATTTTGTACTCGCACTGTATTATAAAGTGCCATGGGGGGTTGTGTAGTGCCTTTGTTTTGCCATCACACCTTTGTTCGGTGAGTGTCCCTCCACGACGAGAGTGGATCCATATGATTCCAGCCTCATGCATGTGTGCTTTGTTTTGCACACCACTTTTTCAGTTGCAGGTGCCTTTCTTGTGCACTTTCAGATGTTGTTTCTTCTCCTTCATGCACTACAGGGTGTTACACAGTATTTCAGTGGATCTGTCAGGCTCTCCCAATCAACATTATGGGGGGCTATTATACTATTTGTGCTAATGCTTCCTTGGTTTCGCCTTGGAAGGAATCTTCCATTCTCAGTTGATCAGTGTTTTTCAGAGTATTGGTACTTGTGCCATCTATATCTTCATTGCAAGTGTTTCCCTTTGTTTTCCATCTGGTTCGAGTAGTGTCGTTGGGGGCACTCATGCAAATTATTGTCTTCTTGATCTTGATCATCCTATCTCTAGAGGAGGTTCTTCAACACCATAGTAGTCATCTCTTGACAGTTGTTTGTAGCTACTTCTGCTTCAGTGATGTTCTTCATGTCTTTCATCTCTTTTTGGAGTAGTGTCGTTGGGGGCACTCATGCAGATTATTGTCTTCTTGATCCTGATCATCCCATCTCTAGAGGAGGTTCTTCAGCACCATAGCAGTCATCTCTTGACAGTTTTTGTAGCTACTTCTGCTTCAATGATGTTCTTCATGTCTTTCATCTCTTTTT
>VDFB02270607.1:0-39005 GCA_007258455.2 Sequoia sempervirens
AACAATAACTACCCGAGCAATTGTACATTTTTACAATATTTGAGAGAAATAAAACAAATAACTTTATTAAGTTAGAAATCTCTCAATTTTCATGTGAAAAAGGATTATTTTCTATCTTTCATATTTATAAGATATAAAAGTCACTTGTACAAAAAGATAACATTAAACAGAATGAGGTAACAATATTGCTGACCCAAATATGTCAGTGTCAACATTTTAACATTTGAAATTCAAGAATAAATGGAGTGGTGAGGGAGCAGGAAGAGGAGTGGGAGGGGGGAGATTTGAAATCTGGGGATGATTCTGGAGAGGATGGTGATGATTTTGCAAACGCAAATGGTTTATTAATGGGCTGGCTAATGGTGTCGTTATGTGGGGTTGTTGAGGAGTTGTGATGGTTGTTGTCTTTGGCTTGGGTTGCGCTATTGCAGGTCTGTTTGTTGCTTTCATCCTTCTCGGAAGACATGGTTTGGTTTTGGCTATTGTCATTTTCCTTTTGGGGAGCTATGTTTCAGGTCTGGTTGTTGCTTTTGCCCTGTGGGGTTTTGCCCCCAATTCTTCTTTGTTGGGTGTGCGGTTGGGTGCCTATTCGTTTCTTCTTGTGGGCTTGGCGTTCATGTTGCCTTTGCTGCTAGTTTTTTATGTGGCTCTTGCTTTGGCACTAGGTGGGGTTTTTGGGAATTCTATAGTGGGTTTGATAGTGGAGATTTTCTAGAATTTTTTAGACCCTAACTGGCATGTAGGATCAGATGTTTCTTTTAATGGTTTTGCCTTCTCTCTTCTATTTCCACTTGCGGTTTCTCCTAGCCCTGTCCTTCTTTTTGAGGGTTCAAGTACCTCTTTGTGGGAGCTTCATTTGGTGTGGATTTGGGGTTGTGCTTCTATGGGACTTCCTCTTTGTTGCAAGTTGTGGGTTTTGATTTTCCTTTGGTGGAGGTGTTTGTGGAGAGTTTTTGGCATGTTTTAGACCATGACTGGCATGTAGGGTCAAAGGTTGTTCTTCATCGTCTTGCCTTCTCTCTACTCTCTCTACTTGGGAGCTTTCCTTGCCTTGTCCTACTTCTCTCAAGTCCCTATGGCTTGTTTTTGTGCTTTTGTGGGACTTCTTCTTTGTTGTAGGTTGTGGGTTTTGGTTTTCCTTTGGTGGAGTTGTCTGTGGAGAGTTTTTGGCATGTTCTAGACCCTAACTAGCATGTAGGGTCGAAGGTTGTTCATCATCTTACCTTCTCTCTACTCTCTCTTCTTGGGGGCTTTCCTTGCCTTGTCTTGCTTCTCTTGGGTCCCAGTGGCTTTTGTTTGGTGTCTCTCTCATTGTTTGGGATTTTCCCAAAGGATGTCTTCTTGGTTGGGTTTTGTTTTTCCTTGTCCCAGATGTTCTTGGTGCAATTAGGTGTTGTTGCTGCTATGCGTTTGGTTTTGAAGTTGTTGGCTAGTTTTTCTAGCATGGTTCTTTTGTTGTCCCAAGTGTTATTCGTGCATAAGGGAGTCTTGGCTCCCCTTTCTTTTGATGGGTGTTCCTCTTTTGAGATGGATAATGTGTTGGTTAGTTCATGATTTTCTCTTCTCTCACAAGTTTTTATGGGTTTTGTTTCCACCCTTAGTTTGGATTTGACAGAGCTACTTACTTTTTTCATTTTGAAGACCCTAATGTTGTTGGTTCCCCTAGTTACTATTGTTGATGACAATGTCACTCACAACAACGATGTAGATAAATTCCTCACGGGAAAACCATGAAGATCCTATCCTTCTTGAAATATCTTAAAAAAAAGACAACCTAAAAGGGTGATTCGTTCAATAGGAAAAAAGGTTGGCTTAGCTCAATCCCAAGTCTCCAATAGTCAGGTCTTGACCATACTAGGTTCACTTCAACGTATGATGTGATATTATTGTTAATCTCAAAGGGAATACAATTGTTTGGAATCATATGTATTAGATATCGGGTTTTAATTCGATCACAAGATAATATCATGAAATTGAAAGATTTAAAATAATATTTCATGAACATCCACAAATTTTTCTATCACTTAAGTAGATTTAGCTTTAAGCATTCAACAATTTCATAGAAAACAAAATATTTTTAATAAATTTCCATCCATTTGTCTATTTTTTTGGAACATTTTCAAGAATTTAAACATCTAATCTAAAATAAAGCATAAAAAATACTGAAAATTAAAATTTCTCTTATTTATTCTCCACGCATGCCCCAAAGAGTTAATCAAATCAAAGAAAACAACTTTATTCACCATATTGTTTCACAACTACATATAAAATGGTGTGAGCTTTTAAAGAGATGGGTTTTAGTTTGGACATCTAGTAGGTTATGCATGCACCCTTGAACGGTGCAACACACAGTCTTGTTCAGCTGAACTAACAAAACCAACTAGAAAGATTCATGAGATAGGTAGCTATCAAATTGGCTTTGATTAATTTCTATGTGCATATAAGTTTTTAGACCAAAATGATTCAGAAAATAGGAAAAAAGAACAAAACTTAGAGAAGTTTTGGCTCTTCTGACATCCACAAATTCTAAACTTAACTTAAAAAAGGTATCCTCTGGCCTTTTATAGAAATAAGACACAAATAGGATAAGACAAATACATGAGAGGAAATCCAAGGGATGAATCACATCAAGGAACGTGGAATATAGTGACTGGTAAGAGAATTGCAACCAAAGTTAATGAAGGTCAACTTCAATTTGCACGTTGAAGCACTTCAGGTTTTTCATCCTTTTATTATCGCCAGGAAAATAACACGAATCAAGATAGTGTGTAGGAGCTTTCCCATATATTCAAAACAATTACTTTATCACCCTATTCCTACACTTTGTTCTACTTCGGGCTTTCTACTCTCGGGAATGGGCTTCCCTGAAGGTTGGCATTTGTCTCCACCACATGCATAATACTGAGGTCTCCAGAATTCTGGTGGACTCAAAGCCCTCTGCATTATAGCATCCCAGAGTATGCAACCCGATTTGGATATAATTCTATCCGTGATTCAAATTTGCTTAACTGTCCGTACCCGAACTTTGCATTGCAATCTACATCTCCTACAATCACAAATTCCACTCATTAGATCCCTTTAAAAAAATGAAAACAAAATCTCATTTAAATAAAACCATCATTAAATTGATTATCATTTAAATTTCTCATAAATAACACGCTTTTCAGCATATCATAAATCCTTGCATAGTTATATTTTATATATAGGGTTATTGGACTATCGAACTCATTAGATAACCTCAAGATTTTAAAACTTCATTTCACATTGCTACCCAGTGCCCAGTGCCCGGTATTCAGCTTTACCCTGACATTTTCTCAGACTTCGGTTTTACTAGAACTTCCATCTTATTGTACCTCGACTATCAGACCAGAACACTTTGCTCAATGCTTGCATTACCTTTTCCTTTCTAGCATTCTCGATTCCCGGTATCTGGTACTCGGAACACTACATTACGAAGTACTCTTTTACTAAAGATTTCTCTTTGCTCTTCATTTTTGGTGATCTTTTCAACTAGCCAGCATCTGCCATAGTTGTTAGTTTTCACTTGGGTCCCCAAGTCTTATATTCTTGGGGCATGTCGTGAGACCACACAACAACTTGCAACCAATAAAACCAAATTTAAACCAAAACTTGAAATTAAATCACCAGTTGTAAATTATAATTTATGCATATTTTAAAATAATAACTCTTTACCTTTACCTAGATTCTGACATAAAAATAGTAAAATTCTTCTAGAAACATTTGTGTGTGCTCTGATTAATTCTAGTTTCTGGAACTCAGTGAAATAAATCATTTCATTAACATTGAACTACATAATATGGTAATCCTCCAAAGCCAACCAGGGATAGAGCCTTGTTTCCAATCAAACGTCCATAGCCCCGACAAGGTTATCTCTGTAATTCCCCCCAAACATAGCTCTACTACTAGCCAGGCGTCTATAGCCCTAGTAGAGATATTTGGATAACCTAAAGAGTTGATTTTTTTTTATATCTTTTGATATTTCATTGATAGCTCATTTTCAACTTGCAGGCAATGAAGCTCGCTATTAGGTTGGGAATTACAGTGGTAGCAAAGGTTACTTTTTTATTTTTCATTCAATGCAAATCCCTTCATCATTTCACTATTTCTCAAAAATTCATTTAATAATTCCCTGTTGGTGTGTATTTTCTGCTAAACTTTACCACTTTTATGCCAAATCCTAGCTAACTGCAACTTGCTATATATTAGAAGATATGCATAAATTAAAATTTAGCAGCAAACAATTTAATCGCCAAATTTAAATCTAAATTTAGAACCATTAGCTACCACCCTTTTCTGATCAAATTATATGGAAACTACTAAATACTCGACTAGCACTTCCGATTTGACGACGCTACACCACATTAATGGATCAAGAATGTCATGATGACAGTTAAGCACAATCACATTATTCTGCATTAAATTTTCATGCCTCAATGCGCATGTATTACTTCTTTCAAATTTCCCAGGTGATGACGTGTGCTACCTTACCGGCTTAATTTTCCTTTCTGCTTCGCACACATAAGCACCTTCATAATTAATACGGCTTAATAAAAACATGATGAAATGACCACCATTAATTTCAAAATCTTCAATTTACTTGATTTGTAATCTTCATACTAGGTGAATTTTGAAGCAAATTATCACCAACTATGTGTAAAAAATTAATTTGATTTAACATTCCCCTTTGGAAATTCATTTGGTTGCCACCTTGCTTATGATTTCCAAGACTTCACTTAGGGAAACTATGTATCACAACTTCTTCATGACTTTTTTATAAATTCCACACTTCTTTTCTAAATTCTTCACACTTTTATTTAGCTTTCTTGTTATTTTGCATATCTTGCTCTGCTTGTTCTTGTTTGCTTCTAGGCCATGGATACTCCAATTTGCTTGACCTGCTCTCATCACCAGAATTTTTTCTTAGGTAGTATCACATCACAAAGGCTTGAAAAGGTTTTCTTCATTAAGACTTCTAGTTTCACTATGTGAAACTTATGCTTAGTCCTTAGGGACAAGTATGTAGCATCCAATTGATACTTCTGGTTCTATTCCAACGTGGCTTCTCACTTTGTAGCATCACTTCTAGATATTGGGCTTTCTGTTGAAGACGCTCGCTCTGCTGTGAGACAAATAGTACAGCCTAAATATTTATAGAATCTAGATACTATTCTCTCTGTTGCACACCTGACCATTAGAATCCCTTCCATGGATGATATTCCTCAATTCCTGAAACACGGGGAAGTGGTTCCACTTTGGCCTTTCCTCATTGACCTCCATATTAGTGACTTTGAAGTTCTTCGAGAACTCGCCTACATAGGGTATTTAGCCCTGATGGATGAGGCATCCCACGTCGACTGAATGGCTACTCATATATGTAGCTCGACTACCTCTCTTTTTGCTTTTTTTTAAATCTTTTTCTTTTTACAGCAAGAATTTTGATACTTGATGTATATACATGATAAACACATATATAGCTTTGTCATTCATCTTAAAGCGAGTATTTAATGTGCATGGTTTTATCATTTTACATTTCATAGCAAAATTTTACAAATGTTTGAATTAACTCTCATGTGTATGATATGTTAAGCAAAATTTGCTAGTGCAAAGGGCCAAACAAAAAAAGAAAGAAAAACAAACAAACAAAAGAAACCCTACAAAAAGAAAACTAACCCTAACTAACCAAGCTTTCTAATCTAACAAACTCTTAACCCTAACAAAATAATTTATTTTAATTTCTATGACTATTTCCATTGTTGTTTTGGTACGAATTATAGTAGGTTTATCCTTAAATTCATTCAAAGCAAGTTCAAATGTCCTACTGTAACAATGAATTCTTTTAAATTTTCCAAGTTTAATAAATGTAAATTCAAAGGTGTACTTACCAATGACTTGGCTCATATGTATGAAAATGGCCTCATTAAAAGTCGATTGCACACACTTCGTCTGATGCAATTGTTAGAGTAAAGGTTTTAACTTAATTATGTTAATTAAGTTACCTTTATTCCTCTCTTAAGTTTTCACTTTAGTTTGCATATTGTGACATTTAATAATTATATTAATTATTAAATGTCTACTATTAGGGTTACTTTTAGGTTTGCATGATCTATTTTTAAGGATTGATCTTTGTAATTATTTCAATACAGTCAATGCAATCTCTCTTGAAGCTTGCAGAGCACCCTTTGTCTTTTGTCTCCATCTCTTCCTATTTGTGACAGGTTATTTGCATGTAGGTGATCTTCGGGGTCTCTGAAGTTGGCTTTCTCAACTTCTACATGGTATCAGAGCTCCAGACCTGCTACTTCCTATTTGTGTTTTGAAGGATTTTTTGGAGCTTCAAGGGTTTGGGGTTTACCTTTTTTGATCCAAGAGGTGGGCGTTTTCAGTGCATCCAAGGTCAAATCAGATATCTCCATTGAATCTAGAGCTGCTGGAATAGTCAAGATCGACCTTTGTTTCGTCAAATTTGGCTTTTGTTTGTTAGATCTATGAGAGTTTGAAGAAAGAGATTTTTTGCCAAATCCAGGGGTGCTCAATTTTTCAGAGCATTTTGAGCCCAAACGAACCTCACCATTGCGTCTGGAGTGGCCAAAAATATAAAGATCGACTATAAACTTGCCTATATTTGGTTCAGTTGATTTATGAGGCAAATTTTTTTTACTTGTACCGCCCTTGTACCGTTCGTGCACGCAATCCGAGGCAAAAACAATTAGTTAAAAAAAACTATTTATTTTTTTGCAAAAAAAATTTGTGCAGTTTTTTATTGTAATTTTTTTAAAAGCTTTTGAAAAAACTTTGATCAAAAGTTTTGCTTTTTTGAAAATTGTTTTTTAAAACAAAATAAAAGAAGGCGTGTGCACGCCTATGTAGGGTAATCGGTGAGATCCGTGACTGTGCAGACCAAGGCATCTTCCCATGGCTACTTTTTATGATTTAAAAAAAATCAATGTTTTATATATTTTTAACAAAAATATAATTTGTAAGTTTTTTGTTGTTTTAAAAAAAAAACATTTTTTTAAAAATAAGCTCAGTTGTAAATCCGCTGACGGCCATTTGGTCAAATTTAGGCCGGATTTTTGCTGCGACGACCGTATGACCATCAAATTTAATCCACCACTGTATTTTCCCCCCTTTGGAGTTGTTTTCTTCCAGAGGCCATAACTTGGGCATACAATATTGTTTTTTGGCAAACGAGATATCGTCGGAAAGTTGATTCCGTCAATTTTTCAGTGGTGTGGGTCTCATCAATTCATTTTTGTGTTGGTGCATTCTACAGCCAGTTCAAGTTAAAGGAGTTGTTTTCAGTCTTGAACTCGTAACTTTTGACTAGTTTCTCCATTTTTTGCAATCTTAGCGATGTTGGAACCATCTTTCAGAGCTTTTCAGTTTCATCCATGCAATTTTTCCATATTTCACTCCAGGTATATTTTATTCAATTTTCTACTTTTTCACACTCTAGTGAATTACCTGGACATATTAGCTCTTGGAAACTTCTCATTTGCATGGGATGCTTTATTTTTCACTGTTCTTCATGTATTTCTAGTTTTTTGTCCTTTATGGGCATTTTGAGCATCATTTGTAAGCAATCTTCTATGTAAATGTATTGAGATAAAGTGCCACACTATTGTACATGTAGTTTGGGGATTTTGCACATAACGTTGTGCCATATTTTGTACTCGCACTGTATTATAAAGTGCCATGGGGGGGTTGTGTAGTGCCTTTATTTTGCCATCACACCTTTGTTCGGTGAGTGTCCCTCCACGACGAGAGTGGATCCATATGATTCCAGCCTCATGCATGTGTGCTTTGTTTTGCACACCACTTTTTCAGTTGCAGGTGCTTTCTTGTGCACTTTCAGATGTTGTTTCTTCTCCTTCATGCACTACAGGGTGTTATACAGTATTTCAGTGGATCTATCAGGCTCTCCCAATCAACATTATGGGGGGCTATTATACTATTTGTGCTAATGCTTCCTTGGTTTCACCTTGGAAGGAATCTTCCATTCTCAGTTGATCAGTGTTTTTTAGACTATTGGTACTTGTGTTATCTGTATCTTCGTTCCAAGTGTTTCCCTTTGTTTGCCATCTAATTCGAGTAGTGTCATTGGGGGCACTCATGCAGATTATTGTCTTCTTGATCTTGATCATCCTATCTCTAGAGGAGGTTCTTTAGCACCATAACAGTCATCTCTTGACAGTTGTTTGTAGCTACTTCTGCTTCAGTGATGTTCTTCATGTCTTTCATCTCTTTTTGGAGTAGTGTCATTGGGGGCACTCATGCAGATTATTGTCTTCTTGATCCTGATCATCCTATCTCTAGAGGAGGTTCTTCAACACCATAGCAGTCATCTCTTGACAGTTTTTTGTAGCTACTTCTGCTTCAGTGATGTTCTTCATGTCTTTCATCTCTTTTTGGAGTAGAGTTTTTCCCATGAGGTTTTCTCTATTTCTCCACTTTACAAAGATTTGGTTGTATTCGGGTACCTCATCAGGCCTAGTTGTCGGGACCCTTGTTTGCTTTCATGCATTGTAGTTACCTTTGCTTTCTTGCACATGTTTGTATTTGCACTCTTGCTCATCTTAAGGGGGGGTGTTAGAGTAAAGGTTTTAACTTAATTATGTTAATTAAGTTACCTTTTTTTTTGATACACAATGTAGGATTTATATTGATTTTATAAAAGTATACATGCATCTGCTAAGTAGGGATTAAAGATCCTTCCTGGACACCAAGCCGAACAACAAAACATTCCAAACCAGGACAAAATTCCACCATTTCAACATTTATAGTCCCATTGCAAGCTTATGAAATCTTCCATCCATTCCAGTCCTTCCTTTGGCACAAGCTTCAACTTTCTCTTCAAAAATTCCACAACCATGGCTGCTATCATTCTATGCCTCAACAGTTCTGGCCCTTTGATGTCTAGGATGAAGGGAAAGACTTTAACTGCATCATCTGTCTCCCATAGGAGGTCCAGGTCTGCGGGGCGCGGGATTCCTTTGCCTTTGAAAGCCGCTTTTAATGTCTTCTCTAGACCCCCAAGTAAGTCCTCGCGAAAGAGACGCACCATCATTTCCTTTGCCTCCACCTTCGAGATGTCTAGGTCCAAAATCACTGCTAGAAACTGAGAGGAGATATGAGCGTTGTCTCTAGCAAATTCCTTTCTTTCCAAGTGTCCTTTACCTAGAACCATTTTGACAGCTACTAATGACACTGGGTCATCCTTGAGCAGAATTCGCTTTAACCTTTGGTCCATAACCTCCCGAAAGGCTATCTGCCTCTCTGTGGCCATCAAGGAGACTGGTGTATCAACACCAAAACATTCCAGCCCCACCGCCAAAATGGAGATGATGAATTTCGACTTCGTCGTCCTCGCCATTTGCAACGCTTTTAACGGTCGTTCCTTGCATAGAGACAAAAGACAAACCAGATTTTGAAGACTTTACATTAAGAATGGCTTCATCAAAACATTTAAAAGCACGTGATATGTAAATCTGAGCCTCCGCACTCGAGTCTGAATAATGGTAAGGCGAGCATATCGTCCTTTCCATGACAGTATCCTACGGCCTTCGTCCTTCCACCTACATACAGCTATCACTTCATGTGAAGTGAGTTACCACTCGGCCCTTCAGCTTTCGCTTCCATAATTGTCATGCCCTACGTGTCAAGCTAACGGTGCTTTGAATCCTGTGACATTCATTCCCCCTGTCAGACGCCAAGGGTTCCCCTATCTTCATGAGCAACCAACTTAATTTAATCCCCTTCACCTCCCTTCGGCTAATTTGAAAAGGCTTGGAGTGATAAGACATTGCCACTCCGCGAACACCGTGTCCATCCCATCCACCACCTCATGTCCACCCTGTGATGGCTTGACAAATGACCAAATGAGGGGCGGAGGGAGCCCACCCTACCACCCATGTTAATTAAGTTACCTTTATTCCTCTCTTAAGATTTCACTTTAGTTTGCATATTGTGACATTTAATAATTATATTAATTATTAAATGTCTACCTATTATGGTTACTTTTAGGTTTGCATGATCTCCTTTTAAGGATTGATCTTTGTAATTATTTCAATACAGTCAATGCAATCTCTCTTGAAGCTTGCAGAGCACCCTTTGTCTTTTGTCTCCATCTCTTCCTTTCTGTGACAGGTTATTTGCATGCAAGTGATCTTCGAGGTCTGTGAAGTTGGCTTTCTCAACTTCTACAACAACCATACTCTACCTTCTTTCAGCCCTGGTTCATGATTTGTTTCTCTACTTTGCTCATTTTCATGGACAACTGTGTCCATTTCTCGACTTTCTTCTCCTCCGAAATTTTTTGAGTCTTTGGCCTTGTCTTCACTTTGCACTTTGTTAAACCAAACAATATCACAATTTATATTACTATTAGAGAGAAAAAGTAAAAACTTGATACTCTGTATCTTGCATAAAATAAAATAAAAATCCTTTTTTAGCTTATGAATTTTCAACTTGGAGCAAAAGATACATGTTTCTCGCTCGATTTTCCTGCTCCTTCTCTTCATTTGTGTTTTCCACATATATAGAGAATGATGACTCATCAATTTCATTTCCTTGTTTTTGATGCGATATCTCTAAATCTCGGCATTCTCGCTTATTTTCTTGCAAAACATTAGGATTTTCTTTATAACAATTGCAGTTATCAAACCGTTTTGATGTATTGTCAAATTTTTTAATATTTCCAATTCCACTAGGGTTATATTATTTTCTCGTTAATAGTCCCTTTCTTCCAGTAGTTAAAACTTCTTTAGTTAATGGAATCACCTTACACATAGCCAAACTCACCCTAGTTAAAAAAAAATCACACTCAAGTTCACCATGATTAGTTGTATCATGAATTCTACACTTGGTGACTCTACCAAAGGTGAATAAACTCAAAGGATGTAATCTCTGGTTAAAAAATTTGAAAAGTTTCTCAACTTCCATTTTGAAGAACCAACTTGTACGAGGCTTTTGCCTTACAAGCTACTTTTAAAACCCGAGAATAACACAAATTCTGGATTTTCCCTCCTTCTAGCACCAATTCCTGTTGACGATGATGTCACTTGCAACAACAGTGTAGATAAATTCCTCACAGGAAAACCGCGAAGATCCTATCCTTATTAAAAGATCTTAAACAAAGACAACCTAAAAGGGTGATTCGTTTAATAGGAAAAAAGGTTGGCTCAGTTCAATCCCAAGTCTCCAATAGTTAGGTCTTGACCATACTAGGTTCACTTCAGGGTATGATGTGATATTGTTGTTAATCTCAAAGGGAATACAGTTGTTTGGAATCATATGTATTAGATATCAGGTTTTAATTCAATCACAAGATAATATCATGAAATTGATCATGAACATCCACAAATTTTGTTATCACTTAAGTAGATTTAGCTTTAAGCATTCAACAATTTCATAGAAAATGAAAGATTTTCAATAAATTTCCATCCATTTATCTATTTTTTTGGAACATTTTCAAGAATTTAAACATCTAATCTAAATAAAGCATAAAAAATATTGAAAATTAAAATTTCTCTTGGTTATTCTCCGTGCATGCATACAAGTTTTTAGAATGGAATGATTCAGAAAACAGGAAAAAAGAACAAAACTTAGAGAAGTTTTGGCTCTTCTGACATCCACAAATTATGAACTTAACTTAAAAAAGGTATCCTCTAGCCTTTTATAGAAATAAGACACAGATAGGATAAGACAAATACATGAGAGAAAATCCAAGGGACGAATCACATCATGGCACATGGAATATAGTGACTGGTAAGAGAATTGCAACTGAAGTCAACGGAGGTCAACTTCAATCTGCACGTTGAAGCACTTTGGGTTTTTCATCTTTTTATTATCGCTAGGAAAATAACTTGAATCAGGATAGTGTGTAGGAGCTTTCCCATATATTCAAAAAAATTACTTTATCACCTTGTTCCTACACTTTGTTCTGCTTTGGGCTTTCTACTCTCGGGAATGGGATTCCCCAAAGGTTGGCATTTGTATCCACTGCATGCATAATACCAGGGTCTCTAGCATTTCAATGGACTCAAAGCCCTATATGTTATAGCATCCTAGAGTATGCAACCTGATCTGGATATAATTCTATCCATGATTCAAATTTGCCTAACTGTCCATACTCGAACTTTGCATCGCAATTTGCATCTCTTGCAATCACAAATTCCACTCATTAAATCCCTTTTAAAATTTTTTTTATAACAAAATCTCATGTAAATAAACCATCATTAAATTGATTATCATTTAAATTTCTCATAAATAACACACTTTTCAGCATATCACAAATCCTTGCATGGTTATCTTTTATATACCGGGTTACTAGACTATTAGACTCATTAGATAACCTCAAGATTTTAAAACTTCATTTCACATCGTTACCCGGTACCTGGCACCCGGTATTCAACTTTACCCTGACATGTTCCCAAACTTCGGTTTTACCAGAACTTCCATCTTATTGGACCTCGACTATTGGACCAAAACACTTTGCTCAACGCTTGCATTACCTTTTCCTTTCTAACATTCCTGGTTCCCAGTATCTGATACCCGGAACACTACATTACAAAGTACTCTTTTACTAAAGATTTCTCTTTGCTCTTCATTTATGGTGATCTTTTCAACTAGCCAACACCTGCCATAGGTGTTAGTTTTCACTTGGGTTCCCAAGTCTTACAATCTTGGGGTGTGTTGTGAGACCACACAATAACTATGTTAACTCTTTTTGCTGTAGTGTTGGCTTTCTTCTGTGTCCTATAGTTGGTGTCTCCTGTTGAGGTGGAGACCTCTCCTATGGAGGTGGAGACCTCTCCTATTGAGGTGGAGTTGGTTGTTGTGGGTGTGGTGGTTTGTTCACACTTCTTTTGTGAGTTTTCTCTAGTGCATCTTCTATTAAGGTGGAGGCCATTCCTATGGAGGTGGAATACGGACTGGCTAGAGTTCCTCTACAGTGGCAGTTTGGGTTTCCATGGTGACTACTCCTATAGAGGTGGAGAGGGGGTGTTGATGGGCTATGGTTTTTCATGATATTTGGATGGGTGTTGTTGCTAAGTATGATGTTGTATGACTGTCACACATTGTTGGTTGCCTGGCTGTCTTAGGCAGTTCTGGTGCTGATAAATGTTGTGTTAAAGTATGGATGATATAGGCTGATGGTTACCTGGACATTTTAGGAAGTGCGCTGCTTGTTGGTGTTGGTAAGTGTAGTGTTGTAGTTTGGTTGTTTCAGGTTGATGGTTACCTGGCCATTTC
Source organism: Sequoia sempervirens (assembly GCA_007258455.2). Taxonomy (NCBI): domain Eukaryota; kingdom Viridiplantae; phylum Streptophyta; class Pinopsida; order Cupressales; family Cupressaceae; genus Sequoia; species Sequoia sempervirens. The sequence goes on from VDFB02270607.1 coordinate 13,276, forward strand.
AAGAAGTTCTTATGCAAGTTCCCTTATTTTGGGTTTAAGGATCCCATTAAAACCTTTTCTATTTGGTGCAGATTTGTGTATTCATGTTGTTTATTGTATAATTTGCTTCTGGTTCGCTACTAGTTGTCTGTGTTCTATGCTTTTGTAGCTTGGTCTTTTGTGTGGGTTTTGGGTCCCCGTCAAAACCTGCTTGTTAATGGTTTTGGGTCCATTCAAAACCTACTTTTCCCCCTTAATCAAAACATTAAAACATAATAAGTGACTTAACACATAGAAAACTAATAGACACATGTACAATTGGAGTTATTGAGAAACTACTCTTCCATGGTTTTCCAGAAATCCTACAAACTAATATGACCCAACTTCATATTTGTGATTTCAATAAGAGTGCTTTCCAAGAATGACCCTAATAGTTATACTTCATAATTGTGAACTATGATGATGTCACCTGATTAATTTTTCTGTAAAGAACTTTTACCTCTAAACACTATACAACTATTTCATTCACAATTTGAATTTCATGACGTACATCATCAATATATGAGAAAAATATTGCTATTTTGGGTGAAATTAACACATATTACTAAAACAATTCATGAAAACCTTGTTTTGATAATTTTCTTAAGGACTCACATGCTATGTCTATGCTCCCAAATCACATGCACAAGTACAAATTTTTCACAACTACAACCCTTGACAAAAAATCTTGTGTTTCACTTTTGCAAATGATTACATGCAGTATCAAAAGCTCTCATCTTGGCACAAGCATAAGCATTGCAGATTTTGCCTTCAACTTTGCTCAATGTACTTCTCCAAAAGTTTCTAAAATATTTCACCAATTCATTTTGTGAGTAACTTGCTATAATTTCACTCCATAAGGTGATAATCTCCAAATATCTTGCCCAAAAATTTACATGCTTACAAATAAAACATGTCTTTTTCTTCATGCCATATTTTTATTTTGACCTTCTCATAAATCACTTAGAAATTCTTCAAATATTTTTAAGTTTAATATTTTTGTTCTTCTATTTTTTGAAACATTTGAATTTCAAATTTCATTGAGAAATGAAAAAGATATCGTAATTTTATTGTGATTGTGTTAAACTGAAAATAAACCATAATTTGTCTCACACTTGATGTGTTGTGAAAATTCACAACTCGATTTTCTAACTTAAAACTTTGAGTTGTGAATATGGGTTGTGAAAACCCACAACCCTATTTTCTAACATAAGAATTTGGGTTGTGAAAATCCACAACCCCATTTTCTAACTTAAGAATTTGGGTTGTGAAAATCCAAAACCCCATTTCTAACTTGTGGATTTAAGTTGTGAAATTTCACAACTTTAATTTTTATTTCCCACTTTATCCTTTTAATTACTTATTTAATTAAAATTAGTAATCATTAAAATGCAAGCTTAAATTGTACCATCACATTTTCACACCTCCTCTATTATTGAGCATCAATAAAACATTATTTCATATTTCAAAAATATTGAATCCATAAATATTCGAAAAACCATCGATGCACCTACTGAAAGCAAGTTTACCTCACAAGACTGTTGACAAAGAAATTAGCATAACTTTTGATTGGATTCATTTTTTTTACTAATTTTTTTCTAGATTGTCTAGAACACTGATATGATGAAACCCAATGAGAAAAACTTGCCCATCTCTTCTAAAAATGCAAATTTAATTATTTTCGCAATCTTGCATGTGAAACATTGAAGCATTAAAATATCACAATTTGTGAGGTGTAAAGACTCATAAACTAGCCATATTAGACAAAATACCCCCAGGAATATCCTCATTGAAGTAATTTTCACCAGATTACATCAATTTTCAACTTTAATTATTTTTGTAAATTTCACCACTTTTTGCCACTGCACTTGATTTCAAACTTGAAGGTCAATGAGTTGTTTTGTAGAACTCAGTGAAACCAATTTGATCTTGGTGAAACACACTTAAATTAATTTGAAAAATGATGTAATACAAACTAAAATTGGCAAGATGAACAAGATTGACCCCATATAGTTGTAGAAGTGCACTTATTCTACCAAAGTGACATTGCTCATCCCAAGGGTGTGCATCCACTGGCAAAATTTAATAGAGGATGAAGAAAATGATGATGATTACCATCAATGTTGTACTTCAAAACCTAGCTGCCCCTAGCATATGTGTAGGTGCTAGGCTATCCTTATCAAGTGAGAAATGTATTTTTCTCCTACTAGCTTGTCATGCACTAGGCTCAAGGTGGATTTTTATGGATTTGGTGCTCATTCTTATATTTAATGCTTTAATTTGAAGATATTTTGAGTCTCAATAGGTTGTAGATTGCACAAATTTAAAATGTTGTAAGTACCTAGTTGCAAGATGTAAGGGTTGATCATTTCAAGCTTCTAGTAGTTTATAAGTGTCAAGGAGACTTCTAGGGTTTTGATTTCTATAGTTCAAAATGTTAGCATAACAATATTTCATAAATTGTAGGGAGGGTTTTAGATGGTAATGATTTATGTAACTAAATGTCTCCATGGTAGCTTATAAATCATCGGGGGAACCCTCAAACCTATTTGTGAGTTTCTTGTTGCCACATTTGTTAGTATGAATATAAAAAACAATTTGATAAACGTGACAACATTTTAAATAATCTTGAGGAAATGTAGTGGTTAATTATTTGTTTCATGTGGATTCTTGTAGTTTATTATGTATCATTAAGTATTATTTGGTTTTAGGGCATGATATCTTTGACGTGTGTATCTACACATCTAGTTCTAGTTGTGATTTGTAGGTGTGTCTTATTTTCTTTATAATACATACTATGTTACCCAATAGAATAGGAATTAGTCTTGGAGACTAATGATCAATCATATTATTAAAAATAAATCCCAACTTCAATAGTGGACTAGGATTAGGTTAGCATTTTGCATGTATTTTCATGGTTTATCGGTATAAACCAAGGGAATATTTTAAATGAATCGTAATAGTCATTATCTTGGAAAATATTGTCTTGCATGATTAATCTTACATATGCACTATGTTAATATCAACTTAAGAAGATGTTTTTATATGCAATTGGTTAGTCTTTAGCCTAGTGACAAATCTTGGGGCTAAGCTTACATTAGGCGCAACTATAATGGATTAGTTTGGATCATCATTATTTTATTATAAATCTTGTTGATGATACCTCAAAGAACACTCCAATGTCTAACTAATTTCAAAGTGAAGGAGTTCTTGATATATCTTTAGAAAGACAAATCCCTAGCCTTGAAGATATATTGACATTCTAGGATTGTGGAGCTATGATTCTAGGACCCAAAAAAATGGTGCCTATTATAAATACCGAGTGCACCCTAGAGAGAGTGAGATGTTGAATCTCTCCTTATTTGATATCATGGAAACATCTTGAGTCATGGGGGTTTCTTATAGATCAATATGAATCTCCAGAGAGGGTTGGTTCCCTTGGTTTATCACCTAAACTTATCGATACTACTGTTGATTGCTAGGAAAAAGGAAAAGAAAATGGATTCAAAATAAAATCTACAACCTAAAGGAGGTGGTACACCAAATTTTTTGTGGCTTGTAATATTGTTTAACACACAAAATTTATTCAATAACCAAGCTAATTTGTGCAAAACTCATATTTTGACATACTTATGCATCAATATTTCATAGGAAAGTTGAACTTTTTGACAATTTTAGAAGGAAATCATATATTTTTCACAACTAAGAGCTATATAAATTTAACATAAAATTGACCTACATAAAATATGTATTTCTACATAAAGGTATCTTGGAAAATGAGACATGAAATCTAGGATTGTTGATGCTATCACAAAACCATATCAATCATTCATAATTTCACATAAAAATATATATTTGAGAAGAAAAAATGCTTGCTTTTATTGATGAAAGGGTATCCAAAACTGGTACAAGTCTCTTACAAAAGCAAGTCTTTACAATGTTTTTCTTGATGCAACTGAGTTGTTGAGTTACAATACTTAGTAAAAAACTAGAAAGAATTGACTAATCTGTAGCCTAGGTGTCTTATTTCTCAATCCAACACTGGAGGGAAAATAGGGCATACTTAAGACTATTAAATGACTTCCCTTGTTTGAATCCTTTGAAACTCTCAAAAAGGTTCCAATTGGGTGATGATGCGAAGGAAAGTTGACTTCTTCAACTGTTTACTCCTATATCTACTCCTTGATCCACCTAGATGCTTGTAACTGATGTCTCCACCCTCCTAGATAGGTGGAAGATTAGTCAAACTACCTCCTAGATGCTTACAACTTGTTCAAAACTATTCCATCTCATCCTGACTACCCTAACCTCATTTACAATATGATAGGACATGTGTGCAAGGAGTTTGAAGTGGTTGAGACTGCTTGGAGGGTGTAGGATAAGGATTCTTCAATACATTTTTAAAGGTTGAATAGGTTGTTATCTCTTTATGTGCACTGTGATACTTATTCTTTACTACCTTTATAGATTTCCCTTAAGGAGATTTTTCCATGTGTAGGCCACCTCTCATGGAATGTCCTCAATAATTTGCGAAACATTATTTAAGTGAACTCTATTATAGGCTATGCAACTTTACCTTGTGTCACAATAACACCTTTCTCAAGATTTCACCTTCAAGTATATTATATCGTTCACATGTCTTTTAGGTTGTCATTCTAGCACTCAATGAACATTATCATATCATCCTTTGAGTTATCCTTGAGGCTCTTTACTTAGTGCATTGTTTGATGTTGTCATTTATAGGTCTATAAAGTGGTATCCTTTCAACATCTATGCCATCAACTATTTATTGTCTTGTTCCTCATGGTTGTTCATTGTTACTAATCTCATGAAACAATTGTTGGCTGTCCTCTACCAAAGTTATGGTTTGTAAGGCTTTAGTATATTGGACTATCATATTTTTTAAGTTTCCCTCATGCACATGTTGAATTTAATGTCATATAAAATCTAAAACCATGTTGCATTTTGATCTTTGACTATCATTTATGTCTTCTTAACTATCATGATATTTTTTCTATGTCACTATCATATACCTCATCACAATCTACACCACTATGAATTGTGCTTCATATCTACATTCTATGATGGTATTCACTATCATGACCTTTCTTGGTGCTTCATGAACCTTCAATGCATGCTTAGGACCTTCTCAAGGTTTGTTTCTCCAAGTGATGGATAGTTATTCATTGCTTGATTTTGTCAAATACAGGTGTCTAGCTTGATATTCACTATCACATGGTGGCTATATTGTAGAATACCCCCTTGTTACTAGGTCCATTTTGAAGGCTTCTTACATAGGATGTCATTGTACTTCATGAGCAATACAAACCTTTATCACATTATATACATTTCATCTAATTGTACTATGTTCATCACATGTATTTCCGTGTTTCCCTTTCATGGACTGTCATTTGTGGTTTGATATTTGACTCAATGTCATTACTAACATTTATAGTTGTGTTAGCCTTTTATCACAATATATTTTTACCTGTATTTCCATGGACTATATTCTCATGGACTATTTCTTTGGTGCTTGTTTTCCTATGACACCCTACCACTTTCCTAACAGGCTTGTAAACTACTCTATTTATTTCATTTGATGCAACGATATTCAAGTATATTAGCATTATTAGACCACTTTGTGAGGAATGTTATTATGAACTTACATCATTTATGGACTATTACCCTTGCTCTATCATCACAAACCTATTATTATGATTGTCCTACTACTGCTTTTAAACTTACCCACTCAAGGATTGTTCTTATATATGTCTCCTTCCAGGAAACTCTTCTAATGATTACAACTGACTCCTTTTCATTGTTGATTTCCTTTTTTAAGGAATGCCATTTATTATCTATGAACTATTAATTTTCATGTTGATTGTTATGTCATGCATTATGGTTTGCCTTACCACTGTTCATTTCTCATGATTGTCATAAATTCCTCATGTATGTTAACTATAATGATTGTCATCCTTGAAATCACTATTATTAGTAAAATATCCCTTTGATTTTCACTACGTTTTTCTTTCTTTCTTACCACAAACCTGCACCCTTACTATCTTGCGACATTGTTGTCCTTTTTCCTAAAAAAATGCATAGATATCTCTGTTAGGGTTTGATGGGTGCTAGGGTTTGACAGTCTATTTGATACTATATTTTATGGATTGTTAGTGCATGAATTGTTCTTCTAATGAATAATCTACTATGCAATGACATTGATTTTATGACATGATTGAAACTATCTTGTCTTCACAAGGTTATCATAGGGCCTTCATATGATTTTTTAGCTCTTCAGGTCTGAAAAGAATTCTAAAAATGTCCTAAAAAACCTTTAGATTCCTACATCTTGACACAATAACAATACTAGCATCCTCTATGCTATTCCAAACCCATAAGATTAGATAGATCTCCATGACAACCATCTAGAGGTATTTATATTACTTAGTAGAGATTAATTTTTTAAAGGAACCTATCCTAAGCTATTCTAGGAGCCTCCTTAACTCAAGAACTTTAAGTAACTCTACAACTTGAAAACCCTATGCAAGATTCTTGAAAAACTCTCACATGTTGAAATCTTGAACAAGACATAACATACATGTCATGATATGAATACAAACAAGTAGACTTAGCAACATGGGAAACAACATAGGTGGAAATGTTAAACAACAAGTGTTGTCCCCCATGCCAAGGATGAAGGAGGACTCTTTAAAACCCTTACAACATGTTGTGAATCGCCTTTAGATATCTACAACGTGCCCCTCCTCAGGAACTAGGTGAGATGTCAATGAATGCTAAAATATCTCTATCCTTTTAGAATGTGTCATACTCTTGAAAACCTTATCTAAAATATGCCATACCTTTCTCTTTGGTCTTGCAACATGGTCTTGAATAGGGAAACAAGGTAACCTAAACCTAAAATATTCTAACATTTGACTCCTTTACACCAAAAAATCCCTTTAATAAGGTGTACATGAGTCTTTAGGAAAAATAATTAACTTGTTGGCCAATACTCTAAAGGTATGATATTTGAAATTTAAGGGGATACACATAGGATATTCTAAACTCCAAAGGCTTAATAAAGACATAATATGACCTCAATATGATAAAAAATCATCAAAATACTGTGAAATACCCTTATGGGAATATTTTAGTCTAAACTAAAATAAGTCAATAGTGTCATTGTTGGGGACATAAAATATTGATTCATATTTTGTGGAACTTTGCTAATAAAAGAAGTATTTCTCTTCCAAGTAAAGAGTGATGATATTTCTTCAATTACACCTAGAATCAAATCAAAATTGAAGTTTTGAAGATAAAAAAAGAAGGTAGTCAAAAGATCTACAAGGATAGGAAGATACATCAGCTCATGCAAGGAAACAACAAGGATACATCAGCTGGTTATTTGTTTCTACTATGCTCTCATGATCAAGAAGTAGGTACATTGGGTATAAATAATGTATTTATTGATTTGAGAGATCAATACCAATATACTTTTGAGGATGAAAAATTGATAATTTAAATATGACTATAATGTGCAAAGGAATGTTATGCTTGTTGGTAGAAGGAATATGGACATACCTCATAATGCACATATGATAGGATCTTGGTATGCATGATCCTATTACAGAGACCAACTTGTTGGTTCACATTCTACATCTCCTACCTAATCACATTGAAATGAGATTGAACATGATAGTACATTTCAGGATGCTATTGAGCCTAAGCATTTGGATATTGATAATAAAGAAAGGGTTATTGATCATGAGTTGGATCTACTTGACTAACTTAGAAAAAGGTAGTATGAGCTTTAAGAACATATAGAGAGGAAATAAGATCAACTTACTCAACACACTTGTATCTAGGCTCAAGCATCCTAACCATGAAACTAAAAGTATGGCTATGATGTCCCAAATCATCCATTACCACGTCAACACAACCAATCATTTGTTAATATGACTAATGCAAGGCCTATGTTCCAAAGATAAGCTCAGATATTTTGTCTTGCAAGGCAACCTTTATGAGTGGAAATATACAAGAAATTAGATTTCTTTGGCATTCTTGATTACCTAAATACAATTCCAAATGAAAGAAGAGCAAAGATGCCTACATTTCAAGGTAAAAATGTAGTTATAGGATAAGAACACTTGTGACACTTTATCAATGTTGCTGATGAATATGAAATTGATAAGGAGGATGTGATGATGAAGTTGTTCATGCACTCTTTAGAAGAGAGTTCAAGAGAGTGGTACAAAATATTTCCAAACAATAGTGTTGATTCTTGGGGAGGAGTCCATGAGAGTGTTTAAATTGCAATATGGAAATATGATGGATCCCAATTTTTCTATACATGAACTTATAACAATCGAGAAAGAAATAAATTAAATAATGGCGAACTTCAACAACATATTTATTGTGACTATGAGGAAGGCATATTAAATCTAAGACTGATGAATCAATGTGTCTAGTTATTTATTATGGCGCTTTTGAAGCTAAGATATTATATTATCAATGAAACATCCACAAAATTTGAGAGAAGCTTATGCATTTACAATAAACATCAAAAGTAACATAAAATAATTAAATAATCCAATTTGAATCTACTAAGAAGATATTGATTCCTTCCTTCCTATTACATGTTTTTCCTCTCACATTATTCTCTATTTATTCCCCCCATTCTATTGTCTCCTTATTTATTTATTTAATCCTTCAAAACACATTAATATGCTTCCTCTACAAACTTCAAAGCACATTGGTATTCTTCCTCTATAAAATACAGTTTAACTATGCCATATCATTGAAGATGGACTCTAAGGTGCTCATACAACTAGCAATCTTCTTTTCGCCATCTTTAACATAATCTACAAATAGTTTTAGTTTATTGAGATAATCTTTGCAATAATTTACCCTCTATCCTTTGGTTACAAGTTTAATAATAATTCATGTCTTTATAATAAAAATACTTCTTTAGATTTTTAATCCATTGTATCACATCCTCAATTTTCAAAATTCCTAAAAAAATTATGGGCATCAATATTTAGATTACATCCAATTATATCTATGACATGGACATGTGTTTCTTGTAGTTTAAGATCTATCTTTGAGTATTGTAAGTCATCTTTATGGGTTTCCTCCTCCTCGCCCATTTTTTGTTGTGACTCTCCTTTGTTGAGTTATCTTTGTACCTTCCAATCTTGCTTATACATCTCTCATCATTTTAACAAGGTTAGAAATTCTTTATGGTCAATCTGAGCTTGCCTTTCCAACTCCATATTTATCCATCCCAAGCTTAACTCAATTACTAAAAGTGGCATTATACCTATTTCTACTTCTTAGATCAACTCACATAACTTTAATTATACATGACTCAACACGTTGTAATGAGTTAGTTTAAAACTATCAACCACAATGAATTCAAGGAATGAATCTAAAATATGAAGCTCAAATGTATAATCAACTAAGCTTCAATTTCACTAATCCGCATAGATAGAATATAGATGATAACGAGGAATACACTCTTCACACTTCTACTTGATTCTATTGAAGTTATACCATACTTCATCATGTAAATGCCTTCTTTAAATTCACACACTAATTCTAGTTTTACCCCTATTAATAACTTCTTACACTAACCAAAATGCTCTAGTTTCAATCTCAACTCTCCCACTCTTCTTCAACCGTTGTTTATCCTTGCTAATGCTCTTCTATTTGTTCCTAACAATTTACTATTGAGAACCCATCAATGATGGCAATGACGTAGTTCAAATCACCAACTATGAATTACATATACACATATTACAAAGTTAAGTCATAAACAATTAAAAATTATTGTGAACTTGATTACATGCCCCATTCTATGTTTTTTCATCATCAACCTATGGGAATGATGAGTCTATTAAATTATTTGTAGCAAAATTCATAATTCTTACATACCACGTACAACTTATAGATGCATTTATTATAAAGTTAATTAATTAAAATTCTTGTACATGTCCTCTTCCTCTACTTTTTACTACACTACCTATCCATTTGAATGATGAATCCATCGAATTATTTGCAACAAAATTCACACTTCTAATGAAATTTATGCCACCGACAAAATATAGATGCACATATTCAAAAGTTAGTTTATTAAATAATTAAAAATCATATTGCAAACATTGTTACATGTCCTTTGCCTCTAATTTTTTTATACTACTTATCTATGGTAATGATAAATCCATTAATTTTTTAGCAAAATTTACATTTCTTATGATATTTATACCACCTATAGATTATAGATGCACTAATTACAAAGTTAATTTATTAATCAATTAAAAACCATAACAAATTTTGTTATCTATTTTTTTCTACACTATTTATCTATGGGAATGATGAATCCATTGAATTATTTGTAGCAAAATTTATAGTTCTTACAAAATTTATACCTTATAAACTATATATGCACATATTACAAAGTTTATTTATAAATAATTAGAAATTGCTCGACATTTGGTTATACATCCTCCTCTACTTTTCTCTACACTGTCTATTTGTGGGAATGATTGAATAATTTGTAGTTCAAAATGCATATTTTATACAAAATTAATAATTTTTTAACTATAGATATTTTTATTGACAAAAATTTCGTGGGATAATTGATTGTAATTAGTAAGGCTCCAAATGCGAGGCTTCATCCTTGTGACTTACATATTCTACACTTGGTACCTAAACAAGTGACCCTAGTTGACACACTACAAACAAGAAGCTTCATGTGACTGATAGACTCAACACCTAGTACATAAAGGCGCTTGTAGTCATGTGGGATAACTTTGCAAGCATGCAACGTGGAATTTCATAGATGTAATGTTCCCTCGCGGCGTGGTCGGAAGGCCCCGGACGGCCATGTGTCCACGGGCGTAAGACCTCGATTCTCCGGTGGTCGCCGGTGGTGAAAGATTCCTTCCTAGTTGTCGCCTTAACACCGGTAGCCGCCTTACTAACAGCCGATCTTTTAGTGTAGTGGTTGGGCTTCGGTATCAGAGCGTAAGACCCTACCATCCCGCGGACAAATTGCGCTGATTATCCGATGAGTGAAAGAGACACTAGGCCATACACCAGAAGTCAGGCTAGAAATCAGCATCAGTTTCCGCCCGTTCAGAGGCAGAGACCTTCTCAGGAGTCCTAAGAGATCTTGGTAAAACAGTGGAAGGTTCAGATAAATTCAGTGGAAGTGTTGAACAGACAGTTGTAATAATGTCAGACACTGTAAGGAGAGATAATGAAGAGAGGGATAGAGTTGAGAAGAAGTTTGATGGGATGATAGATATGATGTCCCGATTATTGTCCAGTTGGACCAGCAAGCAGCTCAGAATATCATTCAGCCCCAAAATAACTCAACTGGAGAAAGCAGTGGAGTTAATGGGAATAACAATAGTGGCAGTCCTGAGGTGAATACAAGAGATAGAATTGTGGGTCAGCATGCTGCAATTCCTAGTGGGTCATCCTCTAGACCCCTTTTTCCCGTTTTCACACCAAGGGAAGAGCAACAACCAGTTGAAGCTACTCCAAACTTTGCTGATGATGCACGTCAAGCTTACATGGAGTACGTTTCTTTACCTCTTGATTTGAGAGGTACTTGGACCTTTGACCAATTCATGAATCAAAGGAGCCGAAGAAATGGAGGAAGGACTGAACAACGTCCTATGGCACCTAGAAATGACTTCTACCAAGCATTGGGAAAGATTACTATGGAACATTTTGATGGTAGTAATAAGTGTACAACCAGATCGTGGGTACAGAAGTTAGATAACTACCTCTCTCTCAGACCCATGCCGGAAGAAGATGCTATCAAATTTGCTACTTTGCATTTAGATGGGATAGCTCATGAATGGTGGACTCATGGTTTGGTCACTCTTGGCCATAACCTAGTTCGCACATATGGAGAGTTTACCAATAAGTTGATTGAAAGATTTGATACCAAAGATCCAGAATTGAGATTTAGAGAATTGGCACAATTGAAACAGCAAGGATCTTTAGAAAACTATGTGGCTGATTTTCAGAGGTTGTCAGTAATGGTGCCTAACATTACTGAAAGAAGACTTGTAGTTCTTTTTGCTGAAGGTTTAATGGAGCCTTTGAAGGGTTGGGTCAAAGCATTTGATCCACCAACGTTAGATGAAGCTATCAAGAAAGCTAGGAGCATGGAGTTGGCAGCCCCAAGGCCTAAGTTTCACTCAAAACCATTCAGCCATAAGAAAGATAAAAAGCCTTCTTCAAATCTGCCCAAGAAGTTTCCACCAAGGTTGTCAGAAGAGCTCAAAGAATAGCTTAGAAAAGATGGAGTTTGTTACACTTGCCGTGATCCTTGGGTTAAGGGTCACCGTTGCTATGGAAGAGGCAAAGCAAATCGAATGGAGGGCTATTCTGATTATGGATCAGAATCTGATTCGTCTGATCAGCAATACGAATCAGCAAGTAGTGAAGGTGAAGAAGATCCAGAAGACAAGTTCGAAGAGGTGGGAGATGGTAGTGCTTTCGCACAACTATCAAATTTTCAAAAAAATGAATCTTTTAGGGTTCATGGAGTTGTGAATTCACAAAGGATAGTTGCTCTAATTGATACCGGAGCAACTCACAATTTTATTGATGAAGGATTAGTTGCTAGAAAAGGTTTGAAGACTGAAGAATTTGATGGTTTCAAGGTAATGGTTGCTGATGGTTTTACTATGTCTTGCACAAGGAAGATTCCTAACCTCTCTTTGCAATTGGGGAATCATAAGATTAAAGATGATTTTTATGTGGTGGGAATTGGAGACACTGATGTTGTGTTGGGCATACAATGGCTGCGATCTCTTGGTGAGATCACATTAAATTTGCAAACCATGGAGCTTAAATTTCAGTCTAATGGAAGGAAGGTTGTTCTACGAGGGATGTCAAATGGAGGCCCTCGAATTGTGTCTTTGAAGAGGATGGAAAGGCTGATCCGTCACGATCAGGTTGAATGGGCTGCTGAATGTTTGGTTCTACCAGCTGATCCGGTGGAGGAGAAAAGGCAATATCATCCTGATATTCAAGCCTTACTTTCAAAGAAGAGCAAAGTCTTTTGGAAGCCTACCTCCGGAAGACCTCCTGAAAGAGGTTCTGAGCATATAATTGAGTTAGAAGAAGGAGCAAATCCTATCATGACTACACCTTACCGCTATCCAAAGAAGCAGAAAGATGAAATTGAAAAAGCTATCAAGGAGCTTTTGGAGAGTGGTTTCATTAGACCAAGCAAGAGTCCTTTTGCTTTGCAGTGGTGCTGGTCAAAAAGAAAGATGGCACAATGCGTATGTGTGTTGACTATCGCGCATTGAATCAGAAAACCATCAAGAATAGATATCCTATCCCTAGGATTGATGAGCTTATTGATGAGCTCCATGGGGCCATGTTCTTCTCGAAGATTGATCTTCGTTCAGGCTATCACCAAATCAGAATGAGGGAGGCGGATATAGAGAAGACAGCGTTTAGATGCCATTTTGGGCATTTTGAATTTCTTGTCATGCCTTTTGGCTTGACAAATGCTCCAGCTACATTCCAATCTTGTATGAACAAGATTTTTAGACAACAGTTGAGGAAGTTTGTGCTCGTCTTCTTCGACAACATTCTCATATTCAGTAAGTCATGGGAAGAGCACCTTAAGCATTTGGAAGAAGTGCTTAGTATTTTAGAGGCGGAATGTTTGTTCGCCAAAGAATCAAAGTGTGAGTTCGGGATGACAGAACTCTTATATCTTGGCCACATTATCAGTTCAAAGGGTGTGAAAGTTGATCCAGAAAAGATAAGAGCCATTCTTGATTGGCCAACTCCAAAGAATATTTCTCATTTGAGAGGATTTTTAGGGTTATGTGGATTCTGTAGAAGATTTGTGAAAGGTTATTCTCATCAAGCAACACCTCTCATAGATCTTACAAAGAAAGGAGCTTTTCTTTGGACTAAGAAGGCACAAGAAGTTTTTGATAAGTTTAAGCAAATCATGAGTACATGTCCAGTGTTGGCTCTTCCGGATTTTACAAAATCTTTTGAATTACAGTGTGATGCTTCAGGTGAAGGTGTTGGAGCTGTGCTAATGCAAGACAAACATCCCATTGTCTTCGAAAGCCGGAAGTTGAGAGGAGCAGAAAAAACTTACTCCATTTATGACAAAGAGATGCTTGCTATCATGCATGCTTTGTCTAAATTCCGTCAATACTTGGTGGGAAGTAAATTTGTTGTTAAGACTGACCACAATAGTCTTAAACATTTTATGCGCCAAAAGGATTTGAATGAAAGGCAACAGAAGTGGGTAAGTAAGCTCCAAGCATATGACTTTGACATTGAATATGTCAAAGGGAAAAATAATATAGTGGTTGATGCTCTTTCAAGAAGGCCTCATTTGCAGTCACTTTGTGAGTTATCAGCAGATTGGAAGGAGTTAATTGCTACTGATTATGTTAAAAATCAGTTTGCAACTAGCTTGCTAGAAGGTCATTTGGTTGATGAAAGGTATAAGTTGGTTGATGGTATAATTTACTATAAAGATAGAATCTTTTTAGTACAAGAATCTAAGCTTAAAAAGAAGATTCTACAATCTTTTCATGATGTTCCCCTTGCTGGTCATCAAGGGATTTTCAAGACTTATAAACAGATTCGTGAAAGATTCACTTGGAAAGGGTTGAAAGAAGAAGTCTTGAACTACATTAGAGAGTGTCCGATTTGCCAAAGAAATAAAAATGAACACTCTTATCCAGCTGGTCTACTTCAGCCTTTGCCCATTCCAAATCAGAAATGGGAAAGTATTGCCATGGATTTATCACGGGGTTGCCCAAGGTGCAAGGACGTGATTGTATTTTTGTTGTGGTTGATAGACTAACGAAATTTGCTCATTTCTTTGCTGTCACCACTTCATTTACAGCAGCTCAAGTGGCTGAGTTGTTTTTTAGAGAGGTCTTCCGTTTGCATGGATTGCCTAAAACTATTGTCAGTGATAGGGACAGCAAGTTCCTAAGTG
This sequence comes from Sequoia sempervirens, assembly GCA_007258455.2. NCBI lineage: Eukaryota > Viridiplantae > Streptophyta > Pinopsida > Cupressales > Cupressaceae > Sequoia > Sequoia sempervirens. The sequence goes on from VDFB02270607.1 coordinate 28,304, forward strand.
TTTTTTGGCAAGAGATCTTCAGATTGAGTGGGACAGTGCTTACTCCAAGCACTAGTTATCACCCACAAACAGATGGGCAATCATAAATTGTTAACAAGTGGTTAGAGGGCTACCTAAGAAACTACGTTTCAGGACAGCAAAGAGCTTGGATTAAATGGCTTCATTTAGGAGAGTATTGTTATAACTCTTCTTATCACATGTCAATTAAAATGTCACCTTTTATGGCTCTTTATGGTTATGAAGCTACTAATTTTGTTGATTTAGTGTTTGGTGATAGTAGAGCTCCACAAGCACTGGATATGTTACAACAGAGCCAAGACATCTTGAAATCCCTCAAGGAAAATCTGCAACAAGCTCAAAATCAGCAGAATTTATACGTTGATCAGCAGCATGTTGAGAGGTCTTTTGAAGTTGGGGACATGGTCTATTTGAGGCTTCAGCCATATAGACAATCTTCTCTCAAGAAAAGTGGTGCGGAAAAGTTGAAGCCACGTTTTTATGGTCCTTTCAAAGTCACCAAGAGAATTGGTGAAGTTGCTTATGAGTTGGAGCTTCCAGCTGAAAGCAAAGTACATAATGTCTTTCATGTGTCACGCCTCAAGAAGGCAATTGGACACAACGTGATGGCTACTTCAGAATTACCTCCATTGGATGAGGAAAGTCAGTTGGTGTTGATTCCTGAAGAAATTCTTGATACTAGAGAGCGTTCTTTGAGAAGAAGGACAATCAAAGAATACTTGGTTAGATGGAGGAATTTGCCTATTGAAGATGCCACGTGGGAAGGTGAACAAATTTTGTTGCATCCATCTTTTCAGTTGCTTGAGGACAAGCAATTTCGAGGAGGGTGGACTGTAATGTCCCCTTCTCATCAGTGATTAGCCTTGCAGTTCATCAGTCTATTCCGGAACCCGTAGACTGGAATGAGGTGAAATTAGGGTTTCTTGGCTTGGAGTTTGTGGCATTTCATGTTGTTTACTATTTATAGTAAATACTTGTTTTTGGCAGTTGCAGTTGTCTATTCTAAGTCCTTCTCAGCTGGAGCAGTTGTTATTATTCAGGCTTGGTCTTCAGAAAGCTTTATTTGGTGAATAATATTTGATTAAAGGCATTATGTTTTAATTCTCTGTTGACCCCCTTGGCCTAAGGAGATAACTTAAGTTGTTTTTAAAGTGGGGCCATGAAGGGTACGCCCTCATTAAAAGATTATTTATTCTTTATTGAAATATTATATCAGCTTGAAATTGGACGCCACCTTTTTGAGGGATTAATATTTTTGAAAGGTGAAAAGAATTTCAAAAGGTGTCTCTTGGCGTTTCTTCTGGAAAGTGAAGAGTTTCTCAGTTTTTTATAAAATGAAGTCTTTTCTCCAGCATTTGGCATCCATGAAATTATCATACTGTTATGCTATCAAAATGACAATGGACATTTTGCTTCAAGGAAGTTGCCTCCTAGCCTCTTACCAATTTCGTGTTTGAAATACAACACCTAGTTGGATTATTTCTGCTTCTCAAATCAGACTAGCAGATTGAGCATCAAGATTGAAGAATTTCTGAAGTATTTTTACAGTTTTGGTTTACTGTTTCATCTACAGCTGAAGCTGGTTTTTGATTATATCTCTTGGAGTGATTTTAATTCTGTTCTGGGTATTTTGGCAAATCAATTCTTGGTTCAAGGCGCCCCCTTCCACAAAAAATTGGAATTTAATTCCAAGTTTCTGATTTTATCTTGCAAAATCGATTTTTCAAGGAGGCCGTACCATTTAGAAGAGCATTGGGATTCGTGCTAAATAATCTGGAGTCTTTGGTGATTGTTTCTGGATTGCATCTTGGGCGCCAAACCTCTAGGAAGCATTTGCAACTGATATCTCGTCATTCGGAGGTAATTTGACCAAGTTATGAGCATTTAATGAATTCACAGTTTGCTGGTTTGAATTTCTAGAATTCTGATTTTTATATCAGATTGTTACAGTTTTCAGTTTTTGGTCTTATACTTCAATATTTGAGTGTTATATGATTGTAAAAGTTCATACTTCATGTCTAAGGTTCATTTCCTATCATTGTAATTTGTAATCTGCAGAGTTTAATTTGTAAAGGTTGAGATTAAGCATTACTAATCCAACCATTTTCCAGTTCTGCAATTACTTTATTGTTTTGTCATTAAATTACCCCTGGATGGTTTACCGCCAGTGTGGATAATCTGATTTGTAACACTCTTGTACCCACTTTCATAGTGGAGAATCCCCACAGCTCTGTGGATGCCCGCCGCAGTGGATGAATTGTTTTAATTGTAATTTTTCCCCCCCACTGTTTGGTGGTAGTGTGGAAATCATGGCTGGTTATCCGCCTATCAGTTTCTAGTTTTCAATTCAACACTCTGTCATATGTTAGCACCTCGCCCTTAGTGGGATCTTGAGTGCACATTCTTGACGTTGAGTAGTTTTCTTTCAAGTTCGAGTTTTCTATTTGGAGCTAAGCTAAGCTGAGTTGATTAAGTCTCTTGGTTATGTGTGTTAATTCATGAAAAAAATTGGTTAGCATATTTGGATCTCCATTTTTTTAGATATGTAAAATGACCTCTTATCTATCTACAACTAAAGTTTGGAGCTATGACTCATCACACAACTTGCCACATTAGCATGTCTAGTGAGGAGGGTCCTTAAAATAAAATTTTAAAGATTCAGCCAAAACCCAATCATGAAATTCCTACTAGTTGAACAAAAAATATCATTTGTTGTTAGAACAAATATCATATTCTTATTTTAAATTTACCTCATATGCAATCTTAATGATCTCAATACATAAAATTTTAAAGATTCAACCAAAACTCAATCATGAAATCCCTACTAGTTGAACAAAAAATAACAAAAAATATCATTTGTTGTTAAAACAAATATCATGTTCTCATTTTAAATTTACCTTATATGCAACCTAAATGATCTCAATACCTTTATATCTAACACAAATGACTCAACAATTGAATACTAAACTACTATTTGTTGTTATAAAAACAACACATTATTATTTAAAATACACTTAAATTCAACTTTGAATGATCATAAAACTTTTTGAAAACCTTTCATATTTCATAATAAAATACAAGGTATTTATTCATGGTGGTCACCTTATATATTGATACGACAAATATATAATATAAAGTACTCCAATGCATATACATTGTTATCCTAATAGTTGTATACATAAGAATTGTATTTTTCCACATAACAACAATACTCGTTCACATGAGAACCTTATTTTATAAAATAATATCTGATCATTTGTTGATTTACATGTGGACTAATTATTGACAATATATAGAATAAGTATGCTACAAGACTAAATCCAATAATGACAAGTACAATAACAACAAGAGGACCCCACCCAACTATTAGAGCCTCACCCCTACTTAAACTTACAACTTTATTACTACACTACTACTCATATACTTGAATATTCATAAGAATGATATTTTTTGAGATAACATCAATACTTGTTCACATGAGAACCTTATTTTATAAAATAACATTTGATCATTTGTTGATTTACACGTGGACTAATTATTGACAATATATAGTATAAATATGTTACAAGACTAAATCCAATAACCGCACAAGTACAATAATAACAAGAGGACCCCCGCCAACTATTAGCGCCTCACCCCTACTTAAATTTACAACTTTATTGCTACACTATTACTCTTATACTTAAATATAAATAATATATATATATATATATTAAAACGTTTTAAATTTAAATCATGGAACAAGTGGTGCTATGAGTGAGTGAATTAGGACGGTCTCTATTGTTAGCAAGTTTGCAGTCATGTCCATCAATGGATTCATGACCCACAAACGTACATTTGACTCAAAAACAAAGTGCGCATGTCGGCAAAAGTCCCGGCGGTCGGCCGGCTTGCATACAGCCGACCGTCGAAATTTCCCGGCGGCCGACGAAGCCATCGCTTTTAAGTCACGCCCGATGCATGCAATTCACGGCATTGACCATATGACTTGCCTGACCCCACATTCAACCCAGGCTCAAATTAAACCTTCACCTTGGTTAAACTAGGGTTGTACAGCCCTTTGAAAAATTCTCCCCATAATTTCATCCAGAAAGCCTTGGAAATGGATTTTTGAGCGAAAGGTGCGTTACGGATCGGGTCAAGGGTTCGAATTTCGAATTGCGGTGAAAACGGCATAAATTTCTGGTTAGGCAGGTTTTTCAAACGATTCTTTTCCTTATTTTTAGTTTTGACCACCGAGCAGAGAATACTCAGTAAAAGCGGCGGAAATATTGAGGTGTTAACCTATATATTGCTTTCGCACAAGTTTTTAGGAGGAAAAAGAAAAGGATTTATTTTCTTTTTTAAAGAAATTATTTTTGTGCGAATAATTGCGCTGCTCGATTCATGCATTTAAGTGTGTGAAGTCGTTTTTAGGACGTTTGAAGAAATGCTATACGTATTTGTAGCATTCCGGCTAGTCAAAGCTAAATTTTCTGGAAATTTACGGTTCGTTTCAAACATTTCGTCTTTCTCTCCCTCTCTCTTTCTCTGTTATTTTTCAAAGAATACGCTTATCTATAAAAGAAAATTACAGCTCTCCAAAAAGAAAAAAAATAGTTGTCGATGCTGTTTCAGCTAAATTTTCCAAAAATTTACGGTTCGTCTTGTGCATCTAATTTGTTGTTCTCTGTGTTAGAGATTTTTCCAAAAATATTCCGGATTATTTTCCCTACAAGTTATGCTTTTTCAGCTAAATTTTCCGAAAATTTATGGTTCGTCTTACGCATCTATTTTATTGTTCTCTGTGTTGGAGAGATTTTTCCAAAAGAATTTCGATTTTTCTTTTTTTTTTCGCCTACAAGTTTAGTTGTTAAAGGTAAGGTTTCCGAAAACTTACGGTACGTCTTGGATTTGGCGTCTATTATCTTTTTATAGTATTTTTTTTCTACCCGCGAATTACTTATGTATGTTCGTTTCAGCTATGTAGGCTCTCAATTTTATGAAAATAGCAGGTTCTTTTCTTCCATATATTGCCTTCTTTTGTTCATAGAGAATTTCTTTTTCCATATGTGCTACAGCTTGTGAAAGCTCAATTTCTCGAGAATTTCCGGTTCGTTTCATACATTTATTCTCGATATTCTTTGTATGGAAAGACTTTTCCATAAAAATTACGGCTCTTTACCTGCACACTCGGCCTGTTTTTCCACATAAAATATCTTTTCCTGAAATTTACGGTTCGTTTTGGGCATGAAATTTCGTTTCTTTGCAAAGAAACAATTTCAGGTTTTTAACATATAAAGAAAGCTACCCAGCAGGTATTTTAAGCGAGCTTTATCAAAGCTTTCTTACATTCATTCTTTCTATTTGCAAAGTTTGCGCTTTAGAAGCCTTGAATAAATGGTTTGAATAGTGTACAATTTATTTTAGTTGTTTTGTATTTCGGTATATGGTTCTGAAAATTTGTCTGCTCAGAAATTTGTTTAACTGCTTTGTCTCATGAATTCAGTAAATAAGCCTGGGAAATCTTTTATGCCTTCGATTTAGGTATGTAACCTCATCAATTCATTCATTTATTGAGAGGTTTTGTGTCATATTTTACAGTTACTGTCCGTTAAGAAAAAAAAAGATGTTTCTTTCTGTAATAGTTTGGAGTATTTGTTTAGAAATTTAGTGCAGGTGTTGTAAGACTAATTTTGGTTTAACCTGCACAATTATTTTGAAATGATTTTAAAAACTTGCAAAATCTTTTTCAATGAATATTTGAACTTGGAAGGCCTTCTGTGCTTTGGATTTATGCCTTTATCTGAAAATTTTGGTTTCCGAATTCTTTCAATGAAAACTGGACAATTCATTTCTGACAGTTTTTTTTTTTGAAAAGGAATTGACTGTTTAATAAAGAAGTTTTGCATTTTCTGTTTTTTCACCTGCAATCAATATCTCCTGATTCTAGGACAGAGATTATGCCATTAATTTTGGCTTGACTTGCAGGATCTTATGGATTAATAGTTTGCTGGTATCTCATGGAAATTTGCTAATTTTGATCTAGGAATCTCAATCCTCTTCTTGGAAAATATGAACTGATTCAGTCTTATTCTAGAAATAGTAACCATTTCATTCTTCTCTTTGAACTATGAAACATTTGAGTTTTCTTACCAAGTCTTGGATAGGAAAAATAAAAAGACTGCCGTTTCCCAGACAGGAAACTTGTGTTTTGAAATAGGAAAAAGCTACAATTTCCCAAAAGGAAAATTGATGTCATGAAAAATGAAAAAAAAATGCTGTTGCCCGATGGGAAAATGTTTGTCATAGGTTTTGTATCAGAAAAACGAAAAAATACTGTTTCCCAAATGGAAAATCTCAAAATTGTTGTTTTACTTGTAAAATATAATTAGGTAGCGAAATCAATCTGGGTTTTTTGTAAGGCACTTTCTTTCATTCAACTTTGCAGCCTCTTTTAAGTGGAGGTTTTAACCTTTATTGGTTTATAAAATACCACTGCCACTATTAGACGAATTGACCATGCTTGAAGTTTTGCAGTTTCTCAAAATGACAAGTTTGCATGTGGATGCATTGATGAACATCCCAATTTTTTGCTCCCCAAAATGAAGAAAATTCATATTTCTCTTTAGATGTTCACTGCTCATTTATAAAAATATGACGCAGATTCTGACTTTAGTATCTTTTTCAAAGAGAAAAGTCTGTTGTAGGCTCTGCACCTTCTTAAATGATGTGATGCATCTAGCGCAAATGGTATTTTATCTTATTTTGACAATGATGGTGAAATTTGGTTCATGTTTGCAGGATGATGGAAAACCCATCTAAATCCCTTGAGGATATGTTTGTTCAAGGTAAAAATTCCTGGCTGGGTCATTTTCTTGCCTTTCAGATTGATTATTCAGAAAAATTATTGCACAGGAGTTTCAATTCATTACAGTTGCTGCAATTGAGAAGCTTTATGTGTGTGATGTGAAAAAGAAATTTGATTTTGACCCGGTGAGGTATAGGACTCAGGCAAGCCAATACTTGGTAAGACACCTAAGTCTAAGTGCAGCTGTGGAGAAATTCTCAAGTATGGAATACACACCAGTAGGAGGAAGTTGGGGATTACACCTAATTGCTGAAGGAATTGCCTCAGCCCTGGAAACAGTAAAAGCCCAATAGTTTCACCTCTACAGCCCTGGAAGAGGGTTTCTTATACCTGGTCAGGACTGGGCTCAAAGTCTACTGAATGCTCATTGGATATAAAATAGAGCAAGGAAGTTATTTTTGTATTCCATGGAAGAGAGTGTCATGGGGGAGGAAGATGCAGGTGGGGATGGTAACAGAGATTGCCAATATCCTAAGAAATTTTGGAGATCTGCTTCGTGGTCCTCCTCTCGTTCTGCACGTGTAACACTAGATCCCTTAAATTGTGGTAGTATCCATCCATCTGGGCAGATTGCAGAAGGGACATCAACTACATTGCAAGGGCCCTGCATTCCACTCACACCCCGGTCACAGCAAAGTATCAAGGCCAGGTCGTGTCTACCACCTTTGCAGCCTCTTTCAATCACAAGGAGGTGTTTGGAAGAATGGCCTGAAGCCGGATCTGATGACATTGGAGAATGGCCATATTGTACAACACCTAGGGGTAGAAGAGATTCTGGGAAGCCTCTAAATGGTCCAGACATCACGATTGACTTAGGATCAGTTCAAAGGAATGTTGAGCCAACAGAGTTAAAGCTGAAAAGGGATAAAATTGCATTCTTTGATAAGGAATGTTCAAGGGTTGCTGAACACATCTATCTGGGCAGTGATGCAGTTGCCAAAAATAGAGAGGTTCTCCGTCAGAATGGTATAACACACGTGCTAAATTGCGTGGGTTTTGTTTGTCCAGAGTATTTCAAGACAGATTTAGTGTACAAGACACTGTGGTTGCAAGACAGCCCCTGTGAAGATATCACAAGCATACTATATGATGTGTTTGATTATTTTGAGGAAGTAAGAGAACAAGGAGGGAGAGTGTTTGTGCATTGTTGCCAAGGAGTTTCTCGATCAACCTCCCTGGTAATTGCATATCTCATGTGGAGAAAAGGTCAGAGCTTTGAAGATGCATTTCAGTATGTTAAAGCAGCCCGAGGTATCACAAATCCTAACATAGGCTTTGCTAGCCAGTTATCACAGTGCCAGAAAAGAGTACATGCTGCGCCAATGAGTCCAAGCTCTTTGCTACGGATGTACAGAATGGCCCCTCATTCTTCGTATGCACCCCTACATTTGGTTCCAAAATCAGTCAATCCTCCTGGTCCAGATGCATTGGATTCTAGAGGTGCTTTTATTGTACAAATACCTTCTGCAATTTATGTCTGGATAGGAAACAGTTGCAATCCCGTCATGGAAAGGATGGCTGAGGCTGCTGCTTTGCAAGTTGTAAAATATGAGAGAGCTCAAGGTGCAATTGTTCTCATAAAAGAAGGGCATGAAAATAATGATTTCTTAGAAGCTCTTTCAAAAGCCCCTCATTTATTAGATGACCATGACAAATCAGAGAGTAATACACCAGAAGATAATTTAGAAGGATTTTGTTCTGGTAAAGATCAGGTTGATGCAGCTCATGGAGTTGGTGTTGGAGACAAGAGGGTAGAATCATATAATATAGATTTTGAGCTTTTTGGAAGAGCAATAGCAGGAGGTGTTGTGCCTCCATTTTCATTCTCAGGAACAGAAATTGAAACGCATCTGCCATCAAGAGAAACTGGCTGGGGTAAATTGCGACGCAAATTTGTTTCTGGCAGTGTGAAGGAGCTTGTTACAGCCTCCAAAACAATGGGAAACACGGCTGCTTCAGAATTGGATGCACAAAATGATGACAAAGCTTCTCATGGGGACAGAGAACTTTTGTCCCCAGGTCCCATAAAATCTTCATTTTCTCCCTGTCTTTCTCCTCTCTCAATATATTCAGATTCTAGAATTAATTCAAAGTCTCCGTCACCTTCACCTTCACCTTTCCCTTCACCTTCACCCTTCCCTTCACCTTCACCTTTCCCTTCACCATCTAGTCATTCATTTACTCCATCACCTAGTTCTTCTGTTTGGTCCCCATTTTCGTCATCTCAGTCACCGTCTCCTGTCTCAAATTTATGGGAACCCTCCGTCAGAACCATCACACCCTCTGAGATTATTGCAAAGCCAGTTTCATTTCTATCCAAGGGTCCTCATTCCTCTTTAGCACAACGTAGAGGAAACAATTCACCATCTCTAGACATACCAGCATTAATCAAAGTTTCAGGTGGTATACGAAGAGGACCATGGATTTGTTCTGATATCCCTCAAGAAAAAGGCAACAAGGCAATTCCAGTTTCAGATTTTCGATTTAAAGTATTTGATGAAATTCCTCATGATTTAAATGGAGAGAAACAAGAGAAAAACCTGGAAGACAATGACCCTACTCAAAATAAAGATGTTTGGCATGATGAAAAATGCAAGGTACAGAAGCAGTTTCAGAATTCAACCATCCAAGCTTCATTATCTAAAAAAGATTTCTGTAATGCTTCCTTGGAATATGAGTCATCCTGTATGACTAGATGGGAGAAGGAGAATGTCCATAAGTGCACGAGTCCTGTTTTGTACAAGTTGCCCAATATGGAAATGTTTGATGTCTTTAATGCAAATGATCTTGATCATAGAGCACTCTTCGTTTTACTAGCACCAAGAAAGGCCTGTGAAGATTTGGAGTTTGCTACCGTACTCTATCTGTGGGTTGGTTCTGATTTGGTATTGGACAGCAGCATAGGAAGAACTCTTACCATAGAGAGAGACTGGGAAAGAGTTGGTCATGACTTCCTCAAGCAAATGGGTCTCCCACTGGATATTCCTATCAGGGTAGGCACTAGTATTTCATAATCTACATTATGATAATAAATAGTCATCCCACATTTTTTTGTTGTTGTTTCTATTAAATAATTTCTTTTTGCATAAATATCTGCCCACTTATATTGGAAACATAATCACCGCCAAACCATCAGGGAGGCTATCCTTTCACCTACATACAAATTATGAAGTAGTTGTATAAATAATTACATAAAATAGGTGCTATCAAGCAATTATTGTCAAACTTTTACCATAAAATTAAAAGCAGCAAATAGCTATAGAAGAGAAATGATGATTTTGATTTTTTGCAAGTCTTCAGGCTACGCCTAATAATATCATGTGTGAAGCTCTATGGCTACCCTTAAGTTTTTGTGATTTGGTCTAATATCCAGCTTTGCCTTTATGAATGATAAGTTGAGGGATTCTATTGGTGTCCTCACCCTTATAAAGATAATAAATAAATGATACAAAATATAACAGCTGGATAAATCTGGACACTGATAACAGCCTCTAATGGCCAACTACAGACCATACGAAAAACCCTGTATTGACAAGAACAGGGCCTAGCTGCCCTCAATCCCACAAAAGGACAAAAAAGGCCACTAAACCAAAATCCGATGCCATGGAGTAGCCATGCAAATGGACCTGCCTAAACTGAAGAAATAGGGGCCTAACCAAATCTGCGATTAGCCAGATATCGCTGAAACTTCTACAGTGAGCACACATTTTGCACAGCACCCATTCTCCTCTTTCCTTAGCATCAGCCCTGTCAACAATATTAACACTAGGCTCTAAAAATGAGAGTTTTTTCAGTCTGATCAAGCAATCTTTTGAAACAGCAGGAAGTGAACAA
>VDFB02270608.1:0-63980 GCA_007258455.2 Sequoia sempervirens
TGAGTCATCCTGTATGACTAGATGGGAGAAGGAGAATGTCCATAAGTGCACGAGTCCTGTTTTGTACAAGTTGCCCAATATGGAAATGTTTGATGTCTTTAATGCAAATGATCTTGATCATAGAGCACTCTTCGTTTTACTAGCACCAAGAAAGGCCTGTGAAGATTTGGAGTTTGCTACCGTACTCTATCTGTGGGTTGGTTCTGATTTGGTATTGGATAGCAGCATAGGAAGAACTCTTACCATAGAGAGAGACTGGGAAAGAGTTGGTCATGACTTCCTCAAGCAAATGGGTCTCCCACTGGATATTCCTATCAGGGTAGGCACTAGTATTTCATAATCTACATTATGATAATAAATAGTCATCCCACATTTTTTTGTTGTTGTTTCTATTAAATAATTTCTTTTTGCATAAATATCTGCCCACTTATATTGGAAACATAATCACCGCCAAACCATCAGGGAGGCTATCCTTTCACCTACATACAAATTATGAAGTAGTTGTATAAATAATTACATAAAATAGGTGCTATCAAGCAATTATTGTCAAACTTTTACCATAAAATTAAAAGCAGCAAATAGCTATAGAAGAGAAATGATGATTTTGATTTTTTGCAAGTCTTCAGGCTACGCCTAATAATATCATGTGTGAAGCTCTATGGCTACCCTTAAGTTTTTGTGATTTGGTCTAATATCCAGCTTTGCCTTTATGAATGATAAGTTGAGGGATTCTATTGGTGTCCTCACCCTTATAAAGATAATAAATAAATGATACAAAATATAACAGCTGGATAAATCTGGACACTGATAACAGCCTCTAATGGCCAACTACAGACCATACGAAAAACCCTGTATTGACAAGAACAGGGCCTAGCTGCCCTCAATCCCACAAAAGGACAAAAAAGGCCACTAAACCAAAATCCGATGCCATGGAGTAGCCATGCAAATGGACCTGCCTAAACTGAAGAAATAGGGGCCTAACCAAATCTGCGATTAGCCAGATATCGCTGAAACTTCTACAGTGAGCACACATTTTGCACAGCACCCATTCTCCTCTTTCCTTAGCATCAGCCCTGTCAACAATATTAACACTAGGCTCTAAAAATGAGAGTTTTTTCAGTCTGATCAAGCAATCTTTTGAAACAGCAGGAAGTGAACAAACTGGAAATCTCCAAACACCAAATCGCAGAGAATAATCTGCAGCCCACCTACATACACTGCAAGATCTTGACAAAATGGAAACCAGTTTCTCTTTCTAAGAATGAACTGATTGAATCTCCTTGTGCCGGGCTATGATTTTCTCCACAAATCTGTGATTTGTTCCTCTTTTGTTCCAGTGTTATCTTCTTCCAAACTATTGCACAAACTAAAATTGTCTGCAAAAGTTAGAACTTCTTTTAAGATCCAGTCTTTGACCACTAGATCAGGATTGTGAGCATCAAGTTTATACTTGAAATTGGCCAAAATAGAGGCTCTGCTCAGTTCCTCTTTCTTAGAATAAACCAATTGAGTCTGCCTAGCTTCTTGCTGGTCCTCTTCTGCACCCGTGCTATCTTCCTTTGACCTATTGCACAAACTAGAATTGTTTACAGAAGGCAAAACTTTTTTTAAGCTCCATTCTTTGACCACCAGATTATAAGCGGAAGTATCCAATTTATCCTTGAAATTGACCAAAATAGAGGCCATGGTTCTGAGAACCCTGGTATGCCCAATCCTGCCCTCACCTAGGATAAGCTTAATAGACTGAAGGGTATCAACGTTAGGAATCGCAAAGTCTGTTCAGAGCTGTTAGTCTGAGATAGCTCTACTACAAGGAGAATTGCAAGAGGAAAAGCCACACTGCTGCATTTTTGAGAGAGCCAAAGCTTGAGAGCATGCCACAAATACCTGTACAGATGTATCCTACAAAGCCAAACACAATGGGGATAAAACCTATCTTCAACCACCATATACACCTGTTTGCATGCACCATCTGGAATGGGGACACACTAAATTCTAGCTGTCATCAGCCAATCTTAAATGAATCCATGTGGGGGCAAGTTGACCTTAATGAGTAATGATGATGCCTATGGACAGGTGATATTCTCTCCAGTTCTGTCCTAAAAGATTCCCCTGCTGGCTCAAAATAAAATTAACCCTTTCCTAAGGAGTGGAATGGAGATATGGTATACACTTTGCTTGAAGGGAAGGAAATGTTCACAGAAAGAATAAGAGGGAGACTCTCTCATCCTTTGGAGTTATCACTAATTTTGGCAGGAAAGGGGAGCTGATTAATGCCTGCATCAGCCAAAAGATCTGCCACCTTATTGCTCTCTTGAAAGCAATGAAGGAAGATCACTTCCTTGAAATATTCACAGAGATGGCATGCCACCTAAAGAACATTATTAAGTTTCTAGTTTACAATAATCACCTGGGAATCCCCCCTCAAATGATTGATTTCCTACAATTCCGAGGCCACAATCTTGATACCTTCAAGCAAAGCTTCACCCTCGGCTTCATTAAGCAGTAAAAATCCACATCTAATGAACTGCTCCAAAGGGGATCAGACCAAGGCCCCGGAAGCAGCCAGCCCTGGATTACCCCTCGAAGGATCATCAAAATTAAGCTTTAAAAATCTGCTGTAGGAGTTCATGAAGCTGCCTACCTCATTTTATTGTTATCCCATTAATGGGTGATAATATCTGGTAATATTTCTTTCATGAGTAGCCACATAAAAGTTTGTAGTTTAAGTGAAGAAAACAATTGCTGAATGCAGCATTGCATCTAGAATTTCGTGGAAAAGAAAACTTATAGTAATAATCAAAATGGGGTTTAACAGAAAATGTTAATTTCGAAGGTAAACTGCCAATGGTTAGATTTTTCTACTCTTCAACACTGGGGTTACTCCCCAGCCATAGCTTGATGTCTTCAGATTTTCATTAATGCAGCATAATGTCCCAATGCAGGGAATTAATTTAATACAAGGATAATTTACCATTCACAGTCAATCTTTAAAATAGGGAACGAGTTTGCATGTCTTAGCCTTCAATCATTAGAGAATATGTCATGTGATTTCATAATATTGTATCTTATTGGAATTGATAATACTCCATAAAACTTTGAGCAGTTGCTTCTACGACAGAAAGACGAGAAGAGCTATTACTAGTTTTTTGTCAACCCAAGAAGGAATTAAAAGAATTTAACTGTCGCTTTTGAGAATTAATTTTCTTCAACCAGCTCATTTTCTTTTTATAGCAATTGAGCGGTATATATTGTCCTCATGTTTCACTTGAAGGCTTTCTGTAGTTATCAGGTTTATATGCCTTATCTATCAATTTTTTGACATGCTGCCAAAGGGTCTACCTTCATAAGGTTCATCATATTCTTAAAAAAAAAAACACTTCTTAAAAGATATAAGCCTAAATGGTGGTCAATGATGGCTTATTAGGATCCAATCCTTTGAAGCAACTTGCTATTACCTGGGCTTATCCCACCAGGCCAAGAAAATGTTTCAATAACATTGGCGCAACAAGAAATCTAGACAAAAGATCCGAGCTTATGAACCAATTTTCACATTGATTAATTTGCATACTACTCATGTTTCCTACAAGAATCTGCTGCTATTGCTCGTAAAGGGCTTTGTAAATGGTCATAGACTATTAAACTTTGAGATCTGAGCTTAGAATCTGAAACTAAAACAAGACAAAAGCTGAATAAAAATATAAGACAGAGTCACCAGGAAACTCCAATATAGCTATGAGGACTGTGTCCCTGTTCGTATACCCACATCTTTTGGTGATTATATTATATATAATATATCTGCACCCTTTATCATATACTCTTGTACCCTGATCTAAATGTCATGGCCACACTCATCCTTATGTCTCCAAGTGACTGTACTAAGACTGGAATTTGAAATTTGAGCAGAAAAGAAAACATGCTAGAAATTTGCACAACTAAATAGAACTGTGTTGTATTGGAGAAAAAACTACTTCGACTGTATATAAACAATAATAGCATTTTTTCATGGAAGTTATAGATTCTGGCTTAGTGCAAAATCTCGAACGCATTGTTTGTGATGAATATTGCCAAGAAATTAGTCTCTGACAGACTATCTTGATCTCCAAATGTTTTTACAAGTGTGTCTATATAAGTCTTATACCTGTCATTTAAGGTCTTGTTCTTTACTAATAAGCAACAACTCAATGAAGTGAGACTATTTACGTCTTTTCTTGTAGCCTGTACTTTAGAAGCTTCAAATTTCATGAAGCAACTCTTTAGATTCTTGTTGTAAAGGTTGACTTATTATGAAAAGGAAAGTTTTTAAAGAAGATTTTTCTTCAAAAGTTCTTAATAATCTTGTATATTGATCAATAGGGCTTAGTAGATTCATGGCTGGAAGAAATTTGCCATTGCTAATGCTTCTCCCACGAGGCCAAGAAAATGCTCAGATATAACTAATGTGATTCAAAATTTGTATTTTTTTCTGAATTTCTGAACCAAAATTTAATTGATGACTTTGATCTCATGATTATATTCCTAGAATTTGTCATTCTAGACAGGATTAATGTGCAACACTATTTTACATAATACCAGGTGTAGTAGGATAATATTTAATATTTTATATTTCCTAGATACGCTAGAATATGAATTGAATAGTCATTTCATTTTGATAAATATGTACACTTTACTTGAATGGAATAATTGCTCCTTTGAATACTTTTCTATCCTGTCTATTTCATTTCTCAATCTTTTCATTTGCATTTCATTTCTGGGTCTACATTGGTATCAGAGTAGTTTTTTTTGTGCATTGAGTTTGTCTCTACTTGCCCTCGATTCTGCTTATCTCCTTGTTTGCTGGACCCTTTTTCATTCAAAGTTGGTGTTGCCGTATGCTTGGAAGTTGGAAGGACTCAAGACAACATGACTTTTGAATATGAAGATTAAGATTAAGATTTAGATGGTGTCAGTAAAGTATTTGGAGAAGATGTAGCAACACCAAAACTATTGCAATCTGTGGTACACATATCTCCTGGGGATGCTTCCTATTGCTGCTTCGCATTATTTTGAATTATGACCTAAAGATACTAGTGATGCACATTAAGGAACAAAAGTGCCTAAAGCAGGGTAAGCTATAGGATTGTAGTCTCCACCAGTTTGCATTTGTTGACTATGGTCAAAGTTGTTTGTGTTTGGTGCAAAAATGGTTCTGGAGCTCTCTTTCCTTCACATCACTAGGAAATCCAAACTCTCTTTCCTTACATCACTAGGAAATCCAAACACAAATATATTCTCGACCTCCTCAAAAGAGTTGAGAGAAGGCTAATGCAAACCTGCAGCTGCCCATTGTTAATGATATCCTGCTATAGCCCCCCAAATCGCTTTTTTAAAACGAAAGAAATGTTCTTGCCACTCCCAAAAAATACACCAATGAATGTAATAGCACCACTGTAGCCACCTCTATACAACCATTTGCCATACACAATGATGGCTCACAAATACCTCTGCTGCCATGGTATATCTTTCAATGTGATTTTTATTTAGGGTTTTCAAACAATTGGTTTTTAGGTTGAGTCTAGAATTTTATTTGAGCATTTTGTTTAAAAATCAATGTGTGGTCTATTTTCTTTAGTATGGTGAAGTTCTAAATCAGGTGCTTTAAAATTTGGGATGTTTTTTAATATAGTCATAAAGTATGGATGCATATAGGGGTCTCTTCATATAGTATGGTTTTTTAATTAAAACCTCAGGAAAAATTCATTTTAGAAGGCCATTTAGTGGAGGTCATTATACCAATTTTAGCATATTTTATAAAGGGGGATATTTCAAGCGAAATGTTGATTTTTTAAATTTTTTGGTGCAATCAAAAGTCCAAAAATAAAAACAAATTTTGCAAACCAAAACAAATCACAACATTTAGTATACATGATGTCTTTGGTTCACGTTTACAGGTCAATCCATTACAATTGCATTATTGCATCTAACACCTTACATGGCTGCAACAATGATGTCTATGGCCTAGTCCCTATAAATTACTGGGGAGAAATAAGAACATTTTTATTTTCCATTTCCCTTTGTTACCCTTTGTTGGTATTCTAAGATGCAAATTCTAAGAAGTAATTCTAATTTCTTTCTAAGTAGGTGTTCTTGATAGGACCTTTTCATGGGCTGCCTAAGTGCCACACACCTCTCTACTCTCACATGCTTAATGTCCATTTCCCATACCGATGGGTATTTTGGAAGGGTAAGCATATCAAGCTTCATTGCTATCATAAGATGTAGATCTTGACAAGAAGTAATTCTGATTTCTTTTTAAGCAAGTGTCATTGATAAGATGAATCCTTTTCATTGGCTGCCTAAGTGCCACATACCTCTCTACTTTGACATGCTTTAATGTCCATTTCCTATACCAACAGGTATATTGGAAGGGCGAGCATATTGAGAGGTCTGGTAAATTGATTTGATGATATGTAGAAAAGGAAACCTTTTGGAGTAATAAGGAACCAATCCATCTATCTTTGATAGCAAAATTATAAGGTGTTGTGAATTGTATTGTCTCCGAGCATTATTGGTGGAACTTGACTCAGATTTGTGTGTAATATATGTAATCATGTTTACATTATACACCAATGGCATGCTATCCTTGCATATTAACATCAGTAACCAACAAAAGTAGAAATAATATTTGAATGCTAGTGTTAGTACAAGACTCTGTTTATGCTGTTTTGCAATTGATACAAGACGTGGCAAGATTAATAGGTTACAAGATCAAACACCCAATGTCTTAGCAAAAAAGAAAGATGTCAACAATGATGTTCCTTCTTCTGGCAACTCAACTCAAAAGGCTGGTAAAGACAAAACGTCCTTGAAGTAAAGCATTTGTAACATGCCCATTGTTCTACCCATTGATTTTTACCATGTTTTAACCCACATGTGAACAAATATAGCAATAAATTTTTTTTCCAAACTTTCCCATTGCATTACAATGAAAAATTACAAGAACCCAAGTAGTGATTCCATATTACACAATTCCGTGTAAGATAACATTTTACACTTACAATTCTCATAGAGATAGAGATACATGAATACGTACTTAGCTTCCAACAGCTTGTTGAAATAGAGATACAAATTGGTCCAGATGTCCCAACATTGGTGCATACAATCTAGATGTCCCCATTCCTTGGTGCATACAATCTAGATGTCCCCATTCCTTGGTGCATACATTCTAGTTGTCCCCAATACTAGCGCATACATCCTAAAATTTTGGCTGTCAACTGCATGAGGAAAAATATCATTCAAGCGCTTTTCTGCCAACCACGTACTTACTATGGTCCCCCGCACATCTACCAAATTGGTAAGATGGCCCTACCCTTCGACGAAGAGATTGGTTTGGTAACCTCATAATCCTAGCCTTCTCTAAGCATGGTGTTGTGTCCTACATAGCTAGAGCTTCCGTATAGTGGCTACAACTTACATGTATGACAATCCTGACCTAGTAAGCAAACCCGGATCATAGTGAATTGACAATGTATAGTGGCAACTTACACTACTTTGGCCAAAGAATTCCTCACCTAGTACTTCGAGTGAGTCATTTGTCCACCCACCTTCCTAGCTTGATTTGGTTTTGACCATTCATGCTCTATACATAAATTTCATCTAGAAAGAAAATGATGACATTATAAGTTGACTAACTAGGTTACACCCTTTCCCATGAATCATCCTAACCCCAGGAATAACCAAGTTAACCACATGGATAAACATAACGCTACAACATTAAATGACTCTATTTTCAAAAGTACAATCTCAACAATAAAAGTCTCCATTCAAGAGTATAATCTCAACAATAAATGACTCCCATCAAAAGTATAATCTCATCAATAAATGACCTCAATCAAAAGTATAATCTCATCAATAAATGATCAATCAGATCATATAGGTTAATCCCAACCTAGGGTTTCAATCAAAAGCGATGTAACGATCAAGTGATCATAAACAAATCATAAAACCTCTCGTTCAATATACCTCAAATATTCACATGTTTACAATGTTCACTACATTTGTATAAAATTTGGAGAACGTTAGCCTAAGAAGAGTTTTTCCTTCTGCACCTACAAGTCCTTTTCTCAATACGGCTTTGGGTTGCCGGAACATGAGTCCTCTTCTTGAATTCGATGAATAGGAATAGACTTTTAATCAAAATAAGAAAATAAAATAATCTTAAAATACATTATATCAACCCTATTGTTGAATATTGATATAACTATCAAGTTTATACCCTAACCCTAGGGATAAGACTCTCTTCCTACTTTCAAGGAGATTTTAAGTAATCAATCAAGTATAGATTATCAATATGGTTTAGATAACATCTCAACCTATCAATGATGACATGTCTATCATACCATCATTCCCGTTGTATTGCTAACCTCATTATCCACAAGGGTTTACCTAGCATTATAAGCTAACAAATTCAAGTTATCTCAAGACATCGACATATTCCACATTTCACATTTCATGCTACATACGGATAGTATAGACAAACTACGTATAGTTTAAATAGAAACACAATCATATAAATTCCCATAAAGGATATATATAGAGCAACCCAAACAAAGGGGTTTCACCGAAGCAAGATTGAATCAAGAACATACAAGCTTTATCCAAAGTAAGGATAAGCTAAGTTCATAAAAGCTACTAAACACATATTTAGAACAATCCTTTCCAAACAAGGCATTCATAAGCAAATAATCTTTTACCATATAAAAATAGAGATATAGAAATCAGCATTTCTGGGTTTATAGCTCCAACTGAAATCACTTCCTTCCAAGCTTCAAACTCCACTATCCCGCTTGCTACTCCTTCTAAGCTCAAACTAACTTCGACACTAGCCTCACAAAATTCTCTCATTACTTGCAAAATATCCCAATTCCTCTCAAAAGCTCTCACAACTCAATTGCATAGAATAATAACAGCAGAATAACAATATAGAAATGTAACAAATGGTAAAGATAGCACTTCTATATATATTAAAACTTGAGCAACCAAAGGCTATAAACAAGCTAACAAATCTGCCACCTTCTTATTCGCTATCATCAACTCAGCTGGTTTAACTCTAAGATTGCAACACTTGACAATCCTCACATTTCCAATGGCTGAGTCGACTTTAATTCATGAGACAACATGACTCTTTGACTGAGTCAAGGGACAGCGATGCCTTTCAGTAGGTTTCCTACTTGGTTTGCAAGTCTACTACCTTCTTATATTGCTGCCAACTTTACATTGACTGAGTTTTATGCATATTTAATGGTTTAATCTGGTTTTGGGCGCAGGTTTAGACTTCTTTTTGCTTCCACATTCTACAGATTTGGCACCACATATTCACCTTTTAGTGCCCTATGTTATAGCGCAGCCAAAGACTATTTCAATATGGTTAAATCTGCCTTTACTCCTCTTGCAACGTGTATTCTCTTACTCATGTGCAGCTTTACAAGTCTTCATTGACTTATTCAAAGTTTGCATTAAGTGCATTTTATGAACTTAGCCATAACATGTATATGAGGCAGCACTTTAATGCGCTTGGTATTTACTTAAAGTGTTTCAAAGACATCAACTTCTGCGCTATAATAATGCGTGCTTTATATACTTCAAAATACTTTATACACACACACACACACACACACACACATAAATATATACATATATTTATCAAATGCGTTACTTGCCAATTTAATAAGTAAATAAATATATATTAAAATAATAATTATATATATACACAATTATATACATATATTAATGTATATGTATATACATAATTATATTATATGTTACATGTATATATAACGTTACTTTAATATCCTTATATAAACTCATATACTTGCATTTTCATCGGTTGACATATATACACGAAGTGTAGATAGTGTATATATATATATATATATATATATGTCACCTACGTCCAATCAATATTCCCATGCATATGGGTAATCCATCCATGAGCATGTGTAGATACATCTACCTACTTATACTCATGCACGCATTTACTCATATGTATGGGTTTATCGTAGACACGTACATATATACATATATATACATTTTATGTATATCTCATCGATATAAATATGAATACACAAGGAAGGACTTTCACTTGACATAAAGACTTATTCATATTCCCCAATCAAGACATTCATATAATAAGTTCATAAACCAATATAAACATTCAGAACCAAAACTGAAGATCACTTACCATTTACCTAAACTGACTTGACTCAATTTAGACCAACAAGGGTGTGAGTGTGAATGCTTAGTTAGGCTCATTAAGGGTTACTAGACCAAGTTCTTTCTTGAGTGATACTCCCCCTCTAGTACCCGAGGGCTTAACTCCTTCCTGCATCCAACTTAGTGTATCACAAAGGTAGTTAGCCATTCACATGAAATTCATTTGCATCATAAATCATTAAAGCATTCACATTGCAATTACATATTCATTCATCGCATTTTCCATTAGTATATAAAACATAATCATACCTTCAAAAACAATGACATCTTAATGCATATTTAAGTATTCCATTCACCTATCAAACATATTAAAGTCATCAGGAAGGGTTTGATGGAGCTTCCAGCTAGGGATAGCAGAGGAAAGAATGTTGTGGGTAGGGACTCTAACGGGGACACGGTGGTCGCTGCTACGGTGGTGACTGGTGGCGATACCAACATCAGGAGGTTTGGTAGGTTGGCTAAGAATAACAAGAAAGTGCAGGTTAATGACATGGATATGGATGAGGAGCGGTCTGACATCAAAGATTGCAGGGAGGAGGAGGAGTCTGGGGATGAGGAGGGCCTGTAATGAACCGGACTAATTTTTTTTTTGTTTTTTCAAATGCAATTACAATCAACACGCACCCGTTAAGGTTAGCTCTAAAACCAAAACGTTGCATAAGCAAACTCTAACCAAGAATGTACACTAGGATCCCGATGTGGGCAAGGTGTGAGCATGTGGTCAGAGGATCTAATGCAAATGCAAACTGAAAGGGAACTCTAACCAAGAATGCATCTAGGACAGACGAGCATATGGTCAGAGGATCTAGATGCAAGATGAGCCGAAGTAACCCTAACCAAGGATGGCGCTGAGTGATGGCGAGCATATGGTCAGAGGGTCCCTACAACTAGTAACTGAAAGTAAATAGGCAGCAAGCCAGCCTCTTCCACTTATGCAGCGAGAAGTACAATAAAGTAAATGAAAGATAGAGAGGAGAATTGCTGATAGTACTACTAATCAACTTACAATATGTTAGAATGCTTGCCAAAGCCCAGTAATTCAAGTTCTTCAATGCTACAATAACATATAAGACTTCCTCAATGCTTAACAAACCTCTCTAAACTCAGACTCACAAATCTGCATTTATATATGACTGATATAACAGACCAGCAACTGAAATGAAGCAATCAGCAACTCTAAAATCCACCAAAATACTCACAACTCACTCAATACTTGCCGGAATGACACGAGACTTGATGCAAACGAATGCTAGGATGATGACATTGAGACCTAGATTGAGAATCGACCAATAAAATGCAATATTATTTTTGTGCACGCTTTCCAAGACAGCCTAGAATGGTACGGCCAAGGAGAGGGGCGATTTTTTAATATAAAATTCTAGACACCTCTAAAAAATCTGGAAACTCCCAAGAAGGGTCGCCCCAAGCTGGAAAGCACAAAGGAAAAACACCCAGAATGATAGTATTTTTATTTCAAGAGATATGAGCAATTCTTACAATTAGCTGTGATATTTAGCAACTCCAAAAACATGCCTAAATGCAAGGAAACTGAATTAATATGCTAGGAATTTAAATGTGAAACTGAAAACAAACTCAATACAAACTACCTCTCAACTAGTTGCTATCTTTCAAGTAAGAAGATGAGCCAAGCTAGGAGGTGTGCTTTCCTCGAAGCAATCTGTCACCATTTCGGCAACATAACTTTACTGAAAATCGGAGATGATCAACTGAAGAGAAGAGGTCTCCTTTTAGAAGCTTGAAGAGAAACTCCAGAAGTCTCTAGAAGGTTCGCCAAAAACAGAAGTCAAGGCAATTCAAATTTAGGTTGACTCTTTTCCCTCCAAGGTGGTGTCCACTTTCAAAGAAGCAATAATATTCACTTTTTTCCATTAAAATAGTCTTCCCTTCAAGTTGGCGTCCAACTCTCCTTATGCATTTTTGAACCTTTGATTTATTTAATCTTTCTTGATGAGGCACTCACCCATAAAGTCCCCTTTTTAAAACAGCATAAAGTTAACATGCTAGGCCAAGGGGTTATAATATTAAATATAACATTATAATATGAAAATAACTTATCTCTCCATAAAAATGCCCCAAAAATCCAGAAACAGTAATACCAACTGAATCGCCTGAAGGAGAGGACCGACTGAACTGAAACCAAATTGTTCACTGCGAAGCTTTTTGAAAACCCAGAAAGAATCCGCACTCCAAATTCCAAACTTCAAGCAACCACCTCCTCAAAAATAGGAAACCCTAGTTTCACCCTCCGAGTAGCCTACGGGTCTCCGGAATAGGCCAACGGTCAACTGAATCGATCACAATTGAGAAGGGGACATTACAGTCCGCCCTCCCCAAGATTGCTTGCCCTCAAGCAATCGCAAGTCTGGATGCTGTAGAATCTCCTCATTCTCCCAAGTAGCATCCTCCAAAGGTAAATTCTTCCACTTCACCAAGTACTCTTTGATTGTTCTCCTCCTCAAGGAACGCTCTCTGGAGTTAATAATCTCTTTTGGAATCAAGGTCAACTGTCCTTCTTCGTCCAAAGGAGGCAACTGTGATGAAGCAACAACATTGTGTCCAAGTGCCTTCTTGAGGCGAGACACATGGAACACATTGTGAACCTTACTACTCGATGGTAGTTCCAACTCATAAGCCACTGCTCCAACCTTTCTGATGACTTTGAATGGCCCATAGAAGCGAGGTTTGAGCTTCTCAGCTCCACTCTTCTTGAGAGTAGACTGTTTGTAAGGCTGAAGTCAAAGATAAACCATATCTCCAACCTCAAATGAACGCTCAACACGCTGCTGATCAGCGTACATCTTCTACTGATTTTGTGCTATTTGAAGGTTGTTCTTCAAGGACTTCAAAATATCTTGACTTTGCTGCAACCAATCCTTGGCTTGAGGGGCTTTGCTATCACCAAACACCAAATCAGCAAAGCTAGGAGCCTCATAACCGTAGAGAGCCATGAATGGAGACATCCTTATTGACATGTGGAAGGATGAATTGTAGCAATACTCTCCAATGTGAAGCCATTTCACCCATGCCCTTTGCTGCTCTGAGACATAATTTCTAAGATAGCCCTCCAACCATTTGTTCACTATTTCTGTTTGACCATTAGTTTGAGGGTGATAGCTAGTGCTTGGAGTAAGCAATGTACCACTCATCCTGAAAACCTCTTGCCAAAAAGTGCTTAGGAACTTGCTGTCCCTATCACTCACAATGTTTTTCGGCAACCCATGCAATCTAAACACTTCATGGAAAAACAAATTTGCAACTTGAGCTGCTGAAAATGTGCTAGTGATGGCAAAAAAGTGAGCAAACTTTGTTAATTTGTCCACAACAACATAGATACAGTCTTTGCCTTGAACCTTTGGCAACCTTGTGATGAAGTCCAGTGATATGCTTTTCCATTTTTGGTTGGGAATGGGAAGAGGTTGCAGCAGACCAGCTGGAAGGGAATGCTCATTTTTGTTCATTTGACAAGTGGGGCACTCCTTGATGTTTCCATTTTTGGTTGGGAATGGGAAGAGGTTGCAGCAGACCAGCTGGAAGGGAATGCTCATTTTTGTTCATTTGACAAGTGGGGCACTCCTTGATGTAGCGTTGGACTTCCTCTTTCAACCCCTTCCAAGAAAACCTCTCCTGAATCTGCCTGTATGTCTTAAAGTAACCTTGATGACCAGCAAGTGGGATGTCATGGAAAGTCATCAAAATCTTCTTTTTGAGCTTAGAATCGGTCACCAAAAAGATCCTTCCCTTGTAATGTATCAAACCATCAACCACTTTGTACCTTTCGTCATGGAAGGTACCTTCAATGATGCTGATTGCAAACTGATTTTTGGCATAATCAGCAAGCAACATCTCCTTCCAATCAGCAGTAAGCTCACACAATGAGCTCAAATGAGGCCTCCTAGATAGAGCATCCGCCACAACATTGTTTTTCCCTTTGACATACTAAATGTCGAAATCGTTATCTTGAAGCTTACTCACCCACTTATGTTGCCTTTCATTCAAATCCTTCTGATGCATGAAATGCTTGAGACTATTGTGATCAGTTTTGACCACAAATTTGCTCCCCACTAGATATTGTCAGAACTTAGCTAATGCATGCATGATTGCAAGCATTTCCTTGTCGTAGATGGAGTAGGTCCTTTCAACACCCCTCAGTTTTCTACTTTCAAACACAATGGGATGCTTATATTGCATCAAAACAGCCCCAACACCTTCTCCGGATGCATCACACTGTAACTCGAAAGGCTTGGAGAAATCCGGTATGGCCAACACTAGACAAGAACTCATGATTTTCTTGAACTTATCAAACACACTTTGAGCCTTTTCTGACCAAAAGAAAGCCCCCTTTTTAGTGAGGTTAGTAAGAGGAGCAACACTTTGAGAGTAGCCCTTCACAAATCTTCTGTAAAAGCCACAAAGACCCAAGAACCCCTTCAAATGAGTCAAGTTTTCTGGAGGTGGCCAATCAACTATCGCCTTGATCTTTTCAGGATCAACCTTTACCCCATTAGCACTGATTATGTGACCAAGGTAGAGCAGCTCCTTCATTCCAAATTCACATTTGGACTCTTTGGCAAACAAACTTTTTGACTCTAGGATGCTAAGCACTTCCTCCAAGTGTTTGAGATGTTCTTCCCACGTCTTGCTGAAGATGAGAATATCATCAAAGAAAATCAACACAAACTTCCTCAGCTGTTTTTGAAAAACTTTGTTCATACAAGACTGGAAGGTGGCTGGAGCATTAGTCAACCCAAAAGGCATGACTAAAAACTCGAAATGACCATAGTGGCACCTGAATGCCGTCTTCTCAACATCTGACCCTCTCATCCAAATTTGATAGTAGCCCGACCTCAAATCAATCATTGAGAAGAACTTGGCACCATGTAGCTCGTCAATGAGCTCATCTATTCGAGGAATGGGGTACTGATTTTTGATTGTGCTTTGATTCAAGGCACGATAATCCACACACATGCGGATGGTGCCATCCTTCTTCTTCACAAGAACTATTGCTGAAGCGAAGGGACTCTTGCTTGGACGAATGAAGCCCATCTCCAAGAGTTATTTTATATTTTTCTCGATCTCATCCTTCTGCTTCTTAGGATACCGATATGGTGTTGTGATGACTGGCTTGGCCCCTTCCTTGAGTTCAATGACATGCTCAGCTCCCCTTTCAGGGGGCGGCCCAGAAGGTAGATCAACAAACACCTTACTCTTCTTGGTGAGTATAGACTGGATATCAGGAGGATAGTCCCTCTTTGTTTCAACTGGACTAGCTGGAAGAACCATACATTCCGCGGCCCACTCAACTTGATCGTGCCGAATCAACCTCTCCATTCTTTTGAATGACACAATCTGAGGACCACCATTGGACATTCCTCTAAGCACCACCTTCTTTCCATCAGATTGGAACTTGAGCTCCATTGTTTGTAGATTGAGAGAGATTTCACCAAGTGAGCGTAACCATTGAATACCAAGTATGGCATCCGTGTCACCAATAGTCACTACATAGAAGTCATCTTTGACTTCATAGTTGCCTAACTGCATGGACATGTTAGGAACTCTTTGGTTGCAAGAAATATGAAACCCATCAGCCACCATGACTTTGAAGCCTTCAAATTCTTCAGTTTTGAGACCTCTCTTTGCAACCACTCCTTCGTCAATGAAATTATGTGTTGCCCCAGTGTCAATCAAGGCAACAATTCGGTGACCTCCAACCCCGCCACGAACCTTGAAAGATTCGTTCTTTTGAAAACTAGAGAGTTGGGCAATAGGGCCCCCAACTCCTTGCTCATGATCGGACTCTTTTGGAGCTTTCTCTTCCTCGCTGTCCCCAAAATAAGACTGCTGATCAAACATATCAGATTCTGATCCATAATCAGAATAGGCCCCCATTTGATTAGAACGCCCTCTTCCAGGACATCTATGACCCTTGATCCAAGGCTCCAAACATGTATAACACTTGCCCTCCTTTCTAAGCTGTTCACGTTGCTCATCAGTCAACTTGGATGGAAACCTCTTGTGCTGATTTGAAAAATGCTTCTTATCCTTCTTGTGGCCAAAGGGCTTTGGCGGAAATTTAGGCCTAGGGGCTGATAACTCCATACTTCGAGACTTTTTGATTGCTTCTTCGAGATTTGGTGGATCGAAAGCTTTAACCCACCCTTTCAATGGTTCAACCAATCCTTTGGAAAACAAAACAACCAACCTTCTTTCAGTGATGTTGGGCACCATCACGGAAAGCCTTTGGAAATCAGCTATGTAAGAATCCAAGGAGCCATGCTGCTTCAATTGTGCAAGCTCGCGAAATCTAACTTCAGGATCCTTAGTGTCAAACCTATCAATCAGCTTATTGGTGAATTCACCGTAGGTTCGAATGAGGTTGTGGCCAAGCGTGACCAAACCATGGTACCACCACTCATGGGCAGCTCCCTCCAAATGTAGTGTTGCAAACTTGATGGCATCTTCTTCTGGCATGGGACGAAGTGAAAGGTAGTTGTCAAGCTTCTGAACCCATGACCTTGCTTAACACTTATCACTTCCATCGAAGTGAGCCAATGACACCTTCCCAAGGGCTTGCTGATAATCGGTTCTAGGAGCCATTGAGCACGGTTTCAACTCTTCCACCACTTCTTCTGCTCCTGTGGTTCATGAATTGATCAAAGGACCAATGGTCTCTAAGATCAGGGGGTAAGGTGACATACTCCAGGTAGGCCTGTCTTGCATCATCCGCAAGATTAGGAGTGGCCTCAACTTGTGGTTCTTCCCTTTGAGTGAATGTGGGAAAAAGTGGCCTAGAGGCTGATCCTCTAGAGGTGGCCTCATGCTGACCAATAGTTCTGCTTCCTCCATTGCCATTGTTCCCATTGACTCCACTGTTTTCTCCTGTAGCATGGTTTTGATTAGGAGTATGATTCTGAGGAGCTTGCTGGTCCATCCGTGCAAGCAAACGGGACATCATATCAATCATGCCGTCAAACTTCTTTTCCATCCTTTCATCTCTCTCATCCATGGCCTGCTTATGACTGTCTGACATGTTCTCAACTGCTTTACCAGTATCTACTGCTTTCCCTGTTTCTCTCAAAGCCTCTGAAAAAGTATCTGCTTCTGGCACTGGCGGAAACTGTGACTGCTGTTTTCTGGCCTGACTTCTGGTGTAGTATCTAAAATCACTCACTCATCTAACAACTGAATCACTGTAGGGCACAGGTTGGCAGAATCATGGCTCTGATACCACTGTAATGAACCGGACTAATTTTTTTTTTTGTTTTTTCAAATGCAATTACAATCAACACGCACCCGTTAAGATTAGCTCTAAAACCAAAACGTTGCGTAAGCAACTCTAACCAAGAATGTACACCAGGATCCCGATGTGGGCAAGGTGTGAGCATGTGGTCAGAGGATCTAATGCAAATGCAAACTGAAAGGGAACTCTAACCAAGAATGCGTCTAGGACAGACGAGCATATGGTCAGAGGATCTAGATGCAAGATGAGCCGAAGTAACCCTAACCAAGGATGGCGCCAAGTGATGGCGAGCATATGGTCAGAGGGTCCCTACAACTACTAACTGAAAGTAAATAGGCGGCAAGCCAGCCTCTTCCACTTATGCAGCGGGAAGTACAATAAAGTAAATGAAAGATAGAGAGGAGAATTGCTGATAGTACTACTAATCAGCTTACAATATGTTAGAATGCTTGCCAAAGCCCAGTAATTCAAGTTCTTCAATGCTGCAATAACATATAAGACTTCCTCAATGCTTAACAAACCTCTCTAAACTCAGACTCCTCACAAATCTGCATTTATATATGACTGATATAACAGACCAGCAACTGAAATGAAGCAATCAGCAACTCTAGAATCCACCAAAATACTCACAACTCACTCAATACTTGCTGGAATGACATGAGACTTGATGCAAACGAATGCTAGGATGATGACAATGAGACCTAGACTGAGAATCGACCAACAAAATGCAATATTATTTTTGTGCACGCTTTCCAAGACAGCCTAGAATGGTACGACCAAGGAGAGGGGCGATTTTTTAATATAAAATTCTAGACACCTCTAAAAAATCTGGAAACTCCCAAGAAGGGTTGCCCCAAGCTGGAAACCACAAAGGAAAAACACCCAGAATGATAGTATTTTTATTTCAAAAGATATGAGCAATTCTTACAATCAGCTGTGATATTCAACAACTCCAAAAACATGACTAAATGCAAGGAAACTGAACTAATATGCTAAGAATTCAAATGCGAAGCTGAAAACAAACTCAATACAAACTACCTCTCAACTAGTTGCTATCTTTCAAGCAAGAAGATGAGCCAAGCTAGGAGGTGTGCTTTCCTCGAAGCAATCTGTCACCATTTCTGCAACATAACTTTACTGAAAATCTGAGATGATCAACTGAAGAGAAGAGGTCTCCTTTTAGAAGCTTGAAGAGAAACTCCAGAAGTCTCTAGAAGGTGTGCCAAAAACAGAAGTCAAGGCAATTCAAATTTAGGTTGACTCTTTTCCCTCCAAGGTGGTGTCCACTTTCAAAGAAGCAATAATATTCACTTTTTTCCATTAAAATAGTCTTCCCTTCAAGTTGGCATCCAACTCTCCTTATGCATTTTTGAACCTTTGATTTATTTAATCTTTCTTGATGAGGCACTCACCCATAAAGTCCCCTTTTTAAAACAACATGAAGTTAACATGCTAGGCCAAGGGGTTATAATATTAAATATAATATTATAATATGAAAATAACTTATCTCTCCATAAAAATGCCCCAAAAATCTAGAAACAGTAATACCAACTGAATCGCCTGAAGGAGAGGACCAACTAAACTGAAACCAAACTGTCCACTGCCAGAAATAGAATTTACTAAAAATAGTAAATTTATGAAGTTGCTCGGAATACCAAACAGACTATATCACTGCGAAGCTTTCTGAAAACCCAGAAAGATTCCGCACTCCAAGTTCCAAACTTCAAGCAACCACCTCCTCAAAAATAGGAAACCCTAATTTCACCCTCCGAGTAGCCTACGGGTCTTTGGAATAGGCCAACGGTCAACTGAATCGATCACAATTGAGAAGGGGACATTACAGGGCCCCACACCATTCCTGATATTAGCAAAGTGCATAAGAACTTGACCTCCCAATCCACGGACCCTCTGGACGTGGAGCGCGCTGATACTGAGAAGGTTGTGGATTATGGGGAGGAGCTTCGTGTGCTGCAGGAAAGAATGCAAAAGATGGACAAGAAATTCAGTGGCTTGACCTGTTTCACTATCAAGTTGGTCCACTGTGTTACCAACACCCTCTCTCTGTGATGAAGGACGAAATGGACAAGAAGAATGCTGAAGAAGGACCGGAATGGGTTGGGGATGATGTTGTTAATCTCCTTTCTAAGAATTGGGAAAATGCTAGTTATCTGCTGTTGCTGCGTTGTATGTCTGTCGGCTGTTGGTCCGCTATGTATGTTTTTTGGCTTGGTCTTTAATGTTTTTTGGACTTGATCTTTTTTGGCCCTTGTGGCTCTCCGTGTAAAGGGTACAACACCCTATAAATGTTGCTTACCGTATCAAAAACATATTAAAGTCACAATTTACATTTATCATCATATTACTCATGAAGGTAAAAGTAACCTGGTAATTGAGAAACGGGGTGTGATAGCATTAAGCCCCTTCTTGTGTCACAAAACAATGATGTTGTGCCTAAATAAAATAATGTGTAGTGAAAACCCATCATGGATACAATACCGGTTACTTCTCATGTTGCTGAATCTCCACCTGCTATGCAAGTTTGGGAGATGATAAAACCCACAAATATTGTATTGGTCTAGGGCATATAGGTGTCATGAATTTTTATATACCTTAATATTCCAAGCCTATCAAATTTGTGTTTGGAGGTATTGAGAACAATAGTCAAGTTGAGTGTTGACTTGTTGGTCAGCCCTATAAAATTTACAAGTTGTCAAGTCAATCAAAACCAATTTGCACTAAAACCCATTAAGTCCAAACATGTTGCCATGGTGGACATCGAGTATATACCTCATGATTGTTTTGATCTACATCCTTGTCTACCATGTGGTCAACACATATTTTGCAAAACATTATCATGTTAGAGATCTACCTACCAAATCAATGAGACATATGCATTTTGGATGGATAGATGTCTCTAGATGGCAAACTAAGGCTTGTCTATTGTCGAAATCCTATAGGAGAGACCATTCCAATATTTTATATGATAGCCCGTTTACTCTTGATGTAGATGTTGTTGACAGTTGTTGATCTAGTTGATTAATAAACTCATCATTACATTTATTGTTGAGCATTGATATGAAAGCTTGAGCTTGTCTACTGATGATGCAGATGTTGTTGTCAACCTAGTTGATGATGAGCTTAGCATTGCAAATGCTATTGATACTTGTACTATTGAGAGACAATCTATGAAGAATTTTGTAGAGTTGCACTTAATTCCCACAAAGGGTACCTATAATTTCCTATTCTGATTGGGATATTGACAATGAGCATGTTGAGCCTGCTAGATATGCAGTTCAGTACAAATTATTTGAGGCTATGGATATTGCCTCATGTTGATTATACTTTTGCATTTGATTTGCAAGTTGAAAACCCAAAAAGGCAGCTTACAAACTCTTCCTATCAGTTGAAAACCCAAAATGGCAGCTTAATGGAGACTCATGATGAAAACCTGAGTGGGAGTCATTGAGTAGTGGATCTCTATAAACTGGTTCATATGTGTTGTCCTCTTTCCAAGGGGGGCTTTGTAGCAGCTCTCCATTCTCATCCAACGGAGGGGAACATTGGGATTTAGATTTCAAGTTCTTCAAGCATGGCACTTGGAGATTTCTCACATTGTCCATTGAGGATTTGTCATTGCAGCATATTGCTGCTTATCACAACATCTTGGTTCTTAACTAGTATTGTTCAGCTTAGCACCTAAACATCTGAGATTGCGAACTTCATTTTGGTTTTTGATAACTATGCATGGAGCAAGATCATCATATGCCTTCATTTTCAATGCAGTTTTTTCTGCCACAGGAGAAGCTTTTTATGTGTTGACGTGTGTTCATTTGTGAGCATTGTGGATGACAAATGTTTCACATTTTCAACTGAAAGTAAGGTCATTCAGTGCATGCTTCAACACATTTATGCGTTACTCATGGGTGCATTTAGCTTAGGATGATCTTGCTTTCATTTTCAATGCAGTTTTTTCTGCCACAGGAGCAGCTTTTTATGTGACAACATGTGTGTGCATTTGTGAGCATTGCGGATGACAAGTGTTTCACATTTTCAAGTTGATAGAAAGTAAGGTCATTCAGTGCACGCTTCAACACTTTTTTGGGTTTACTCATGGGTGTATTTTGCTTAGGTTATCCAATTTTCAGGCCACATAATATAGCTGCAACACACTTTTGGGTTACTTATGTGCACAATTGTCATGTCCCCGAAATCACGGCATTAAAATATTAAACAACTGATATCATTATAACTACGATTGTCAAAGACAATATCATAATTGTAATTTGTAATATTATCGAGTGTTAGCTAGTATTCATAGCTAGTATTCATATTTTGGGAATTGTATAATTATGATAATGTAATAATAATTATAATTATGATATTGTCTTTGACAATCGTAATTATAATGATATCAGTTGTTTAATATTTTAACGTTGTGATTTCGGGGACATGACAGTCCTCTCCTGCCAAATTTGCTTGCCCTCAAGCAAAATCCCTTTTAATGCCCCCGAAATCTCTTATGTATTTATGTAACACTTTATGACAGGTTCTCCCTCTATTTGACTAAGAGACCTTAGGAGTTTTATGCAGAGAGTTCAAGTAACATATTATAATTCTTACTAAAAAGATTGGTTGGATAATATGCTTTCAGGTATAAAGTCGTCCATGGTTTTGTTTGTGGTGGTGTTTTTCCTAGAGTTTCTTCTTTGGTATATTAACTATAGTTTCACAGGATGGCAGGACTATGCTCTGATACCACTGTAATGTCCCTTACCCGGACTTGCCCTAAAATCCACTTGTTTGCCCTAGAATTTGCTTGTTGATTAGGTTTAGGGTTTCTTCTTTCCAAATGAATGTCCTTTTAATACAATAACCTTTGATTGGAATCTGTATTCATCATATTAACAACATATCTGTTAGCATTAATATCTAGATATAAAAAATCAGACATAATCATAAATGCAGATTGGTAAACATAGGAAGAGTCACTCAGCCCATCAGGAGAGGGGAATCCCTAAGGGGCCAACGGTCTACCACCTCCTATTGCCCAACCCTTGCTTGGGCCTGTGGGGCAGAATCTAGGTGGAACCCTCACCCCTCCATGACCCAACCCTTGCTTTGGGCCAGTGGGGCAGAATGCCCAACCCTTGCTTTGGGCCTGTGGGGCGGAACCTGGGTGAGGTTTTTAGACAAACCACTTAAGTCACGACTCAACTCTCCTGGCGGGATTACAATCAGAATGCAGACAGTTTCTATGCAATTTCCAATTAAGCAGCTATTATTAATATCACTTGCATTTCATTTATTATGCTAGGAAAGAGTCCTACATGAGTATCTAATTCAGCATGAAGATAAATCAGAGTGCATGAGTAAGTATAGCAAGATTCATGTCTATAGTTCATTCATTATATCCTATATATTAATGCAATCAACAATTTAGTTCAATCCGATATATGTATACCATATCATTGAGTTCTATCATGAGAGTAGTGCAGAAATAAGTTAATCAATATCCATGCCTATATGTTCCTTCTATTTCCTTATCAATGCAGCCTACAGCTCTAACGTTAGATCGAACTAATTGCTATTTGCAAACCCAGTCATCAATCACAAAGATATAGATCAGTCATCATTAGAACCAGTCCTATAGAAGAGACAATTGCAGTCTATAAACGCTCCAGGACTACATAGTCCGCCTAGATCCAATATCAATTGCCACGAATCTATTTTCCCAATTCTGTTCTATTATGGAGGGATGGTTCCAAATGCGTTAGAAGCAACTTGTACATCTCAGTGAACAAAGACTAGAGATTATATTGAATAACACACAAATCAACTGAAGCTGGGGTCAGAGGTTCATGCAGCCTCATTATATCAGATTGTGAAAACTACATATTAAAACCAGTGAGTAATCTCACCTGAGCCGCGATCCTGTCAGCCTTCAACACGTCCTTCCTATCCATGGGTTGCCAATGATGTATGAAGCTATTGACAATACATTCTATCAATAAGAGATTCAGCATCAATCTACTCTAAATGCAATCATAGTTATTTACTGGATTCCATATTTTATTCCCATAATTATTATTGCAGTGAGACCAAACCCAAATTGCTAACTCTTACTTGCCTTTCCTAAGTAATTGAAGGATGAAATATCACCAGGTTCCCCTTATGGCTGATCTAAGGAGGTGCTGTTCTACACCAGTCGATCAAGAAAAGCATGTTTATACCTAATGCAGAGTTCATCTAAATATGTAAAACTCATCCACGGGCTGATGCAGCATGAGGGATTGATTCAGCAGTTAATTACAGTAGAAGACAAGTGGACGAATCAATTGGCATGGTTTCTGAATGCGTCCAGAAGGTGAGGTAAGCTCAAATTGATGCATTGAGCAAACAGACTTATATTTCTGCATAATACCATTATGTCAAATTTTGGATAGACTAAACATTAATGGCTATGTGATAGAAACTCACCTGTTCCCTACCTGGTCCCTTGCATTTATGGATATAAAATTGATAAAAGAGAAATAGTTCTCTGCTATTGTGCCTGGTGAATATAAATGTAAATCTGTCTGTTTTTAAGCCTGTATCTGAATATATAGATGGGACAAGTATATGCCCCTCCTATTCGTTTCTCCTTGTTTCCACCATCATTCACCGTTTTTCTCCCCCATCCCTTCTCTACAAATTTCATTATCTTTTTATATCTTCATGTCTAGAGAAGGGATGCGCCTTTTGAATAGCAAGATCCATCTTACAGGACATGACCTTTCGTTAGGCGGTCATCAATTATTCCTGTTTGTTGAAAATACCAACACCCTTAGTAAGTTCGCAGCCTTCCAAAATTCCTAATATCCTCCCTGATTATTCCCCCACGACTCTTATTGGAATCGTGGCTAGTCTTGAATGCTTTTATCGAATCCTATAATCATGTGAATGTGATACACTTCTATGGTTGATAGGGCTAAGCCGATTTGGTGACTTCAACTGACAACGTGCCACGCCAGCAGTGATTTGGCAGCAAATAGAATTGTATTTATCATGACCTGTGAAGATAACTTGTTGGTAAATGATTAAGCTTTGGTATCTTAGTATGGCCTAGCCATTCCTAGTTTAAACCGGTGGTTATGAGGTCCTCTGCATAACATACAGTGGCTCCACCGAGTGCTTCTATTGTCATGAATATGTGCCTGATTCAGTAAGTCTTCTCAAATAGTGAGGATTGACGACTCCCATATTCTATGGGCTTTTATAAGCTGCAAAAGCCTGAAGTGTTTATTTCTTATATGTATACATTGAATACTCCCAATCATAGTTTACATACTCTCCGATTACTCTCCGAGTGGCCGAGTAATCTCCAAAAAATTTGCATGCCGAGTAATTTCTGCTTTTATTCGCAGGTAGTATGCAGATGGATTTTCTCCCATCAAATTATCGAGTAAGCGCCAGTAACTTGCAAAAAACCCACAAACTTGGCATGTTTGTGTGTGTATAAATATGTCTGTGTGTCTATATGCATGCAAGCTTGGCATCATGTGTATGTTTATAGATATGTATGTGTGCTTGCCGAGTACTCTCCAATTTTTGGGCTTGCCGAGTACTCTCCAATTCTGAGTATGTAAACTATGCTCCCAATGTTTCGGATGGTTATAGCATTTACATTATTAGTATTTCCCTTTTGATATTTATAATGTTAAATACTATAATATATTAGTATTTATATTTTATATTTAATCATTATAATGTTATTATGCATCTTTTGATACTTGTATTTATCCTTAATCGTTGTAATATTTAATTATCCTAATTTATACTATACTATGATGATTGACTAGAGCACAACCAAAATGTCTTATTTATAATAATTTTCAATTTAATATTTATTTAGGATATCAAATTTGCTAATTTTGACAATTATAATATTATCATTATGATAATTATAATTTGTAATATTATTGAGCGTTTGCTAGTGTTCATATTTTGGGAATTGTATAATTATGATAATGTAATAATAATTATAATTATGATATTGTCTTTGACAATCGTAATTATAATGATATCAGTTGTTTGATATTTTAATGTCGTGATTTTGGGGACATGACAACAATCAACCCGAGTTCTTCAATTTTCACTCTTTGGAGATAGAAGTGATAGAGACAGACAGTCTTCTTTTGTAAATTTATTCATCACTCAGAACAGAAAATGGTTGTGAACTAACAAATTTCACAACAAATGGGCGTGGAATTCTATCAATTTGAGATATAAGATCATGGACAATTGACTCAATTTGAGAAAACAAGTTTCAATATCTTGGTTCTTCAAAATTCTAAAATTGTAGAAGTGAACCAGGCTATCACCTAGGCAAAACCTTTTATAGAAAAGACTGGAGCTTCACATCAAGCAAATGAGGTGCCATAAGCAAGTTGCCCAATACACAGCACAAACAATGGTTTTACCTCTACCCCTACGGATTAAGTTGGGAGGCGAGGGGGGCGGGGGGGAGGGGGGTGGTTAAGGGGGGGTGTAACATTAGTAGGATAATATTTTATATTTTTTTAGATACTTTAGATACTAAACAGTCATCTAGAAGATGAACTAAATAGTCATTTCATTTTGATAAATATGTACATTTTACGTGAATGGAATAAGAGCTTTATTGAATACTTTTCTGTTGTTTAATGTCCCGTCCATTCATTTGTCAATCTTTTCATCTGCATTTCATTTCCGGGCCTACATACTGTACTTAAAAATGTGAGAATATGAAATCTAAGCTACAAATTTGATATGTAATCTGAATATATGCAACTCTATCTGTTTCATGATCCAAATAAACATATGAAACTAAAACAAGCAAAAGCTAGAGTGAACGAAAACCAAGAATTTAAACAGCAAAGGAAACACATTAAAAGTGAGCTGAAAACTAAACAGAGCCCAATTATACTTCACAAAAATTACTTTCGTACATTACATAAAAGTATCTCTTAAGAGAAGAAATGGACACTACATTAGGCTTCTAATGTCCAAGACAGTATTGGTGACTACCTTGGGCCAAGAAAATTGGACGTCAAAAAGCTACCTTGTAAACCAGATTCACCAAAAGATTTCCAAACCTTTGTACAGTAATGTTCAAATAAACTCTCATCCCTGCCATTAAGGTATGATCTTTGCCACCTTCCTGAAGTGGACTACTTAGTTGCATCCTGCCAACGTTGTATGTTGCCTCTGTTTTAGAAGTTTCAAGTTCTATGAGGTAATGTTTACTTTTTTCTTTTTCTTTTCAAAATTATATGTTTTGTGAAAAAGAATACTCTTTAGGTTGTTGTTCGTCATTAGTGTTCATAAGTTCAAATCTATGATACATGGGGTCATGTCCCTGGGGTTTTTCTGGCTGTCCCCATCCCCATGATGTTTTGGGGATGACTTGGAAACATCCCTGGTCTGTATCCTACCCTCCCTGTGCCACCCCACTCAAAAAAAAACTGTCCAGAAATGACTGTCTGCCATCTGGGGATGTCTGGGAACAACTGGACATCTCCTGCTGTGCCTGGATAGCAGTCAGAGTTAAACAAAAAATAAAACTCAGTTAAATGCTCTGAAATGGATTTGTGATCAGTTTTGTGATAGTATATGGTGTACCATATTTCAATTTTTTTATTAAATAATGAAACAATGAAATGTTGACTGGCTTTATTAAAGCTATGCCCATACACCACCACCTGTCTTAAACTTTTATTCCTGTCATTGCCATAATATTACTAATGATGACTGAATTCTACAGTGTGGCAGAAAAAGGTCCATAAACCCAGTTATAATGTTTCCCTCTGTATTGTATACTAGATTTTTCAGTTCATTCAAATGCAGTTATACTGTTATTCCTGTCATTGCCATAATGCTACTAATAATGACTGAATTCTACAATGTGGTAGAAAAAGGTCAATAAACCCAGTTATAATGTTACCCTTTGTATTATATACCAAAATTTTCAGTTCATTCAAATACAGCTGCAACTTGTGTGTGAAAAACTCTAATTGTCACTTAAAGAAAATCCTTTGGACCAAGATTAAGTTTCCTTCACCGTCATTTTGTGTCAAGCTTTAGCCTGTATTGAAACTCACAACAAGCTGAGGTTCAACATTTATGCTTTTTGCATAATGCACTTCTCAACTGCATTTTCCATGTAAGATATTTCCATTGATTTGACTTTTCCCTTTCTGTGAACAGGATGAACTAAAGAGTAGGGAGTATTTTCTTTCTTTTTTAAATAAAAGATTTTTTGCTAACAGGACGAATTCTCTGCCTTTCAAACATGACAAACAATCAAAATGAAGCCTGTTGCTTGATGCTTCTAGTCTTTTGGTGTAAATATTGTTATAAACACCTAGAAAAACAGAAGCTTGAAACTTAGCAACAAAAATAGAAGAAACACAGAGGACCATGATATCATATCATTAATGTACATTAATATGATGCCTGTTTAGAAACTTTTTAATGTAAGCTGTAACCTCGACAGTTACATATTGCCTAACTACAAATCATAGGACAACTTAGATGTACAGCTGTCATTTATAAATATTAATTAACAGGTTTTGTGGCTAGGGTTGCTGGTATTTGGTGCTATTCAACCAATGTCACATGGGACTTGCACCGAGCCTCATTTGCACTTAACAAAAACGAATTTTTGGGGTGCTCTTTTTCGTCCAAGCAACTTTATTGGTGAACTTGCCACCACTTTTAAAATATGAGTGGGCTGTGGAGGACATCCAAGGCAGTAAACTGCAATATATATTAAAAATTAAAACCAGATTTGATTGATTGAGTTGTGTATCCTGTGCATGTGTTGGTATGAATTGAGGTAGTGTAGGGGTGTCTCTTCAGTGCATGTGTTAGTATGGGTTGAGGTAATTTACGGGTGTGTCTACAGTGCGTATGTTGGTATAGGATGAGGTAATGTATGTGTTTGTTTTGTGATTGCGAGAAGCAGTTGTGGTACTTTTCAAATCTGGGTGTGCCCTTTCTGAATGTTGAGTGAAACAAATTGTAGTATATGATAAAAATGACATATATGGGACATTGAGACGTATAATATATTGCTTAATCCCCAAGTTATCAAAATAAGGTGATTGGGTATTGGATGGTTTAATTGAATATTTTGTTGATTGGATTTGTTTTTTGAAGTGAACTATATATCGCACTTGGTTGTTATCTTTGCACTTATAGGTGCTATTCCCTGTACAAAAATACTTGTAAAATAAGTTTACGGTTATGGAGAGATCTTTACCTTACTGCTTTTGCTTTCTTCTTAAGTTGTTTTTCAGATGGTTAGAGACGGAGAAGAGCCAGAAGAATTTTGGGGGCACTTCAGTGATTGTTGAGGTTGGTTACATGTATTGAAAGTTTATGAGGAAGCTGCATAATTCAGAGAAATTAGGATCTTGTACAAGTAATGTTTATTTAGTTGGTCTGGATGTTGCCTACAGCCACCCTTCCCATAAGGTACATTCAATTGCAGTTTATATTTGCTTGCTGGTAATGGTCTTTTATTTTCTTCCTCAGCATGATGCATGTGAAATCACATTAACTAAAGTGGTTCTCTGCTTTAGTAGGAAATATTGAATCATGCTGTGGCCTTTGGTGATGCTAAATTTTTTCATATTAACTCAGTTTTCTTTCATTGATGGCAGTGACTCATGCATAGGAGTTTATTAAGTATCCATAAGATGCAGTCTACGGCAACTGCTTGTCTAAAGGAGTGGTAATCAATGTGGTCTTACCAGAAGGATTTGTATTTTTGGTGAGTTGTTTTACTGTGTAAGACCATAATTGATCACCCACCATTACACTTTACAATCTTTGTCATAGTACATTATATCTAGCTGAGAATTTGGGTGATCAGTGCGATCAGTATCTCATCTTAAGCTAGATTACAACCAGATGGACTACAGTTTCTCGTTTATTTTTTTCACTTCAGTCAAGACATTTGTTCAGAGCTTCATGTTTTGCCTAAGGCAATTGAAACAAGGGAGGTTTTGATAAGAGCTTCCTTTGTTTCTTCTGCCTTCTTTTGTCATCAGTCAAACTCAATACCAAAGAAGGAAATTTTGGTTGATAACAAGAGGCACCTTGTATTTTTCTTCAAATTGTTTTGCTCTTGATATTCAAGAGTACAGGAAGCAAGTGACTTTAAAACAATTGAAACTGAAATTTGAATTGCGTCTTCTGTTTCATTTAGCTTCATTAGCTTCTTGTTTGAAACAAACCCAATTTATTATCCTATGTTATTTCAGCTGTTTAGGTGTACAGCCACCTTTGACTGCTGAAAAGAGTAATTTTGCAGAAAACATTGTTAAAATCTGTATGAATCAAACAGCAGATTTATTAAATGTAAATATTTGAAACTCTGCTGCAGTCACTCAGAACTTTGCAGTTTGTGGTTTTAATATTTTGCTAGTTGCTAAAGTTGCCAAATGAGTTACAAGACAAATATGGAGAATCAATTGATGATTGGAAGTATAGTGTTTCTTTCCTCTTTCCTGCATGTTAGGAAGTACTTTCCACCTTTTTTAGCAGAGATTTGGTAGTAATATAATTGTGGATTCCTACTATAAACTGAGGACCACATTGTACAAGGACAATTTTTGCAATTGGTTTGAAATTAGTGGGTCTCTAACATATCTTTTCCTGATATATTTTGTTCTAAGAGTCTGTATAGTTCAAATGTAGGGGTTGCCAAACTTTATCCCCTGGTTCTTGACGCATTAATGTTTTTTGGAGCAATAATGATGCATAATAGAAAGGAGAAACATGACATTGATGTCGAAGACTGAACTTTCTAGATGTATATTTGTGTCTTATAGCATTGCACTCTGCATATTACTTGCCAGAGTTCCTCCAATTTAGTTGTCCATCTAACTCTTTTTTGGGTATTTCTCTTATTGACAGTGGAGATCCTCAAATTTAATTCTTGCTATTATGTTATTGTACGCTGAATAGTTCTGGCCATTTTATGGTCTGTCCAATTTAGTTATGCACTTTCATCCACTTGGTATTTCTCTCATCCACGCTATAGATCCTTCAATCAATTCTTGCCATTAGTGGTCTTTTACTTTGCACATATATTTGCATTTTATAGTTTTTCCAATTTAGATGTCCATCTCCATCATCTTGATATTTCTTTTATCTGCACTGGAGATCCTTCAATTTAATTATTGCTGTTAATAGTTTTGCACCCTGCATGGTTCTTGCGCCATTATATAGTCTGTTCAATTTAGTTGTCCAATTCTATTCTCTCCAATTTAGTTTTTTCTGTTGCAATAGCACCTTGCATAGTTCTTTCTATTTTTACAATGTATCCAATTAATTCTCCAATTCCATACACACTTTTATTTCTCTTATTAGCAGCAGGTATCCTTCAAATCATTTCTTGCATGAGTTGTGCAGCACCTTGCATAGCTTTGACCATTTTATAGTTTGTCCAATTTAGATGTGCACTTCCATCCTTTTGGTACTTCTCTTATACTCTATAGAGGTCCTCCAATTAATTCTATATAAGTTGCTAATCCTGGTACAAGGATGGGTACGGATATGGGTTTGGGATTTGGGTACACAGGTGCAACATTTTTTTCTTCCGTACAGGTACAGATTTGTGTATATATATATATATAAACAGTAATTCTCAGTGTAACAATAAATGGTGTGCAGGCTTGAATTTACACAGTTATATTACGATATAATTGCAGTATGAACAAAATGTCAAAAATTCATATAATTTCCACATCCAACATTCTCTTTATCTCTCAATCAACACTTCTAGCATAGAAATGATTTATCCATTATGGTCTTTTGGCTCTCTTCCTGACTGGGCATGCTCCCTCAATTAATTTACGAGGTAAGGAAAAAATTAGAAGGATGCAAAAACATACTACACTTCCTTTTTAGTTCGAAATGAAGCATATTGACATTAATTCATAGTAGGAATGTATTGTAAAGATGAGATAAAAAAAAGTGAAAACATTTGTGATCTTGTAGTGCTGTGCTCTGCATATTTCCAAATAAATGTAGATTGGAACAAAGAAATCTCCTGCAAAGATCAGATGGGTTAGTCTTTCAATAAGTAATACAAAAAGAAACATAAATAATATTTCATGTTCAAATATGACCTAGAAGCACACAAATCATATGGAATAATAGAGAACAGGTTAGTAAATATTAACAAAACATGGATAAATAATGATACCTTAAGATCAATGCACCAAAATAATTAATGATGCATGAACCTTTATTTGGGTTTGCCCAGAGTCTGCCTGGGGCATCCCAGTACCCTATGAGTCCTCATAGGGTACTTGGGGTGTCTGGGGCAGACCCTGGGTGAACCCCAAGCCATACCAGATCCAAATTGAGACCAGAACCGGACCGGGATCAATATTGTAGAACCCAATAACATAGTTGTATGCTAGTATTGTCTTCTTAGGGCTTAGCAAACTCTTATCTATGCATATTCAACCTTTGACTATTACATTCCACCAGTTCTTGTAGAAAGTTACTTACTATTATTATTACCAAGGATAAATATTAAATTCAGTAGACGAGATCAGACTTGTATGTTAACTATCTCTCCATTACTAAGTTAAGCTACTATTTTCCTCTTGTTGAAAATCTCAAGAACCATCTATTCCCATCCCAAGCTTCCATTTTAGACTGCATCACAAGACCTTTTCTAGAGTTCAATCCCGCTGGCATTGCTATCCAATACTTTTCAAGTTTATGACATCTTATTTGTGTTGAGCAAGAAAGTATATCATGTATACTTTTCAAGTTAATGACATCTTATCTGCGTTGAACAAAGCAAGTATATCATTCAAATTTACTGACTTGTTCTATTCTCTCCATGATTCAGTAACCCTCACAATGCTACTACACAATAGTTCAGATAAACAACTTTATTTGCAGTGATCTACCAGCTAATAAGTCTGCAATTTCTGTCTTGCCATTTTCCAGTCATTTGACTAAGTGCAACTAACGATTATCAGCAAATGTGATTGATCTATAAATCAGTAGAGTAGTACAGCCCCTCAATGACGGTATCACTTAAAACATTCATCACTTCTGTCATTTAGGTAGAACATCAATTTTCACAAAGTCCCAGCTATTAGCACATTATCGAAGTCATATAAAATACTAGTTCACAATGATCACTTGTAAGAGATCAACATTTATTGAATTTAGTGAACTATAGCTGTACAATGCAACATAGTACTACTATTTGCCAACATCCATAAAGGTAATGTTTTCCCCTAAGAAACCTAATGAGATACATAGATTATACTTGCTGCCCACCGGTTTATAATACGAAAGAGTTTCAAAATGTTCTATTTACATATTTTGTCGCTTAGCATTTCTTACATATTTGAATTGCTTTTATATATATATATACATATACATTAATATTCGATATAAACTTAAATGATCTGCCGGCTTGAATTTTTACAGTTTATTACAATATACATGCAGTATGAATAAAATGTCAAAAAAATCATATAATTCCCACCTCCAACATTCTATTGATCTCTAAATTAACACTTTCAGCATAGAAAGGATTATTCATTATGGTATCTACCTTGGCTCTCTTCCCGATTGGTCGTGCTCCCTCAGTTGATTTAGGGGGAAAGGAAAAAATTAGAAAGATGTAAAAAGTATATTACACTTCCTTTTTAGTTCGAAATGAAACATTTTGGCATTAATTCATAGTAGGAATGCAGAGTAAAGATGAGATAAAAAAATAAAAACATTCGTGATCTTGTAATGTTGTGCTCTGAATGAATGAATGAAAGATTTTAATGACGTCCACGAG
The DNA here is from genome assembly GCA_007258455.2 of Sequoia sempervirens. Taxonomy (NCBI): domain Eukaryota; kingdom Viridiplantae; phylum Streptophyta; class Pinopsida; order Cupressales; family Cupressaceae; genus Sequoia; species Sequoia sempervirens. Next base: position 33,360 of record VDFB02270608.1, read on the forward strand.
ACTAAACAGTCTATGGGACCAAGAAACAAACTTAATTTTCTTTCATGCTCTTTTCTAAATCAGATCTCCTACTATTGATTTTGACAAGAAGACTAGCCGCTTGATTGATCTTATCCTCCTCGAATAACTGCTGCATATCGTCCATACACAAACTATTTGCATACTGTTTACGAATGTCTTCATACGCTGTGCATTCCATGAAGAAGTGTCGCTCCGTCTCAACCACCCCCTTATCGCAGAAAATGCAAGTTCTTTCTTCCCATGTTTCCTTAGGAGACTTCCATCTACCGGTCTCACATCTAAGATGATGCGATCCCGTCCTCAGTTGTGCAATTAACACCCTCGCTTTCCCTTTAATAGCAGCCCCTAAATACGTTTTTTCGCCATGATCCTTTGTCGGGTTAAACTCTTTGACGTAGTATGCTTTTTTTCGCCCAATCTGATTTGACCACATGGCAGTCCTAAATTTTTCCTTCACGTATTTTTTTATTTCACTATTGGTGCTAGGACACTCCTGTAATTTGATGTCCCACTTGTTCAGCCACTTGTTGTTCTGCTTCATCCAGGTTTTCTTTCTACGGTTTAGCGCCTCCTCCATAACCGCTTTGGGCCACCGGTGGTTGTCCATATTTTCAATCTTCTTTAGATAACTTATCAACCGAATTATAGCCGATGCTTCCAAGGGAAAAGCCCCCGCTTCAGCTAACAGAATTTCATATGGGACCGTGGCCTTAACTTTGAGATTGCTTGTTATTAGGTGTTTTTGGATCCTTTCTATTTGTTTCCAGCTGCACTTTGACATATTGCTTCCCCACACTTCACACCCATAAAGTACAACTGGCGTGACAAGTAAACCAAAAAGAGTTTTCATGGTTTTCCAATCCCAAAGTTCAGCTTTCCTACATCTGTTTTGCAGCAAGAAAGAGGCTTTCCAACCTCCCTGTATCCTTTTCGATCTACAAGTCTCCCAGCTGAGCTTATGGTGAAAATCAACCCCAAGATACTTGTATTCTTTCACTATATCAAGCGGACTACCTTCGAAAAGAAAGATATGTTGTTTTACTTTTCTATTCAAAGAGAAAATCATGATTTTGGTTTTGGTGGTGTTCACTTGCATCCCCACTTCCTGACAGAAGTGTTCTAGAGCTTTCAAATGTTCTCTTAACCCATGAGCTGTTTTTGAAATCAAAATAAGATCGTCAGCATATAGAAGTAATTTCACTACATAACCTGCCAATTGAATATCGTCCCCCCCATCCTTGCTCAACCAAGCTTCCAACTTATCAATGTAAAGCCCAAAAAGCGTGGGAGATAAAGGGCAGCCCTGCTTAACTCCAATATCGCTGCCAAAACACTCTGACATACCCTCACTTGTTCTGATTTTAGCATTAACATTCTCATATAACCTATGAACAGCAGCTCTGTACACATTAGGAATGCCTAATTCTTCCATCCTATTCCAAAGTTTATCCCTAGGCACCGTGTCAAAAGCTTTCTTGAAGTCAACGAAACAGCAATAAGCTTCCTCACCTTGGCAGTCCCAAATCTTCTCAATCAAGTGCCTAAGGGTGATGCAGTGATCAATGGTAGAGTGCCTAGATCTAAAGCCTGCCTGCCCCTTTGCCCTTTTGCCCTCATTTTCTGCCCAGTTGCTGATCCTACGCTCAACCATGCTCCCAAAGAGCTTGCCAAAGATAGGATTAACCATAATTGTGCGGTAGTTAGATGGGTTATTGATATCTCCACTTTTAAACAAAGGAATGACCACACTAGTAGTCCACACCAAAGGGAAGCCTTCCTGATTGACATTGTTGAAAATTCTTGTTATGTAAGGAGCAAGTGTTTCACTCCCCCACTTTAAAAATTCAGCCTGTATCCCATCTATATCCTGCGCTTTCCCACTTGCTAACTTCTTTATTCCTTGTTTAATATCATCCACGGTGAATAGCTCCATTGATGTGTTAACAACCGGAGGATAGCCTTTCTCGTGGACCCGCTCATAAAGGAGCCTAGCATACTCTAACCATTGGGTATCCGTGATATTGTTTTCCAACTTCTTTTTCTTTTGCTGCAGTTCCCTCCAAAAGCCTTTAGGATTCTGCTTCCCAAGCGATATTAGCTCCTTCCTTCTTTCATTAACATACTCATTTTTTTTGGATTGCACTAATTTTATATATTTTTTCTTGTATTCTTTGTCCATACCACTCTCCTTTAGCGATCTCTTGGCTGCCTTACACTCATCATCATACCACGGATTTGCCGGAAATGTGTTTGCAGCCCCCACCTTGGGACGTGACCTTTTACAAGCCTTCAATGCTTTGTGGATTATCGGGATCAACAAATTGCTGTGAATATGGGCATCAGCCCCTTTTACAGCGTTTATCCCCTCTTCATTCTTCAAATCATAAAACTGCTGTTTAAGAACAGCATTAAATATTTCTTTATTTTCCTGATTTATGAGGATTTTACCCTTGGGAATGGCTTTTTTTTGCATGTGTTGAACTTGCTTGTTGTGCTGATTGATTGGAGAAATGCGAAGCTTAACATGAAGGGGTAAGTGGTCAGATTTCATCCCAATAGGACAGTCCACTATGTCAAACTCCATCAGCCTAGAACCAAAGCTTTGAGAGCAAACCACGTAGTCCACCACACTTTGACCGTTGTAAGTCTTGCAAGTGACTCCCCCAGATGTCGGCCAATCTCTCACCCCGTTGCAAATAACCATGCCAAACAAACTACAAAGCCCAAGTAACTCAGTCCCAAACGAATTCACAGTGCCATTATCATCTTGAGATGTTCTTTCCCAATGGAGACCACCACCTTCCTCCAACCATATAGGATTGTTCTCCCCTTTTGCTTCACTGCTCAACTGAAGAGACTGATTATTGGCTGTCCTCGCATTAAAGTCACCCATTAAAACCACATCTCCAAGTATGTTAAAAGTAGAGATATCTTTTTTTAGCGATGCATACGGATCTTCGTTGTCTAAATTCCGCTTCTTATAAAACTTTGAATTTTTTGGAGCAAAGTAGCAAGCAGCTAGACTAAAAGTTACTCCATTTTCAGTTATTTGCAGCCATATGTATTGTTTATTTGTGTCTTCTTTTACAAACTCAACAATTCCCTGCCACTTCTCAGCTATTAACACTGCAACCCCTCCATGACCTTTACCTGTTTCATTTCCTTCGTTCCAAACTGAAACTTTTTTATACCCTTCGAAATCTGGAATTTTGCAGCCATCATGTTCATGCGTTTCCGTAAGAATGATAATATCCTTCCCTTTTGCTATGGGCCCCAAACCAGGTCCTCTTCTCCATGGATATCCTCTACAATTCCAGCTTACAACATGTAGGTTGTCCTGTGGGGCCAATAATTCCTATTTCTTGTTTGAGAGACGATCACTAATTTGGGCTTTCCCGTTCTTCAACCAAGCCCACTTGCCTTCATTTCTTGCTGTTTTCACCTTCTCCCATTCTTTCCTTTGTTCTTCCTGCTGCTCGAAAGTCAAATCTTCATCTAGATAAATATGTGTGCCTTTAAGTAACCCCCTGTTTTTTAAGATCTTATTCTTATCTTCTAAATTTCTCAAAGTGACTCTTACATGTCTATCTCTTCCTCCATCTATCTTTCTTCCAATTCTACTAGCTTGCTGAATATGCCCTGCCCATTGCAACTTATCTTTAAGAAAATTTCTTGTTAGAATGTCAGTTCTCTCCTTCTCCCCGAAGTCCCTCAAACCTTTAATGATAATGTTTGTAACCCTGCTTTGTTTATCTTTTTCTTCTCTTAATTGTCTCTTAACTTGTTTTTCAATGATTCCTTTTTGCTCGTTTGATGATCCACTCACCGCTTGTGACCAAGATTTGGCCTCTTCTATGTGTACCCTTAACTGATTCTCTTTTACCTCCAAGTCTGCTAATGCTGTTTGGATCCCCTTTAACTCCATTATATTTTCTCCTCCCTCTACTGCTGACTTCACGTTTTTTGCTGTTTTTAATTGGTCTAACTCTTGCCTTAGAGTGACCAATTCTTGCTGCCCCCTCTCCATGTTAACTTGCAGAGTTAAAATCTGATCTTGCAACATTTTGTTATCCTTTTCCAGCTTACAGTTTGCTTCGGTAATTATTTTAGATATGCTATCTTCGTACATCCCCTTTGTTTCTAGAGCATCGAGTCTACTTTTCATCCTCATGAGCTCTTCTACATATAGTTCTGATGACCATAACAGTGGTGAAGACGTGGGGCTGTAGATTTCCTGAGATGCTTTTTCAGTGACAATCTTGTTTGTAATGGACTCTTTCTCCTTGCCCATGGTCCCACCCACCATATCAGTGTTTGATTCATGGTTCCCATAGCTACCACTTACCTTCCTATTGCTTTTAAGTTCAGCTTGGTTTGTTTGCTTTTCTTTGTGGGATACCACCTTAGATGTACCTGCCTTGCTGTTATAGACCTTAGGTAAAATCAAAGTGAAGTTTTTCTTTTGATTTTGTTTCAATTTCCTTTTCAGAGCCAACCTACGTCTTAAAATCCCGTTGTATTGTTTCGCATTTACGAAAATCAACCCTTCTTCCGCATTCACAAGATTCAGAATACTTGACAAAGATGACCTTGCTAGCAACGGGGCCAAAAAGGTTGCCAAACCCCCATCTTGAAAAGTGGTCCACCCGTTTGTCTCTTGAGGAGTGTGAAACCCTGAAAACCTTAAACCTCCTTGGTCTAGAAGATTCAAAAGGTCATTTAGTTGCACCTGTGGTTTGCTTGCTATATTATTACCCAATATGCACTCTAGTGCCCCCATCTGCTTTGGAATTGAGTTTGGAACCGATGTTAGAGGTCCCCCTGCCTTAACAACCTGACATGCCAAATCTAGGTTTTCCCCCATACCCCCACTGTTTACTCTCATGCGGTGAAAAAACTGTTTGATTGTTGTGAAGTTACCAGTTTATGTGTGTATGCCAGTTGTAGCCTCCTTATGGAAGAAAGGAGACGGACAAATACAAAAGAATAAAATACTGAAATGCAGAAAAGGTGGAGAAAGTGACAGAAAACCTGTTTGAGCGCAGCCCCACTTTGTCTTTTATGGAAACTGCCCCTGCTTTGTCTTTATGTGCCCACTTTACCCGACACAAGCCCCACAGGCCCCACACCCCGAAACTGGAAACTGCAGCCCCAGCCCTGGTAAACACACGCACGCCCCGTTCCTGCAGCCCTGGTCGCAGCCCTGGATTCTTCACTTCGCCGCCCTTCCTGCAGCCCTGGTCGCAGCCCTGGATTCTCCACTTCGCCGCCCTTCCTGCAGCCCTTCCTGCACATTTCCAAATAAATGTAGATTGGAACTAGAAAATCCCCTGCAAAGATTAGATGGGTTAGTCTTTCAAGAAGTAATATAGGGAGAAACAAAAATAATATTTACATTCAAATATGACCCAGAATAACACAAATCATTTGGAATAATAGAGAACAGGTCAGTAAATATTAATAAAACATGGATAAATAATGATACCTTAAGATCAATGCACCAAAATAATTAATGCTGCATTAGCCTTTATTTGGGTTTGCCGCTATGAGTCTTATAGGTTATGCGGGGTGCCTGGGTGTACATGCCCCTCCTGCCACAAGTAATATAGATCACAACCCCCTTTTATGGTCTAGACGATTAAAGATAGTAGCGCCCATGTAAATAGATAATAAGGTGGCACTAATCTACAAAGGGGAGCAATCTTTAAATGCAACGATTCCACAATAAAATAAATAATAATTAGTAATTAAGGGAGTTTAAGGGCAACATTTGGGTGAAAGGATGTGTCCCTTTTGGGATAACCAATTGAAGGGATGTGACTCTTCCCACCATGGGAGATATGAAAGGAAGAACAATGATTGGGAGAGATATCAATCAAGCAAATTGGAAAAAAAAAATAAGAAATGGAAATTATAAGAGATCTATTGAAATAAATATTAATTTTAGCTAGAATATTATTGGAAAATAAGTTTTAAATGCAATTGGGAATATATATATATACACTTCTATAAATTCAAAATAGATTGCTAAGAGATTCTTAATATATTAATTGTTAATCAAATATCATTTCATTATGCAATTATATATATATATATATATATATATATATATATATATATATATATATATATATATATATATATATATATATATATATATATATAAATTGTTAATCAAATATCATTTCATTATACAATTATATATATATATATATAATTGCATAATGAAATGATATTTGATTAACAATTAATATATTAAGAATCTCTTAGCAATCTATTTTGAATTTGTAGAAGTGTTTACAAATAGGGAGGCCAATCAACCTTTCGGGTTCACATGATGGGAAGTACTAGCTTTTCCTTCATCAAGTATGCCACCCCCGAGATGCAACACTTGTGGAGCCGAGAGGCGTATGAGTGCTCCCAGGCTTGTTGAGAGAGGCAGTCTTCATGCATCTTATCAAGCATGCCACCTCGAGGTGCAACACTTGTGGGTTGGGAGGTGAATGAGTGCTCTTGGGCTTGATCAAGGAGGATGGAGTGCCTCCAAAGTGGACCGAGGGATGGTGTGGCATTGACATCCTGCCATGCTTGTGGGCCAGGAGGTGGATGAGTGCTCTAGGGCTTGAGAGACTTCTTGAGTACACCACTCCTGAGATGCAACGTTCGTTGGGTTGAGAGGCGTATGAATGCTCCCAAGCTTGAGGGTCTTCTCAAGTATGCCACCTTGAGATGGATGGACAAGGATCCACCCATGCTCTCACAATACAAGGATAACCATCTTAGAGATTGTGTTTTGTAAATATTTCTAGTGAATTCCTAATATGGTTGGTTATTGGGATATAGTGATGTTAAGTTATTTTGAATTCAAAAGTTAATTATGATATGAACTATATATCTAACTATTATGATGTTTTAGCTAGGTTGTATTGCTCTCAATATTATACTAGTTTATGTGTTGATTTGAATATAACCATAAAGTTGATACTTGTTATTACTAATATCAATTTTTAGTGATTATTGTTTTATAGGCCTAAATTTAGGAATATCCCAAAAAAGGTACATTACATTAGGGTAGACTCTAGGTGAAACCCATGCCATACTATACTCAAACTGAGACCAAAATTGGACCAGAACCCAGTAAAATAGTTCTATGCTAGTATTGTCTTCTCAGGGCTTAGCAATCTCTATTAATGCATATACAACCTTTGACTATTATATTCCATCAGTTCTTGTAGAAAGTTACTATTATTATCACTAAGGATAAATATTAAATTCAGTAGACGAGATCAAACTTGTAAACTATCTCTGCATTACTAAGTTAAGCTACTATTTTCCTCTTGTTGGAAATCTCAAGAACCATCTATTTTGTAATGTCCCCTTTTTCGGCATGATCATGTTTGATGGTGGTTAGCCTATTACTCAGACTCTCGTAGGCTAACAGGTTGGATTAGAGGGTCAGTGGCCTTATTTGGTGGGGTTTTGTCGTTTTTGTCCTTAGAGTTCAGTGATTGGCTCACAGCATGCCTTGGCAGTTCAGGATTTGACAGCTTCTGACAGCACGTCAATACATTGAGTTATGAGCAAGATATTAATATTTTAGTGTATTAAAGTGTTTTACTTTATTTGACAGAATATTATAAAGTCAACTTGATTTTATAATAAAGTAATCACTTAAATTTATTTAAGTGAAATATAAAACACTTTATCAAAAGGGGCGCCATTTATTTATTCACTTGACTATTGAAAAGTAATAAAAATACATTTAAATGTATTTTAATGAGAAAGTGGCATCATTTCCTTGGGATGCGTGCCTTTTGGCTTTATATGCAAACAAAGGAGAAATCAAACTCATTATTGATTATTGATTATTTGATATTTCCTCTTGGCTTTGCTGAGCGTGGGTTTTCTTTGACAAGGGTTTCAGGAATTTTATCTCTGGAGAATGATAACTTCACAGATCTGTAATTGTGAGACTGTGAAAGATCAGTTGAATGATTGCTACAACAGGGGATTCAATTCAGAAGTTCTACAGTGCTTCAATGAGAATTTTTGTGCAGTATTTAGTAGTTTCTTCAATAAAAGGCAGGACGAGTTGAGAGATTGGCTTCTTTCTTCATCAGGAGGTATGATCAACTTCTTGGCCGTACTTCTTGGTTGAGGATGTGATTTTCCTTTGTTCTGTGTAGCTCTTCAGGCAAGTGCGTGGGAGTTCTGGAGAAGAAACACCTTCTTCTTTGAGGGTTTTGCATATTCTTCTTTGGCACCTAGCTGTTCCCTTCATCTGCTTTAGTTTTAGGTTGGAGGTTGCATTCTATTGCATCCTACGCTTGGAATTGTCAGTTTACTCCATTCATGGTTGGCAATTGGACTTATTTTCTTAATTAAATAATCTGGAGCATTTCGAGCATGTCTAAAACATGCAATCTCATTGTTATGGTTATTTAATACCTTCTACAATTTCATTTTGTCAATTCTAGTTCAGATTTGAGTTCTATGAGCAATTATATGTTGCACCCCTTCTATTTCTCTCTATAAACTTTCTTAAAAAACTCAAAAGAACACAAAAAGATAATTAAAACAACAGGGGTTTGAAGAGGAGCTAGTTGGGACCATCACAGTGGTATCAGAGCTCTGATCCTGCCAGCCTGGAGGGTTAGCAATTGTTATGCGGTCACATCAGAACAGGTTTGACAGGTACTACTCACGTAGGGGTCCTGGTTACCAGAGAAGTACTTTTGAACTATTTTCGGCATTTCCATTTGACGAATAGGACGAAGATTTAGAGTTGGATAACATGGATGACAGAGATGAGGAAGGACCATACAGGAACCGTATTAATGACGAGGACAGGGAGGCCAGAGATGTACTGAGAGGCCTTGTTACAGGACATGAACAGGTGGCGAACATCCTCTAGTAGCTAAGTACCAACGTCCAAAATTTGAGCATTCAGAGAAGGCTGAATCAGGATTTGGATCAGGAAGGTAGTGTACATGGAGATAGATAGAGGACAGTTACTCTAGTACGCACCTATGACAAGGCCTACTCGGCCAACATTTATCATAAATGATCCTGTTGAGGAGAATGTGGCTAAGGGAGGTGATGTGAATTTTGCAGATAACATCATGACACAGCATGATGAGTGGGATGCTTTGCCCCAAAGAGTTAAGGATCACCTTAACTTCGACAGATTTCTGAGCCAAAAAAGAGAGCATGGTAGAAACTGGATAGATAGGAGGCCTGAAAACAGGTATAATGATCTAAGGCAGGCTACCAACAAACTTACTTTAACTAATTTTGATGGCAGTGGAAAAGTCACAGCTCGAGCTTGGGTGAGCAAACTAGATACTTTTTTGACACTACGCCAAATGGCAGAAGAGGATGCCATAAGATTTGCAGCACTTCACCTGGATGGCGTGGCACATGACTGGTGGCACCATGGCATGGTCACACTCCATCATGATAGGATAACTTCTTACCAGGAATTCACTGACAGAATGGTTGAGAGGTTTGACAGGCGTGATCCAGAACTTTACTTTAGAGACCTTGCTTAGTTGAAGTAGTTGGGTAGCTTGGAGTCTTATATTGGTGAGTTTCAGAAGCTCTCGGTTATGGTTACCGGAATCTCAGAGAGGAGACTTGTCATTCTATTTGTAGAAGGTCTCCATGAGCCAATGAAAGGTTGGATCAAAGCATTCGATCCAGCTACCCTACATGAAGCTATGAGAAAAGCTCGTAGCATGGAACTTACAACTTCACATGGTAAGTTCACTTCAAATGCAGAAGCATCTTCATCCTATAGTGATAGAAAATCAAAATCTAAGAAATTAGAAAATGTTGATGAAAAAATGAAGTTTGCAGCTCCATTGGACTGAGAAACAATAAATGATTTGCGTAAAAGGAGGTTATGTTTCTATTGCAAAGCTCCTTATGACCAAAACCACAATTGTCCTCTTAAGCCCAAGGGTACAAATAAACAAATGGAGTGGTTTTATGAGGGTGATGACATTGCTGATTTAACGGACCAGCAAGCTGGTTTTAAGGATGGGAGTATGCGATCTATCATTCTTGTCAATGCAAAAAGTGAGAAGATAGAACAGGAGATTCTAGAGGAGGAGCATGAGATGATTTAGGAGGATTATCATTTTGCTTCTAGTTCCATGGGGTCAGAGGTGTTTGATTGGGATCAATACAATTATGAGGCTCAATTTGTACACAATCCTCTTTATGAGGCGGATATTACATTGTCTTGTGATAATCTGCTCTTTGAGGTGGATGCTAATTCCACTCTTGACCCTAATTTAGGGGTGGGCTTTGATCATAGTATCAGAGATTCTGTCAGTGCATCGGGGTTTCAGACATAGCGCATTGAGGAGTTTCCCTGTGTGTACATGGTCAGGAGTCTACACAGTTTCACTTTCAATCATCATGTACATGACCTATTTCGGATGCACAATTATGGTATGCACGTGTTAGACATGTTGGATGATAGCATATCTTGTGTGGTTTTAGGGAGCAGGTGTTGTCATCGGTTTGACTTGCTTTCTTGTGAGTTCCTCTCTCCTGTGACAAATGGTGTTGAGATTGACAGGGTACAACATGATGATCTAGCTGATCAGATTTGGGAGTTACAGGAGACAGTTGATGACAGTAGGGACATTTCACGACACTATCCTAGGATCCTGTTGGAGTGGTTGATTCTTTGCTGTTGAGATTGCTTGCAGACAAGCAATTTCAGGGAGGGCGGACTGTAATGTCCCCTTTTTCGGCATGATCATATTTGATGGTGGTAGCCTATTACTCAGACTCTCGTAGGCTAACATGTTGGGTTAGAGGGCCAGTGGCCTTATTTGGTGGGGTTTTGTCATTTTTGTCCTTGGAGTTCAGTGATTGGCTCACAACATGCCTTGGCAGTTCAGGATTTGACAACTTCTGACAACACGTCAATACATTGAGTTATGAGCGAGATATTAATATTTCAGTGTATTAAAGTGTTTTACTTTATTTGACGAAATATTATAAAGTCAACTTGATTTTATAATAAAGTAATCACTTAAATTTATTTAAGTGAAATATAGAACACTTTATCAAAAGGGGGCGCCATTTATTTATTCACTTGACTATTGAAAAGTAATAAAAACACATTTAAATGTATTTTAATGAGAAAGTGGCATCATTTCCTTGGGATGCGTGCCTTTTGGATTTATATACAAACAAAGGAGAAATCAAACTCATTATTGATTATTGATTATTTAATATTTCCTCTTGGCTTTGCTGAGCGTGGGTTTTCTCTAAGACAAGGGTTTCAAGAATTTTATCTCTAGAGAACAATAACTCTTCACAGATCTGTAATTGTGAGACTGTGAAAGATCAGTTGAATGATTGCTACAACAGGGGATTCAATTCAGAAGTTCTACAGTGCTTCAATGAGAATTTTTGTGCAGTATTCAGTAGTTTCTTCAATAAAAGGCAGGACGAGTTGAGAGATTGGCTTCTTTCTTCTTCAAGAGGTCTGATCAGCTTCTTGGCCGTACTTCTTGGTTGAGGACGTGATTTTCCTTTGTTCTGTGTAGCTCTTCAGGCAAGTGCGTGGGAGTTCTCGAGAAGAAACACCTTCTTCTTTGAGGGTTTTGCATATTCTTCTTTGGCGCCTGGCTTGTTCCCTTCATTTGCTTCAGTTTTAGGTTGGTGGTTGCATTCTATTGCATCCTACGCTTGGAATTGTCAGTTTACTCCATTCATGGCTGGTAATTGGACTTATTTTCTTAATTAAATAATCTAGAGTATTTCGGGTATGTCTGAAACATGCAATCTCATTGTTATGGTTATTTAATACCTTCTACAATTTTATTTTGTCAATTCTAGTTTAGATTTGAGTTCTATGAGCAATTATATGCTGCGACCCTTCTATTTCTCTCTATAAACTTTCTTAAGAAAATCAAAAGAACACAAAAAGATAATTAAAACAACAGGGGTTTGAAGAGGAGCCAGTTGGGCTCATCACATGTTCCCATCCCAAGCTTCCATTTTAGATTGCATCACAAGACCTTTTCTAGAGTTCAATCCCATTGGCATTGCTATCCCATACTTTTCAAGTTTATGACATCTTATTTGTGTTCAACAAAGCAAGTATATCATGTATACTTTCCAAGTTAATGACATCTTATCTACATTGAGCAAAGAAAGTATATCATATATCAATACTTAAGCTGAAGTTCCAAATTTCATTCAAATTCACTAACTTGTTTTGTTTTCCCCTTGCAATGCTATTGCACGATGGTTCAGATAGACAACTTTATTTGCACTAGTTTATAAACTGAATAATTCTTTGCAACTTCTGTCTTGCCTTTTTCCAATCATACGACCAAGTGAAACTAACAATTATCAACAAGGCAACATTATCAAGTATGGGACAAATTTGATTGATCTATAAATCAACAAAGTCACACAACCCTCAAATGATGATATCAATTGAAACAATCATCACTTCTGTCATCTAGGTAGAACATCAATTTTCACAAAGTCCCAGTTATTAGCACATTATCAAAGTCATATAAAAGACTCGTTCACAATGATCACTTGTAAGAGATCAACATTTATTGAATTTAGTGAACTATATTGAACTATAGAGATACAATGCAACACAGGAGAGAGGACCCAGTAGTTAAGCATCGTAACTTCGCTCTTCTAATTATCCTACGTGGAAATTTCAAATCACTCCCAATTTTTTACAATAGCTTACTTGGCAAGTCCCCTGCTTATAGCTTTCGTTATAGGGCCACATCATCAAATATGATGCCACATCAACATGCTTTTAATCAAGATGTAGTTGACCAATACTTGTGCATTCACATCATGGGTATTTGAGCGTTGATGTGGCACCACATGATTGGTTGCTTTTTAGATCAAAGGAATACATTTTGTTTAATCATGGGTAGTCATGTCACAACTATTGGTCCAATATTGATAAAAATATTGGGCATTATATAAACTACTATTATCACAACTATTGAAACATGCTCAAGTATTGGGTCCTCTCCCCTAGTAATACTATTTGCAATCATCCAAAAGGTAATTTTCTCACCTAAGATTCCTAATGAGATACTTAGATTATACGTACTGCCTACTGTCACATCCCTCATGCAACCAACTCCCATAGTGTTAGAAAAACAATAAACAATAAATAAATATGATTTAACTCATTAAAGGTGGACGGGACAATTTGAATTTATGAAGCATGGAACAACACATGGTAGAGGTAATCATCGTGCCATTAAAGAGGCATGGCGACCCCAAACTTGTGAATACTACAAGTTGTGAAAATACAATTATTAAAACCCCGTCCCATGACCTCAATAAATACACATTTAAGGGTGCAATTTTAAAAGGGGAATGGCATGCATTACCAGGGTATGGTGTCCATGCACTTGGATGCTTAATTTCTATAATTAGTGTGAAAATAAAGGCTCCATACTACTATTAAACTCTCACGTCCCTCATGACTATTCATTCAAGTCTGGTTGGTTTCTTATGTCCACCATTATCCTCCTTACCCTTGACCTCATATCCTTGTGGTTGTTGCATGTATATTTCCTCTTCCAAATCCCCATGGAGAAATGTTGTTTTCACATCTAGCTGTTCAAGATGCAAGTCTTCCGCAACCACAAGACTTAGAATAGTTCTAATAGAAGTCATTTTTACAACCAGAGAAAATATTTCATCAAAATCTATACCTTTTTTCTATGCAAAACCTTTTACCACGAGTTTGACCTTATATATTTTCTTGCCTCCATCTTCTTCCTTCAACCTGTAAACCCATTTATTTGGCAATGCTCTTTTACCTGCGGGCAATTGGACTAAGTCCCAAGTCTAATTCTGCAGCAAGGAACCCATTCCTCTTTCATTCGTAGCTCCCACTACTTTTTGGTATCTACCTACATTGCTTCTTCATAACCTTCAGGTTCACCAGAATTAGTTAATAATATAGAATATAATGATGGAGAAAATCTTTCTAGCGGTCTAGTTATCCTTGTAGAATTTCTAACACTTGCTGGAGTATGTGGGATAACTTGTTGTTGCTGAGCATCAGGTACCACTGACATTTTATTTTCTAGAATCTCATCCAACACCACACATTCCTTTTTGGCCTATTCATGCTTCTTTTCCTGCAACTGATCCTTATACATGACCTTCTCATTGAATATAAAATCTCTACTCCTAATGAGTTTATGATTTTCATAATCCCATAACTGATAACCAAATTCATGTACTCCATATCCAATGAAGGTACATTTTTTTAGACTTAGCCTCAAGCTTGGTTCTATTTTCAATATCAACATGGACAAAAGCTTCACAACCAAACGTTTTAAAAAATGAATAGTTTACCTTTTTACTTGCCCATGCTTCCTCTGTAATGCCACCATCCAAAGGATTTGAAGGTCCCATGTTTATTAAATAAACAGTCGTATGTACAACATCTTCCCAAAAGTGTAAGGGTAGTCTAGCTGTAATCTCACGCTCCTTGCATGCTCCATAATGGTCCTATTCATCCTCTCAAACACATCATTTTCTTGTGGGGTTCCAAGAACTGTTTTCTGCCTACGGATTCCATTGTATGAACAGTAATTTTCAACTTCTCTACTTCACTACTCGCCTACATTATCAAATCTGAGACACTTCAACTTTTTTCCTGTCTCATTCTCAACGAAAGCTTTCCACTTTTTAAAAGTTTCGAATACTTCTGATTTTTGTTTCAAGAAATACATCCATGTTTTCCTAGTTGCATCATCAATAAAAGTAACATAATAACAAGAGCCACCGAGAGAAGATACCTAAGCTAGTCCCCATACATTTGAATGCACAAGCTCTAATTTCTCACTCTTCTTCTCTTTCCCAAATTTAAGGAATCAAATTATTTTTTGTTTTGCATAAACACAATTTTCGCAGAATTCCAAGTTAATTTCCTTCAGACCTAGTAGCAGCTTTCTAGAGTGAAGGATCTTCATCCCTTTCTCACTCATTTTCCCAAGTCTATGGTGCCACAATTTTGTTTTTGTCCCTGTAGCAAGTTTGTAATTGTCTGTAGCAACTGTTTCTATAGCAGCTAAGGTAGAATTAGTATTACTAGTACACAAATACAATGTGCCCACCTTTTCACCTTTAGCTACTACTAATGCACCTTTAGTGACCTTCCAAACTTTGTTTGAAAAGGTAACTATGCAACCTTCACTACCCAGTTGTCCTACAGAAATTAAATTCCTTCTCAAATTTGGAACATCGTTACCTCTTGTAGCAACTATTCATTTCCATTCTGCAACTTGATTTTTATCTTTCCTTTTCCAATAATCTGACAGGGCTCATCATCACCCAAATATACCTATCCAAAATCACCTTGACCAGAATTTACAAAATATTTCCTATGGGGTGTGGCATGAAATGAAGCCCTTGAATCTATTACCCAGGAATCATTAGAATTATCTATACACAGAATTAAAACATCCTGTAATTTATTACTTGCAACATTAACTTCCTTACTGTCATCATGTTGTTCGTCTCCTTGTTTTCCCTTTCGAGACCAACAATCCTTCTTCAAGTGTCCTGGCTTTCCATAGTGCCAACAATCCATTCTTCCTCTGGATTTAGATCTACATTTCTTCGAATTCCCTTGTGACATTCCGTGATTTGTTGGGATTTTTCCTCTCTCCTTTGTTCTTCCCTTGTTCTCTACAGTTAAAGCATTACCCGATGTTGAACTCTTAGCTGTGCTTTTTCGTCGCATTTCTTCGCTAAGGATAACACCAACAATATCATCAAATTTCAATGTATTTGAACCAGAGACAAAGTTACTTACAACCATTACCAAGCTATTCCAACTTTATGGCAAAGAACATAAAAATAAGAGAGCCATCACCTCTTCATCAAAATTCACTTTTACAGAAGTTAACTGATTGGTAATCGTATTAAATTCAGTTAAATGATCTGTCACAGATCCACCTTCAATCATTTTCAGATTAAAAAAATGCTTCATGAGAAATACCTTATTTGAGGTTGAGGGTTTTTCATACAATTTATTCAAAGCTTCCATCAGATCCTTTGTTGTCTTTGCTTCTTTTATAATGAACACCACATATGGTGCCAGACACAACTGAATGTTTCCCAATGCCTTTCTATCCAAAATCTCCCATTCTTCATCGGACATCGGAGCATCTTTCTTTGCTTTTCCTTGCAATGGCCACAATAGATCCTTTTGATACAAATAATCTTCCATTTGCATATTCCATAATTGATAATTTTGGCCGTTGAACTTTTCAACCTTGAATTTTCCTTCTTCCATTACTCCCACTCAAATCTAGAGGTTTCTTGCCAATCGACCGAAATACATGCAGCTCTAATACCAGTTATTAGGGTTCAGGAAGATCATAGCAATAAACATTAACAATTATATATAGATTAAATAACCAAAAAAAAACAATGAAGAATAACACAAAACAAATCAACACAAAATTTTAACGTGGTTCACC
Source organism: Sequoia sempervirens (assembly GCA_007258455.2). Lineage (NCBI taxonomy): Eukaryota > Viridiplantae > Streptophyta > Pinopsida > Cupressales > Cupressaceae > Sequoia > Sequoia sempervirens. The sequence continues at coordinate 49,898 of VDFB02270608.1, forward strand.
CAATATGGGCCACATCCATAGAAACTCAACCATCTAATGATTTTATTATCCAATGCAAAAAAAATTACAATCTGGTGAATACCATCCTACAACTTACATCCTAGCCGCTTATAACAAGCTTTTTGGAAGCTTCTAGAATTAGAGTTTTTACAAAGTTATTTTTCATTTGACGTGTTAATGGGAAAAACTTGATGTGTTAACGGGGATTTTTTTTTATCGGGGGGCGTAGCCCCCGAACCTTCACTCGGGGCTTGACTTGGTCTCGAACCTCGGCGAGGATACGTAAAGAGTGTACAGTATTTGCATGATCAGTCACCACATACCAACATTATGGTTGCACATAATAATATAAGTGATAAGGACTTCATTTAATGCCACTAGAATCGCACTACATTAAACAAATTCTTAATGTTGCAAATGAATACTATTGGTAACCCACTTTAAGATTCAAGGGTAGGGTATTTATATGATTGCATGATTTCTATTGAACTTTCAAGTATAAGAACCTCATATGGGAACTATCACATGAGTTTAGAGAAGGGTAATAGGGTGGTATTGGGTAAGGGTATGAGTACCTATCAAACATAAGACAATTGTCATTTAATTTGAGGGTGTCATTAAGATTGAGTTAAGAGATAAACTATCTGAAATCATACTATATAACATCTTTTGGTATCTTATTGCTTACCAATAAGATTATATTTAGTTATATGTTGCAAGCATGAATATTATATTTTGTGAATTGGACTATTTTAAAAGTATGGGGTTTCACCAAAAAAGTAAAGAGATTTATATTAGATTGTTATTGGAAGTATATCTTCAGATGTTGATCAAATGGATATAGCATTTTTAACCATCTAGAGTTCACTTGTGTATTAACTCTACTTAGAGAAAATTTATAACTATGGTGTTATGTCTTTCAAAGTTTTAATAATGTCTATATTACCTTATAGAGACATGATGTTCTAATTAATATGATCGTGATGATTGACCATATCAACATAATATCATATTGTGAATAGATCTTAAGTATTTCCCCCCTTATTACTATGAAATTTATCCTAATGGTTATATTTATTCTATTGTGATATTCTCATACATGAATGTTTAAGGGGTTTCTTATTAGTACAATACACAGGTGCAAGATATCAAGAAACAATACACATGATATCTAAGATTACCAAATCATGTTGAAGGTTATCATGTTCTAATCCCAAATAAAACCATGTAGCATAAACTATCATTAGGGTACCAAATGTTGAATGATATCCTTGATAGGTAAATCATAAGAGATTTTCTAGGATGCTTTTGTTGGATCATGAATAATAAAGGCAGTGAGTTCTAATTTGAGATCTTGATTTCCTTAGATGGAAGTGTTATAGTTTAGGCTTGCTAAATTGAAATTGTGTTGTAATTCTTGACTTGTCGTTAAATACAATTAATTAGTGTGAATCATTAAAGGAACCCTATTGGAGCATGACATAGTAATTAATGAAACATTGATTGTGGGAACTTGTGTGTAGGTCCCTTGAGAAACCTTGTAGGAGAACTACGTGTGAATTTGATCCATTTGGAAGCAGATACATAGGCTGTCCTTGGGTGAAGGATGTCTCTGTGAGCTCAAGTCCATAGGGAGAGGGTCTAGGGGGATAAATCCTAGATTTTTGTGTTGTTCCCAATTGTTTTGACCTTTTGCCTTTAGTAGGCTTCAAATGGGGAAAAAATGTGTATTAGATAGTTATGAAAGAGTTAAAAAAACTTGATAACTTGTATTTAATGCATAAAGTGTTTTATGAATAATAAGTTGAATGAAGGAATGGATTTGACTACTTGGTAGTGGTTGCATGTTGAGGTGGTCTTGTCTTGTGTTGGTTCTAGGTGATTTACTTTGTGTTGTGAAAATTAACCTTAGACTTATATGACTATGTATAGGCTCCTAAATCAGTCAATTGTGATCTACTTATTTTGAGTTAGAAATCTATCTTCTAGTTATAGTGCTAAGCATGAGTCAAGGATCAATACTAAGATGCTTGAGATTGAAAGTAGTCAAGGAGCAGTTCTATGATGCTCAAGATTGACAATAGTCAAGGAGCAGTACTATTATACTTGAGATAGACAATAGTCAAGGAGAAGTACTATTATGATCAAGATTGATAGTAGGCAAGGAGCAATACTATGATGCTCAAGATTGACAATAGTCAAGGAGCAGTACTATTATGATCAAGATTGATAGTAGTCAAGGAGCAGTACTATGATACTCGAGATTGAAATTAGTCAAGAAGCAATACTATGATGCTCGAGATTGATAGTAGTCAAGAAGCATTACTATAATGCTCGAGACTGACAATAGTCAAGGAGTATACCATGCCGGTGGTGGATGTCCTTGGTTGCTTAGTCATCCATTGGACTGTAGGTAAGAGAGCTTCTCATGAAGAATAGGTAGGTAACAATTGGACCAACCTCATAATATAGTTTTGGCCTATCTTGATGTGGTAAATGATATATTAGATTATTAGGGGTAGGTAACCCCTTGGTATTATGAAGTGATATGAACCTATGTGTAATTGAGTGTGTTTAATGCCTCCCTAAGTACTTGCATAAATGGCCCCGAGTTGTGCACCTTGATATATTGGTACCCTTGCCAGTGACGACATCAAGTAGTATGGGATGCTTGATTGTTGTCATAGTAGGCTTATGTGATTGTGAATCAGGTAGTGGGTTGATGCATGCAATAGGTTGCATCCATTTCCACTTTACTTACTATTCCTTATGTGAACATGCGATGTATTGTGTGGATTGTCACACTAGATATATGTGATGTATGCTTGAGCTAGTCATTGTTGTGATGTACATATGGGCTAGTCACCTTATATATATGTGATGTATGCTTGAAATAGTCACTATGTATATGTGGCATATGTTGGATCTAGTCATTGTGTATATGTGACGTATGTTAGATCTAGTCATTGTATATATGTGATATAGGTTAGAGCTAGTCATTATGTATATGTGACATGTTGGAGCTAGTCATTATGTATATGTGACATATGTTGGATTTAGTCACTATGTATATGTGATGTGTATGAGCTAGTCACCTTGTGTATATGTGATGTACGCTCGAGTCACTCCCTACAGGAATTGGGGGATAAATGGAATAATATAACCATCTGTGTTTGTGTATATTTGTACACTATGGATTGGTAATGTTTGGTGGACCAACATTTGATGGTAAATAATTATTGCTATATTATGATTGGACTAAGTTTTATAAATAGTCATGGTTTAAGAGAGATTGAAGATCTCATACAAGAGGAGAGAATGAACTCCATCTAACATTGTCGGGCGAACTGCGAAGCCTCTGATTTCCTAACAAGGGATACGTAGGCAGGGTCATCATGAACCCTCAAGGTTTAGGTCTGGGTCTAGGAATGACCCTAACCTTGGGAGCTTACCACTCTCATGTGTGAGCATATAAGTGGTAATTTTAAGATGCCACCATGGTGAATGGGGAAGTTTTGAAGTTAGCACTTTTAAGATACATAGAATATGACCAATCGATTAAGTTTGGTATTTGTTCTAAATTGATTTAAGAAAGAAAAATTGTAGCAATCGAGGGGTGGTTGTTACACCTACTAATTTGTAACACGAAAGACTTTGAAAATGTTTTTTTTACATATTTTAAAAGGTTCTTAATATTTCTTACATATTTGAATTGTTTATATATATAAATAGTAATGTACTCAATATAACCATAAATGACCTACAAGCTAGAATTTTCACAATTTATTACAATATAAATGCAATATGAACAAAAATATCATATAATTTCCATATGGACAACATTTGATTGATCTCTAAACCAACACTTTAAGCGTATAAAGGATTTATCCATTGTGGTATCTTGGTTCTCTTCCCAATTGGTCATGCTCCCTCAATTGATTTATGAGGAAAGGAAAAAATTAGAAGGATGCCAAAACATATTACATTTCCTTTTTAGTTCGAAATGAAGCATATTTGCATTAATTCATGGTAGGAATGCAGAGTAAAGATGAGATAAAAAAAGTGAAAACATTTGTGATCTTGTAATGCTGTGCTTTGCACATTTCCAAATAAATGTAGTTTGGAACAAGGAAATATCTTGCAAATATTAGATGGGTTACTCTTTCAAGAAGTAATACAAAAAGAAACAAGCATAATATTTCACATTCAAATATGACCCATAATCACACAAATCATATGGAATAATAGAGAATAGGTTATTACATATTAGCATAACATGGATAAATAATAATACCTTAAAAGCAATGCAAAAAAAGAATTAATGATGCATGAACCTTTATTTGGGTTTTCCTAGGGTCTGCCTCTGATATCCCAGTACCCAATGAGTCCTTATAGGGTTCTTGGGGTGCCTATGGCAGACCCTGGGTGAATTGCAAGGCATACCAAACATAAAATGAGACTAGGACTGATATGGGGTCAATATTGCAGAACCCAGTAACATAGTTCTATACTAGTATTGTCTTCTCAAGGCTTATCAATCTCTATCTATGCATATATAACCTTTGACTATTGCATTCCATAAATTCTTGTAGAAAGTTACTTAAACTATTACTATCACTAAGGACAAATATTAAATTTAGTAGACAAGAGATTTGTAACAACCACCTCCTAAAACTAATTTACTTGGTTTTATTTACCATACAGTAATAAATTAAGATCATAAAAAAAATGGAATATAAATTTTTTCTTTTCAATAACTAAAATTGCAATTGCATAACTATTTATATAAACATTTCATAACAACTTACTTTTCTTTTTGAACTGAAAAGAGTATTCAACTTTTTCCTTTTACTTTTCAACATGAAAGATTGCATATAAATAAGATATAACATTAAATTTTAAGGAAAAAGGTCAGAGATCCCATATCTAGATACTTTATATCTTCCAAGACTCGACATGTCATCTGCAAGAGGGAGAGCATCACCCAGGTGCTTTACCTCCAACTGTAAACCGGCGGTCCCCCGCACACCTTCCTAACTGGAAGCGGTCCTACCCTTCATTGAAGGGTATAGTTAAGAACCCCCTAGTATTTCCATCCGAGCTCTGGTATTGTGCTATACTTAACCAATACCATCAAACAACTATGGATACCCTCCAACTATGTATGACAACTCTGATTAGTTAAAAAATTCTGGAAAATAGTGAATTGACAAGTGCATGCAAAGACTACTGCACTCACTTTGGCCAAAGCATTTGAACTACTGTTTAACCACTAATTATGAGTGGAGTTGTTTTTTCACCCACCTCTACTCGACTTGGAGAACCATATCTGACCTAAGTTGACTCGAATTGACTGTTCGACCAATGGTTAATCATATTGAAAACTTTTACTTAACACACATTAACTCCCTAGTCAATACTCAATTGAGTTGTTTAGTTATTATTAGCTTTGAATTCTTGAGCTACACTACATAACTACTTGGGCCTTGGCAACTGCCACAAGTTCGAAGCTCACCAAACTCATGAGAGTAACTACTATCGTATTAGACCTTTGGTAAACTTGAAAACAAAAGACAATAATTTGACCTTCTTGGTCATACTATAGTATATAGGTATTATATACAAAATACCCCATTTGAGTGTTTTCCATTAAAAAACATAACTCATTTTTAGGGTTTAGTCTTCCTAGACAAATAATGAGGTCTTACTTTTTAAAGATTCCCTTTTAAATGACAAATTCTTTCAACAAGAAGTCAATAAAAAAATACAAAGAATAATAAACATATTACATCGAGTAGACATCTTTATCAAAGAACTAGCACTTAACTGTACTTTAGACTTGTCTACCAATTCTTTGGTTCCTAGCCATATAAGCTTTGGTTCAATAACAACCAAGAAAACATGGTTCTACTTTTGTTCGCTATAGGTTACTTTGATACACTATATTTATAAATTATTTTGCCCAAAAGCTTACTAATTGGAAAGATGAGGAACAATTTTCCTTTCAAAAAAATAGAGAAGGCTGTCAAACTGAAATGAAAGATAAAAATCAATAATGACCTTCCTTTGAAGTTTGACAAGCTTCTATCCACCCGATAACTAACTCTTTTCCCATTTTCTTGAAAATGCATTCTAAAACTGAGATTTATGGATAGCTCTAGTAATTGAATTCAATTTTAGTTTTTAGCACAAAATAATACAAGAATGGTTTCTGTCGTTCACTTATTCCCATGACCACTCAATGGCAAGAATTATTTACAAAGATTGGTTGCAAAGCAGTTACAAACAACATAGAAACATACATCAATTCCCACGGAAAAGCACACAGATTTTGATCAGTTTAAAGTTGGTTTCCATGACCAGGACAAGTGTGGCCTTTGCCACGTTAGTTGGCACATTAAAACTTATCTGAATTCCTGAATGTCGCTGCCACTTCATGGCTCGTGCGCGACCAATAGCATAGTTTTTAGCTCTTACAAAGGTAAAACTTATATATATGTGTTCCTTTTTAATGACAGATATATATATACATACATACATATCTTTATATATATTATACAAGAAAATGGATACTAATTATTTCAATTGATTTGCAACCCATAATAAGCGAGGAGGACAAGATTAACAACAGTTGGGTTAACTTACCTTCAAGACATTACTGACAACCCTATAAACACATTGGTTAAATGGAGTCAAAACTTGACCTATGCGATGCAAAGAAAACTCAAATAACATTGCTAGTAAGCCCTTAACTTTACCCTTCTCTCGGGTATTACTCTCCCTCTCCCTTTGGAGGGTGCGAGAAAACAATCCTGCAATTTCACTCAAGAAACAATTGAGTTGTTAGCAGTTAAAATTTACATCATAATCATATCAGTCCATTTTCATCAGTAATTCATCTAAATGCAGAAACATCACATTGCATTACATCATAATCATATCGTTACATATTCATCAATAATTCATTTAAATGCATAAACATCACATCACATAAATTTGTCATAGCATTTATCTTTCCAGATTTCATAGTCTCATATTTCATCATTGCATTTACCATAAAGTAAAAAATAATTTTTAGAAATCAAAGGTGGGGTGTAACAAGATCAAACTTGTATGTTAACTATCTCTTTGTTACTAAGTTAAGCTACTATTTTCCTCTTATTGGAAATCTCAAGAACCATCTATTGGTTGCCTAAGCTTCCATTTTAGATTGCATCACAAGACTTTTTCTAAAGTTCAATCTTGGTGGCATTGCTCTCCTATACTTTTCAAGTTAATGATATCTTATCTGCGTTGAGCAAAGCAAGTATATCATATGTTTGTTACTTAAGTTGAGGTTCCAAATTTCATTTAAATTTACTGACTTATTTTTTTTCCATGATTCAGTAACCTTTGCAATGCTACTGGATAATAGTTCAAATAAACAACTTTATTTGCACAAGTCTATTAGCTAATAAGTCTCAACAACTTCTGTCTTGCCCTTTTCCAGTGGTATGAATAAGTGCAACTAACAATTATCAACAAGGCAATTTATCAAGTATAAAACAAATGTGATTGATCTATAAATTATTAGTGGAGTCCCACAACCCTCAAATGATGGTATCAATTGAAACATTGATCACTTCTGTCATCTAGGTAGTACATCGATTTTCACAAAGTCCCAATTATGAGCACGTTATCAAAGCCATATAAAGACTAGTTCACAATGATCACTTGTAAGAGATCAACAATTATTGAATCTAGTGAATTATAGTTGTAGAATTCAACATAGTACTACTATTTGCAATCATCCATAAAGCTAGTGTTTTCCCTTAAGATTACTAATAAGATACTTAGAAATTACTTTCTGCCGACAGGTTTATAACACGAAAGAGTTTCTAGATGTTTTGTTTACATATTTTGAAAGGTTCTTAACATTTATTTCATATGCATATTTGCTTAATACTCTTGTTTGTTAACCGTCCAAACTTTGCTTTTCATAATCTATTATGCTCTCTGTAGTGTCGAAAAATGTACTCCTTTACATTTTCACACTATATTTGGGGTCCCTTAATTAATTGAACTTAATTAAGCCTCTAATTGGCCCAATTATGCAGTTACAAGCCTAATTAATTGCAATTTCTGAAAGGGGAAGCAATATTTAATTAATGCAATTATCATTTTTAACATCCTGAAATGAATAGGTCCCGACAATTCAGGTTAGGACCCATGGGCGAATGACTCCCCTTTAGTTGCTAAATTCAAAATTTTGATTATTTTTTTGCGGCCTTTTTATGATCCAAATTCAAATTTCAAATGTCAACTTGTAATGTTTAATTTTTGGGAAATTAGAAAATTGTCTATAAATACAAGGTCTTTTTATCAATTCAAATCTTAGGACTTTTTGAGAGACTTCAAAAGAGAAAAACTTATTGTCAAAGGTGTTCAAGAGCAAATTTACCAGTCATCTAGAATAGCATTCAAGATATCGAGCATCATTTCAAAGTTATCAGATCATTCATGCATGTTTTTGGAGCTAACATTGTGATGAAAGTTTCAAAATTTCAAGTCAAATTTCAAACATCAAGATCAACATCCAATCAAGCCATTCATGCGAGATCAAGACCTTGGAGAGATGTGTTAAGTTTTAGTCCTTCAAGGATCTCAAGTCAAGGGTTTGGTGATTTGCAACATAACAATTGTTCATTCATCATTCCTTTCATTCATGTTTCATTTCATTTCAAGGTTTAATTACCAAAACGGGGTTTGACAAGGGAAAACCCCCATTCAACAAAAATAAATGTAAATTTTCCTTCTTATGTGTGTTGCAGATCTTAGGTTGAAGAAGGATTGAAGACTCATCAAAAGTGCAATTTTGCAAAGTTGTCAAAGTTGTCAACATTGTCGTCAAGCCACGAAAACTTACTTTCAGGATTTAATTTTGAATTTTCGACTGTGAAACTCGAAGGAATAGGGAGTGTAGACCTAGGAGCAAAGGAATGCAAAACAATATTTTGAACCCATGTAGCAACACCCATTCAAGCGAATCAGTCCCAAGAGGACACTCAACACATGATTTTTGTGATAGGTTCATAAAATCACATCCTTCTTAGATCTGCTAAAATTTTTGGATTTTGTCATATTGAGGTTTAAATTAGATGTTTCATGTGCTACATTGCATTATTGCATTCATTTGATATTTTTCATTTATCTCCCAAAAGTGCATTTTAGGTTGATTTACCTCATCTTCAGTCATAAGGAAAACAACAAGATCTCCATCAAGATTGACTCACCTAAGGGTTGAAACTCAATCTTGTCCTAAGGGATCTCTTTTTCCTAATGAAATAAGGAAGGAAAGTGTAGGTGCATTACCCCCATTCAAAAACCATCTTCCACATTTTTTCCCCCCGTTTCATTTTGGTGAACTCGACATTGTACATCAAAAATTATGAAATTAGAGTCCATTCAAACCCTAGATAGATAGGATTTGCATTAGTTTGCATTGCATTGCATTACTCTGCATCTCATTTAGGTTTTTTAAAATTTTATTAGTTTGCATCTCATTTAGGGTTTTAGGTTTCCATTTTGCATCCTTTAAAATATGAAAAAATAAAAAATTTGCATGCATATTACATTAATTTTGCATAGTACTTGCATATGAGTGTATTTTCAATCATTCACATTCACAAACTAAGTCAAAATTGCATTTCAAAAAGTTTCATATTTTTCTTCATTTGTCATTCATTTCACTTGCATTTAGACATCAAAATCTGGAAAAATCAGTCATTGAAACCACAGTTTATAGTCTGAAACAGGAAATTCTAGCATTGAACCTTAGAATCATATTTAAATTTTTGTAACCCCTGTGCTAAGACCCATTTTCCCTAGGGTGAATCCGTCCCTGTATAGGTGTTGTTTCAAAATTCTGGGTAGTGATTTGTCTCTGTTTGCTTCATTCTAATCTACTATTAAATCTGGGTTTTAGTTTCAGAAATTAATTTTTTTTGTCATTGTTTGCATTAGGTTCAATTGGTCAAATTGAGTGCATTGTTTGAAAATCAAATTTGACATTAAAAGACATCATTTTAAAGTTTTTGCATAGCATAATTAGTAAATTATCTTGTTTAAAATCTGAAAATTGCTATCTCTTTTTACATACTTGCATTGCATTTCATATTCTAGGGTGTTTTGATTGCATTTATCTAGTGCCTATTCTCCATTTTGGGTGCACTTAGGTTTGGTGAAACTTGTATGAGCTTCACAACCTAGTGTTGTCCTATTACCAATACTATAGTGAGATGTAGTTTGAAACTCATGCCATCTCGTGCTACTACATTCGTCGTGGATCTTGAGTTTTCCAACTCTTTCACTAATAGTGTTGATACTAGTGAACCCACTATGGACCATAACTTTGATACCTCATTTCCCATGACCACCCTACCCATAACCAATGTGACTGACGTTGACACAATGGTTGCTAATGTCCCTCAAGAAGAGCTAAAACAAATGGATGAAGATTTAGTGAAATTGCAAAACTTTGTGAGTTCTAAATAAATTGTTGGTACTGCAATTCTTGTCATAGATAACATGAGGAAAATGCTTGATAATGAAAAAGGAATAGAGATTGTGTGTAGACTATCTCACATTATTGATAAACATGTTCCTACAACAACTAGTTGTGCTCAAACTTTGGGGTACACACAAAGTCAAGGTGGAAATCCAATTCCTCCTTCCACAACTATGACCTCTATTCCTACATACACTAATCCAATTGTTACAACAACAAAACAACCAACTAGTAATTCCAATACCACCTTAGGTATTTCCACTAGGAATCCCTTTAGCTTTGTGCATTCAAATCTCATATCTCCTAATCCATCTCCTCTCACAAACTTACAATTCACTTGTCCTCTAAATACATATACACCTCCACCTTATCCACCTCCATCTCACAACACAAACAATGATCCCATCCTTAACTCTTATAAAATGTTTCATCCCTCCAACAAAAAATTGCCACATTGAACCAAAGTCAAAATGACCAACCTTCATAGTATGTCAAAAGAAACCCTTTATCCTTGGAGATATTGATAGCACAAATGCCACAAGGCATAGAGATTCCTAGATTTGAGAAATATGGTGGAAAAGGAGATCCTAACAACCATGTCTTGGCATACACAACCTTATGTAGTGACTTCATTTTTGAGGATAAACTCTTGGCTAAAATTTTCCCTAGATCCTTGATAGACATTACCTTGGAGTGGTTTTTCTCTTTACCAAATAACTCAATTCGTTCATTCAATGAACTTGTTGATGCCTTTCTTAACCATTTCCAAGTGCAAATGGGTCCCAAGATGACCTTAGCTGATTTAATGAAATGTACACAAAACAAAGATGAAAAGGTCACCAACTTTATAGCACGATACCACTTGCTTTACTCACAAATTAACATTAAGATTCCTGATGTTGAACTTCAAAGAATATTCATTGAAAATTTTCAAACCAATATTTAGGATAAACTTGGGATGGTGAAGTTTCCCTCCTTTACATGCTTGTGCACGACCCTTCGTGACTATCAAAATTTGGTTAGTCATCGTGAAGCAAAAACTCCTAACAATCCTAAGAAATCTGAAATCGTGCCCCATAAAATTTCCAACCTTTCAAGAAACAAAATAAGGGATTTTTATAAATAAAAACACCTCAAACAAGTCAACACATTAACACCCAACTGGCTGCCATAAAAACAAAAAATCCATATTCATTTAGGGAAAGGAGTAGATAGTTTACCCCGTTACCCCGTTACCCAATACCCTTCACTCCAACATGTTGCAACATATAGGTAAGAACTTAGTTACCTTACCTCCTATTAGATCCATTGATACCACTAAGCCCTTACCTCCAAACTTTAACTCAAATGCCTTTTGCCATTATCATTGACAAAATGGTCATGATATAGATCAATGTAAGCGTCTTAAACACATTGTGCAAGACCTCATTGATTCTAATCACATCCAGATTGGTGGTATTAATGGTCAAGGAAATAAGTTTGTTGCGCCACCCAACCAAAATTTGTGAGTCTTTACCAATCCCAATGCCAAATCATAATATCTCTTTTGTGAAAGCTACTGATACTAAGAATGATGTGATGAATGTTGACAAACTTGAATATACAAATAATGACAATATAAATGAAAATCAAGGAGACTTAGAACGTGTGGTCGACTTCATTGATGTTCAACCTCATGAGGGCCAAACCAAAATGCCCCTTGAAATTGATTTCTCACATAATGACATAATTAGACATGAATCGATGGTCCTCTTTACATCGCCGAAAGAATCAATGACAGGCCTACTAATGGGATATTAATTGATCTTGCGTGTGTAGAGAATGTGATCACTGAGAAATTCTTATTTATGCATGAACTTTATCAAGATTCTTATGAATAACTGAAAGCATGCATCAAAATTCATAATGGTTTTGCTTGCCCTACGATAAGTTTGATCACTCTTCCTTTAAAAGTTGGACCAAAACAATTTAATGTCTCATTCTCCATCATCCCGTCGTTGGACCAATTCCCTATGAAGCTTGGTTAGCCATGGCTACGCTCCATGGATGCAGTCCTTTTGGTGGTGCATAAATGCTTAAAGTTTCCATTTGGAAATGATATCTTTACTATAAATCATAGTGGCTTTAATCCCATGTCTTCCCATGGGAATTTCTCATTGGATTTCTTTTGGTCCAAACTTATGGAACCTATTAAGCCTCGTGAGGAATTATTTTTCAAGTCTTATCAAAAGTTCAAGGAAAAGCGCATAGCAAAATTATCCCTTAGCAACATGCCTCAACCCATGATTGAGCCTCCTATCATTGATGAAACCATGATTGAACCAAAAGCCCTTCCAAGTAATTAAGACCAAACCATAATAAATCCTTCTCCTATTTCCTATAAAAGACCATGAGATAACAAAATAAGTCCTATTGTCCCTCTTAAGACCAAAAAAGTTTATAAAGCTAAAGAGAAAGTGGTTGAACAACCTTCCATGGTTCCTTTAGTTCCTCCCTTACGGGAAGAAAAGAAACCTATGGTTGATAAACCCGCTCCTACACAATCACAACTTGAGAATCATACAAAAAGAAACATAAATGTTAAAGAGCGTAGGCATAAAGGTTGTGCTATTGCTCGTAGGTTCAAAGAAGAGACTAAAAAAATCAAGATCAAACACAATTGAAGCAAATCATGATGATTCTCCACCTTCGATACAATGAAAACAACAAGAAACTTCAATGGACATTTTCATTAGGCCTCCTATTATGACTACCTTGGATGATGATGATGAGATTACTAAGATTGAGGAGGAAGTGCATAATGAGCTGAATTTATTGTTTTCCTCTTTTGTGAGCTTAGATGATAACCATGATGGTCCTCCTATAAGGAGTGACTCACCATGTGTTGAACTTGGTAATGCTCCTAGTACAACAATTGTTTCCCTTTGGCTAGTTATCTGACTTCTACATATGACGAACTAGATTGGGATGCAGATGACTTGCTATAGGTTGACTGGCATGTGCCATACTAGTCTTCTCTTTGTGCTCTTTGTGATTGCATGTGTGCAATGTGATCCACCGTATTGTGTTGCTTGGCATGTATTTATATGTTTTTGAGCCTACTTTGGATGTCCCTTGTCACTCTGTTGGTGCAAGGATACAAAGGAAGCAAATCTATTGTGACATTCTTCTATTTGTATCTACATTCTTCTATATGTTGTATACTCTTTTGTCTTGTTTTTTCCTTTTGGGGATAATGCAAGGCATCGAGACATTCAATTCTCTTCCATGTTGATCCAAAAGATTCCCTTTTTTCTCTCTCTCTCTCTATGTGTCATTCTTCCCTTGTGCTTGTTGTTCCATGAATTATTTGAGGAACGATGATGGTTCCGAGCTCGATTATATCACTACAGTAATGACAACGCTGACCCGAAATCCATGGATCCCTTATGTGTTATCTTAGTATTTCATATGGGGGGCACCCTCCTTTCCATGACATAACTCTATTTTGGAAACATATGTTTTACATAGAGATTTTTGAATAAAGCTCTCATGTAT
>VDFB02270609.1:0-139202 GCA_007258455.2 Sequoia sempervirens
ATGAGCACGTTATCAAAGCCATATAAAGACTAGTTCACAATGATCACTTGTAAGAGATCAACAATTATTGAATCTAGTGAATTATAGTTGTAGAATTCAACATAGTACTACTATTTGCAATCATCCATAAAGCTAGTGTTTTCCCTTAAGATTACTAATAAGATACTTAGAAATTACTTTCTGCCGACAGGTTTATAACACGAAAGAGTTTCTAGATGTTTTGTTTACATATTTTGAAAGGTTCTTAACATTTATTTCATATGCATATTTGCTTAATACTCTTGTTTGTTAACCGTCCAAACTTTGCTTTTCATAATCTATTATGCTCTCTGTAGTGTCGAAAAATGTACTCCTTTACATTTTCACACTATATTTGGGGTCCCTTAATTAATTGAACTTAATTAAGCCTCTAATTGGCCCAATTATGCAGTTACAAGCCTAATTAATTGCAATTTCTGAAAGGGGAAGCAATATTTAATTAATGCAATTATCATTTTTAACATCCTGAAATGAATAGGTCCCGACAATTCAGGTTAGGACCCATGGGCGAATGACTCCCCTTTAGTTGCTAAATTCAAAATTTTGATTATTTTTTTGCGGCCTTTTTATGATCCAAATTCAAATTTCAAATGTCAACTTGTAATGTTTAATTTTTGGGAAATTAGAAAATTGTCTATAAATACAAGGTCTTTTTATCAATTCAAATCTTAGGACTTTTTGAGAGACTTCAAAAGAGAAAAACTTATTGTCAAAGGTGTTCAAGAGCAAATTTACCAGTCATCTAGAATAGCATTCAAGATATCGAGCATCATTTCAAAGTTATCAGATCATTCATGCATGTTTTTGGAGCTAACATTGTGATGAAAGTTTCAAAATTTCAAGTCAAATTTCAAACATCAAGATCAACATCCAATCAAGCCATTCATGCGAGATCAAGACCTTGGAGAGATGTGTTAAGTTTTAGTCCTTCAAGGATCTCAAGTCAAGGGTTTGGTGATTTGCAACATAACAATTGTTCATTCATCATTCCTTTCATTCATGTTTCATTTCATTTCAAGGTTTAATTACCAAAACGGGGTTTGACAAGGGAAAACCCCCATTCAACAAAAATAAATGTAAATTTTCCTTCTTATGTGTGTTGCAGATCTTAGGTTGAAGAAGGATTGAAGACTCATCAAAAGTGCAATTTTGCAAAGTTGTCAAAGTTGTCAACATTGTCGTCAAGCCACGAAAACTTACTTTCAGGATTTAATTTTGAATTTTCGACTGTGAAACTCGAAGGAATAGGGAGTGTAGACCTAGGAGCAAAGGAATGCAAAACAATATTTTGAACCCATGTAGCAACACCCATTCAAGCGAATCAGTCCCAAGAGGACACTCAACACATGATTTTTGTGATAGGTTCATAAAATCACATCCTTCTTAGATCTGCTAAAATTTTTGGATTTTGTCATATTGAGGTTTAAATTAGATGTTTCATGTGCTACATTGCATTATTGCATTCATTTGATATTTTTCATTTATCTCCCAAAAGTGCATTTTAGGTTGATTTACCTCATCTTCAGTCATAAGGAAAACAACAAGATCTCCATCAAGATTGACTCACCTAAGGGTTGAAACTCAATCTTGTCCTAAGGGATCTCTTTTTCCTAATGAAATAAGGAAGGAAAGTGTAGGTGCATTACCCCCATTCAAAAACCATCTTCCACATTTTTTCCCCCCGTTTCATTTTGGTGAACTCGACATTGTACATCAAAAATTATGAAATTAGAGTCCATTCAAACCCTAGATAGATAGGATTTGCATTAGTTTGCATTGCATTGCATTACTCTGCATCTCATTTAGGTTTTTTAAAATTTTATTAGTTTGCATCTCATTTAGGGTTTTAGGTTTCCATTTTGCATCCTTTAAAATATGAAAAAATAAAAAATTTGCATGCATATTACATTAATTTTGCATAGTACTTGCATATGAGTGTATTTTCAATCATTCACATTCACAAACTAAGTCAAAATTGCATTTCAAAAAGTTTCATATTTTTCTTCATTTGTCATTCATTTCACTTGCATTTAGACATCAAAATCTGGAAAAATCAGTCATTGAAACCACAGTTTATAGTCTGAAACAGGAAATTCTAGCATTGAACCTTAGAATCATATTTAAATTTTTGTAACCCCTGTGCTAAGACCCATTTTCCCTAGGGTGAATCCGTCCCTGTATAGGTGTTGTTTCAAAATTCTGGGTAGTGATTTGTCTCTGTTTGCTTCATTCTAATCTACTATTAAATCTGGGTTTTAGTTTCAGAAATTAATTTTTTTTGTCATTGTTTGCATTAGGTTCAATTGGTCAAATTGAGTGCATTGTTTGAAAATCAAATTTGACATTAAAAGACATCATTTTAAAGTTTTTGCATAGCATAATTAGTAAATTATCTTGTTTAAAATCTGAAAATTGCTATCTCTTTTTACATACTTGCATTGCATTTCATATTCTAGGGTGTTTTGATTGCATTTATCTAGTGCCTATTCTCCATTTTGGGTGCACTTAGGTTTGGTGAAACTTGTATGAGCTTCACAACCTAGTGTTGTCCTATTACCAATACTATAGTGAGATGTAGTTTGAAACTCATGCCATCTCGTGCTACTACATTCGTCGTGGATCTTGAGTTTTCCAACTCTTTCACTAATAGTGTTGATACTAGTGAACCCACTATGGACCATAACTTTGATACCTCATTTCCCATGACCACCCTACCCATAACCAATGTGACTGACGTTGACACAATGGTTGCTAATGTCCCTCAAGAAGAGCTAAAACAAATGGATGAAGATTTAGTGAAATTGCAAAACTTTGTGAGTTCTAAATAAATTGTTGGTACTGCAATTCTTGTCATAGATAACATGAGGAAAATGCTTGATAATGAAAAAGGAATAGAGATTGTGTGTAGACTATCTCACATTATTGATAAACATGTTCCTACAACAACTAGTTGTGCTCAAACTTTGGGGTACACACAAAGTCAAGGTGGAAATCCAATTCCTCCTTCCACAACTATGACCTCTATTCCTACATACACTAATCCAATTGTTACAACAACAAAACAACCAACTAGTAATTCCAATACCACCTTAGGTATTTCCACTAGGAATCCCTTTAGCTTTGTGCATTCAAATCTCATATCTCCTAATCCATCTCCTCTCACAAACTTACAATTCACTTGTCCTCTAAATACATATACACCTCCACCTTATCCACCTCCATCTCACAACACAAACAATGATCCCATCCTTAACTCTTATAAAATGTTTCATCCCTCCAACAAAAAATTGCCACATTGAACCAAAGTCAAAATGACCAACCTTCATAGTATGTCAAAAGAAACCCTTTATCCTTGGAGATATTGATAGCACAAATGCCACAAGGCATAGAGATTCCTAGATTTGAGAAATATGGTGGAAAAGGAGATCCTAACAACCATGTCTTGGCATACACAACCTTATGTAGTGACTTCATTTTTGAGGATAAACTCTTGGCTAAAATTTTCCCTAGATCCTTGATAGACATTACCTTGGAGTGGTTTTTCTCTTTACCAAATAACTCAATTCGTTCATTCAATGAACTTGTTGATGCCTTTCTTAACCATTTCCAAGTGCAAATGGGTCCCAAGATGACCTTAGCTGATTTAATGAAATGTACACAAAACAAAGATGAAAAGGTCACCAACTTTATAGCACGATACCACTTGCTTTACTCACAAATTAACATTAAGATTCCTGATGTTGAACTTCAAAGAATATTCATTGAAAATTTTCAAACCAATATTTAGGATAAACTTGGGATGGTGAAGTTTCCCTCCTTTACATGCTTGTGCACGACCCTTCGTGACTATCAAAATTTGGTTAGTCATCGTGAAGCAAAAACTCCTAACAATCCTAAGAAATCTGAAATCGTGCCCCATAAAATTTCCAACCTTTCAAGAAACAAAATAAGGGATTTTTATAAATAAAAACACCTCAAACAAGTCAACACATTAACACCCAACTGGCTGCCATAAAAACAAAAAATCCATATTCATTTAGGGAAAGGAGTAGATAGTTTACCCCGTTACCCCGTTACCCAATACCCTTCACTCCAACATGTTGCAACATATAGGTAAGAACTTAGTTACCTTACCTCCTATTAGATCCATTGATACCACTAAGCCCTTACCTCCAAACTTTAACTCAAATGCCTTTTGCCATTATCATTGACAAAATGGTCATGATATAGATCAATGTAAGCGTCTTAAACACATTGTGCAAGACCTCATTGATTCTAATCACATCCAGATTGGTGGTATTAATGGTCAAGGAAATAAGTTTGTTGCGCCACCCAACCAAAATTTGTGAGTCTTTACCAATCCCAATGCCAAATCATAATATCTCTTTTGTGAAAGCTACTGATACTAAGAATGATGTGATGAATGTTGACAAACTTGAATATACAAATAATGACAATATAAATGAAAATCAAGGAGACTTAGAACGTGTGGTCGACTTCATTGATGTTCAACCTCATGAGGGCCAAACCAAAATGCCCCTTGAAATTGATTTCTCACATAATGACATAATTAGACATGAATCGATGGTCCTCTTTACATCGCCGAAAGAATCAATGACAGGCCTACTAATGGGATATTAATTGATCTTGCGTGTGTAGAGAATGTGATCACTGAGAAATTCTTATTTATGCATGAACTTTATCAAGATTCTTATGAATAACTGAAAGCATGCATCAAAATTCATAATGGTTTTGCTTGCCCTACGATAAGTTTGATCACTCTTCCTTTAAAAGTTGGACCAAAACAATTTAATGTCTCATTCTCCATCATCCCGTCGTTGGACCAATTCCCTATGAAGCTTGGTTAGCCATGGCTACGCTCCATGGATGCAGTCCTTTTGGTGGTGCATAAATGCTTAAAGTTTCCATTTGGAAATGATATCTTTACTATAAATCATAGTGGCTTTAATCCCATGTCTTCCCATGGGAATTTCTCATTGGATTTCTTTTGGTCCAAACTTATGGAACCTATTAAGCCTCGTGAGGAATTATTTTTCAAGTCTTATCAAAAGTTCAAGGAAAAGCGCATAGCAAAATTATCCCTTAGCAACATGCCTCAACCCATGATTGAGCCTCCTATCATTGATGAAACCATGATTGAACCAAAAGCCCTTCCAAGTAATTAAGACCAAACCATAATAAATCCTTCTCCTATTTCCTATAAAAGACCATGAGATAACAAAATAAGTCCTATTGTCCCTCTTAAGACCAAAAAAGTTTATAAAGCTAAAGAGAAAGTGGTTGAACAACCTTCCATGGTTCCTTTAGTTCCTCCCTTACGGGAAGAAAAGAAACCTATGGTTGATAAACCCGCTCCTACACAATCACAACTTGAGAATCATACAAAAAGAAACATAAATGTTAAAGAGCGTAGGCATAAAGGTTGTGCTATTGCTCGTAGGTTCAAAGAAGAGACTAAAAAAATCAAGATCAAACACAATTGAAGCAAATCATGATGATTCTCCACCTTCGATACAATGAAAACAACAAGAAACTTCAATGGACATTTTCATTAGGCCTCCTATTATGACTACCTTGGATGATGATGATGAGATTACTAAGATTGAGGAGGAAGTGCATAATGAGCTGAATTTATTGTTTTCCTCTTTTGTGAGCTTAGATGATAACCATGATGGTCCTCCTATAAGGAGTGACTCACCATGTGTTGAACTTGGTAATGCTCCTAGTACAACAATTGTTTCCCTTTGGCTAGTTATCTGACTTCTACATATGACGAACTAGATTGGGATGCAGATGACTTGCTATAGGTTGACTGGCATGTGCCATACTAGTCTTCTCTTTGTGCTCTTTGTGATTGCATGTGTGCAATGTGATCCACCGTATTGTGTTGCTTGGCATGTATTTATATGTTTTTGAGCCTACTTTGGATGTCCCTTGTCACTCTGTTGGTGCAAGGATACAAAGGAAGCAAATCTATTGTGACATTCTTCTATTTGTATCTACATTCTTCTATATGTTGTATACTCTTTTGTCTTGTTTTTTCCTTTTGGGGATAATGCAAGGCATCGAGACATTCAATTCTCTTCCATGTTGATCCAAAAGATTCCCTTTTTTCTCTCTCTCTCTCTATGTGTCATTCTTCCCTTGTGCTTGTTGTTCCATGAATTATTTGAGGAACGATGATGGTTCCGAGCTCGATTATATCACTACAGTAATGACAACGCTGACCCGAAATCCATGGATCCCTTATGTGTTATCTTAGTATTTCATATGGGGGGCACCCTCCTTTCCATGACATAACTCTATTTTGGAAACATATGTTTTACATAGAGATTTTTGAATAAAGCTCTCATGTATTGGTATTTATTGTGTTATACTTGGGTGATCCCACAGTAGTAGTTTACACTTTTTGGGACATTTTGATTTTTGTTGAAATCACATATTTTTTAGAAAATATAAAGATTTAAGCCTTGAAAAGTTCCATTTAAAGGATTCCAATTGAAGAGGGTTTGACCAAACCACCTTAGATCAAACCCCCTTGGATAGAAACCCGCTAGTTTTAAACCATACCTATAACAAAGTCTCCTTTACACCTATCAAAATGTTGATAAAAAAACAGTTTTGATTTACCATTTGGGGGATCAAATGAATTCATTTTGTTGTTGTAAGTATATAGTTATTATTATAAGCTTCCCAAAAAGTATAATTTTAAATATATTTAATTTGATTATTATATTTATTTTTTATTTCTTGCGAATGTAGTTTTTTCACTAAAAATCAAGCTCTCTATTTTGCACATGTGGAAAAATAGAAAATCATAAAAAAAGGAAAAATATCAATGCACTACATATTGATGTCCCTGATCCAACAAAAATAAATAAATTGAATTTTGATACATACAAAAAAAAAGCAATGTTTTAGCCAGTAAATCATGTCTGAATTGTATCTAGTTTGACTTTGAAACTTAATTAAGAAAAAAATATTCAATGAAATGCTATGAAACCAATTCCATGAACTAGATATCGTAGTTACGAATCTAAATTTGAAAAAAATAGAATTTTATCCTTCATAGAAAAAAAGTTATGTGTTAGCCAATAACGTCACTCTTTAAAAATGGTGTTTACTATTACAAACTAGTTTTCGAAAGAGATGGAAAAATAAGTGCAATTTGATTCCAAAAAAATTGAAAAAAATATATTTAGAATCTACATATAAAATGTCACAAATCACTAGTTTGCATCATCTTCAAATTCCTCATGGTTTAGTTGCTATAAGTGCTCAAAAGTGAAGATTTAGTTAAAAAAATTCAGTTCAATGTCGAGTTTGGCTAAAAATTGTAAACCAATATTGTGGGATCGCCCACTTTAAAGTAATTTCTCACAACATGGTGTTTAAAAATTGCTTTAAAGAGGGGGCATATGTGTCCCCACTCATTGTTTGCTTCAAAGTGTGGTCTTCTTATTTCACGTGAAGTGTCTTCTTGGTGATGTCATTGGGTTTGTTGTTCCTTCAATATTGTAATCTTTCTTGGCATATGACATTCCTCTTAGTGGTTATGCTATGACTTGCATTCCCTAAGATGAAAATATTTTATCCTCGACTAGTCCTCTCTTGGAGACATTAGGCACGATGCCCCCTAAGGTGGGACCTTTCATGAACTAAGCAAAACCCCTTTGAATATCCTATTGCATGTATCAAGGCCACCAAGCATAACACAACTTGCTTTCCAGTGGAGCCTTTTTCATGAGTGCCTAACATAATGTAGCTTGCTAGCCTTGTGACCATTTTTGTGGCACCTTATGAAAGTTATCAAGAGGTATAACTTTGGTATGGTTAGTACAATGGGATCCTGTAGACCTAGCATGACTTTTCCATTAGTCACCTTTTGGGGCTCACCTAGTGGACAACATATTCCAGTAGATTGTGTGAGTACATTTTGTTTGCATAGTGGACAATGAGTTTCCTCTCTCTCTCTCTCTCTCTCTTCTCGTTAATTTTGGCATTGTATGCTTGTGTATCTTGTCTTGCTGTTGTATGTTTAACATAGGCATGTGTCTCTTTGTGCCTTTGTTGGTTTCCATGAGATCTTAGATCTTGGGGGCTTGATCATCATCCTTGACCTTTGTTGTCTCTTTCCAATAGATGTAAAATTAGACCTCTCTTGACGCTTGTTTGACTACTTTAGTGTGAGTTTGAGTGTCTGGCTCATCCTCTCACTAAAGTGGGGACTAAATGTAGTGTCAAAAAATGTTCTCTACATTTTCACACTATGTTTGGGTCCCTTAATTTTAATTGGACTTAATTAAGCCTCCAACTGGTCCAATTATGCATTTACAAGCCTAATTAATTGCAATTTCCAAAAGGGGAATCAATATTTAATTAATGCAATTATCATTTTTAACACCCTGAAATGAATAGGTCCTGACAATTTAGGTCAAGACCCATTCACCCTTGGGTGAATGGGTCCCCTTTAGTTGCTAAATTAAAAATTTTAATATATTTTTTCCAACCTTTTTATGATCAAAATTTAAATTTCAAATGTTGGCTTGTAATGTTTAATTTTTCGGGAAATTAGAAAATTGTCTATAAATACAAGGTCTTTTTATCAATTCAAATCCTAGAACTTTTTGAGAGACTTTACAAGAGTAAAAATTATTGTCAAAGGCGTTCAAGAGAATATTTACCAATAATCTACAACAACATTCAAGATCTCAAGTATCATGTCAAAGTTATCATCATTCATGCATATTTTTGGAGCTAACATTGTGATGTAGGTTTCAAGCATTCAAGTCAAATTTCAAGCATCAAGATCAAAATCTAATCAAGCCATTCATGCAAGATCAAGACCTTGGAGAGATGTGTTAAGTTTCAATCCTTCAAGGATCTCAATTAAAGGGTTTGGTGAGTTGCAACATAGTAATTTTTCATTCATCATTCCTTTCACTCATGTTTCATTTCATTTCAAGGTTTAATTACCAAAATGGGGTTTGACTAAGGAAAAACCCCATTCACCAAAAATAAACAAATTTTCCCTCTTTTGTGAGTTGCAAATCTTAGGTTGAAGAAGGATTGAAGACTCATCAAAATTGCAATTTTGCAAAGTTGTCAAAGTTTTCAACATTGTTGTCAAGCCACAAAAACTCACTTTCAAAATTTAATTTTGAATTTCTGACTGTGAAACTCAGAGGAATCAAGAGTGTAGACCTAGGAGTAGAGGATTGTAAAAAATAAATTTGAACCCCTGTAGCATGATCCATTCACCCTTGGGTGAATGAGTCCTAGGAGGACACTCAACATAGGCTTCTTGTGACAGGTGGATAAAATCACATCCTTCTCATATGTGCTAAAAATTTCTGGAATCTGTCAGATTGAGGTTTAAATTATATGTTTCATGTGTTACATTGCATTATTGCTTTCATTTGGAAATTTTCATTTATTTCCCAAAAGTGCATTTCAGGCTAATTTAGCCCATCCTCAGTCATAAGGAAAACAACAAGATCTCCATCAAGATTGACTCACTTAAGGGTTGAAAGTCAATATTTTTCTAAGGGATCTATTTTTCCTAATGAAACAAGGAAGGAAAGTGTAGGTGCATTACCCCCTTTCAAAAACCATCACGCACATTTTTCCCCCTATTTCACTCTCAAGTTCTCAAAAAATTGCTTCATCACCATTGTTTGCCTAATATTATTCTTGATCAACCCTTGTGACCTAATCCTTTTGCTTCTCTTAGGGTGTGAACCATGAAGACTGAGTATTGCTAATCTAAATTCAAGACTTTACTAAAGCTATTTGAAGCATAATGGATTGCAACATCTTTTGTATTCATTATTCAATTTACAAATTATGTTTCCAATAGTCTTAATGCACTTCAAAATTGTTTTAAATAGATAAATTATTGTTTTAAGGGGTAAACATTTTTGATCTGGAGCTATGAACTGATGAGGTCACAAATAGAGGATCCCCAATTTAAACATTCAACAATTACTACCTAGTGATATTTGAACCTTAATGGCAGGAACAACACCACAACAATTTAACCATCGTACTATGCCACTATTGACATTTTAAATAGATAAATTAAGTTGAATTCTATTAGTGAAAAATATTTAAATTTGATTTTTCTTTATCTATTAAATTGAATTTTCCTAAAGAGTGAAGTAGTTATTGATCTGTTTCATTCAATTTAACAAACCTGTTATAAAGGTGTGCCATTTATTCCAGTTGAGGATGAGTGTAACTGTAGCTATTTTTCTAAATTTTGTTAGCAAATACACAAAACTTTAAGAAATTTCATATTGACACATGTAGTTATTTATTTAGATCCCAGGAGCTATCTAGTGGATGATGTATTGATTATAGAGTTAATAAGGTGTAATTATATGGTAGCATGCAAAAGTATGTATGGAACTATCTAAGAAAACGTTAAACTATTGCAATATTTATTCAAAATCTCATGACTTCGTTGAGGAGAAGTTTTTATATTCATCACCTTGGACTTAACATGATTGTTACAGGTTTTGCACACAATTTGGATTGTTATAGACATACAAGAAATCTGAAATTATGGTTGTAGCTTTCAATACCTCATCAACAAGAACATGGTTATAAAGCTATTAGAACTGTCATTCACAACAAGAACTTCAATCATTTATTCATTGGTAGGTCTTATAACTCGAGATATTTTTTATTTTCTCCGTAACTAAAATTAATGCATGGGCAATCCTAGCTTTTTGTTATAGCCATTGAAGATATAACAATTTCCTCATATCCCTACCCCTCCATATGATCATATACTCATAACTTGTTTAATTAGTAATTTCCCAAGGAAATTATAATGTGCTAATGCCAAATATCATTGAATTTGAATATTTAACCATTTTCTTCTGATAATTCAGAAGGGTTCAAACAACCTCTAATACAGTTTCTTTGGATAGCTTTGAAATACAATCACGGTGGAAGCATTTTTTTTGTTTCTACTAATTTGCATGTTTTTGATATGTTAAGCATTATTTATAGGGAATTGTATCCTTACACAAAAGGTCTCAAGGGAAAATATTTCAAAGCAGAAAAAACTAGCATCATAGTCCCAAACCAAAACAAAGACAACAAACAAACAACAAAATTACAACATATTAGGAACTAGAGAAAACAACAAACAAGAAAGACCCACAAGAATCCACTAGTTGGGTATATTCTCCCATTCGTCCACGATGAATTTGAATACTAATTTGCATGTTACCAAGGATAATCGCTTAATAAAAAGAAATTTTGTGTAAATACCTATGTTCCATGGTATTTTGGGGACAAGGATGGGCGGATGACAGGGGATACATTTAAGGGACAGTAGTTTGAAGGCCAATTTTTGGGTGTGATAGGGGACACACACACACACATATAGATAGATAGATAGATAGAATCAAATTTATACAAGGATAACAATAACTTTCATTTAAAACTTTATACTAGTAGTATAACAACAACATAATAGTGAGTGCTTTTTATCCATAAATGCCAGCTCGACTCTTGATCTGCTACTTTCCCGCTCTGGCTATTTTTTTGAATCTTTTTCGTCCTTTCTCTGATTTGACTGCCTCATGGGCCGGTCAGGATGGGGGCCCAGGAAGGCTCCCCATTCCAAAGTTGTCTCTTTGTCTGGTGTTGTGTCTGTTGTGGCAGCAACCAATGTTGTTGTTCCCCATGTGACTTCTCCTCCTCGTACCTCCATCCTTTCCCTAGGGGGAAGGACTGGGGGTATTTCTGTCAATTCGCCTTTGTCCCCTTCTCTTAGGTTAGACTCTTTCTTCTCTGAAGAAGAACCAACATTCTATATGGAAAAACTAGTGGGTATCAGCTCACTAGCTTTAGGTAAAAGGTTTTCAGAGTCTGCTTCCTACTCTGTGACTAGCTGGGAAGTCAACGTCCCTGAAGCTTTGATGTTGAAGGCTATGGACAACCTTAAACTGGTGCTAGTTGGAAAAAATTTGGCCTATCATTTGAATATTGAACATGTATGTCTCTGGGCTGCCTTGACTTGGAATCTTAAAGGCAACATCTCTATTAATGCTATGCCAAGAGGTATCTTCCCTTTATCATTTTTAGTTTATGAAGATATGCTAAAGGTGTTAACAGGCAACCCTTAGGCCTTTGATGCTAGTTTTAAGAACTTCCTTTCCCTGTGCAAGTGGAAATCGGGTTTTGATCCTACTGCTGACCTGTGGGCCACAACTCTAACTTGGGTTTGCCTCACTAGGTTACCCCTTGAGTTCTGGGAGACAAATATCTTGAAAGGGATTGTAAATTATTTTGGTATCCTCTTGGCTATAGACAAGATCACATAGGAGAAGTCTAGACTTGTCTATGCTCGTATTTGTGTGAATGTGGCTGTTAACACAATTTTTCAAATTTTGTTCTCCTTAAGTCTAAATTCGGCAACTGGACTCAACCCCTTGAATATGAAAATACCCATCATTTCTGCCAGCTTTGTAAGAAATTTGGTCACCTCATTGATTTGTGTGAGAAAAGGCCTGTTGAGGGACCCTTTGATACCAAACATTCTCCTTTCGAGCAGTTACCTAAGCCCTCCATAGTTGTCTTTGTTGCTCACCCTCTAGAAGTTTCTTCTGCCCCTATGGATGTTGTCCTCCCTGAGAAGGATGCCATTGCTTGTGGCTTGGTTGTTTTCCGTGCTAAGCCTCTTGTTGTTTCAAGTGACTTGGCTAGCCTAGACCTCATGCATGCTACCCCTGTCGATAGTATCTCTACCTCAGGATTTCAGAAAGATTAGAATCTTACAATAGGGGAGGAAAAGAATATTGATAATCTGGATGAAGTAAAGGGTGGGGCCCAAATGGAGGCCAAATTGTAGTCCCCCTGGAAGAGGTTCCTATTTCTAAAGTAGGAGTTGAATTGGAAGAAGGTGAATTAGTGTATTCAAAACCCATTTTGTCCTTGGAGGAAATGTTATTTCTGTCTCAGAAGGAGGCAGGTAACTTGAGTGACTCCCTAGCCTTGTTGGGGTTTCCTCCTCACCCCATTGACAGAGAAGATGAGGATGATTGGTTATAATCCCCAAATAAGTCAAAAAGAAAAAGAAGCCAGATGTAGGAGGGGGAAACAAGGTAGGTAGACCATCCCAATTTAAGGAATCCAGGAACAAAGATACAATGAGGGATGTGGCTGCAGGAAAAAAAAGAACCTTGGACTCGATTGCGGGATCAAAGTCCAAAAATAAGTAGCCTTGGCTACTCCTTTTTGGGCCCTTAGGTGTTGTTGTACCTAGTATGTTTCTCTATGAAGTTTCTTTCCTAGAATATTAGGGGCCTAAACAACCCTTATAAATAATTTTTGGTTAGAACCTATATTTTGGACAATAAAGTGGATGTCTTGCTCCTTCAAGAAACCAAAATAAAGGAGACCTTTGATAAGGTGATTTTGAGTATCTAGCTTGGAGTGAATTACTTTGTCAATGAGGTTGAAGGAGCCTCAGGGGGTATTGTTACTCTTTGGAATCCCTCAAAATTAAAAGGAACTCTAAGCTCTACTGGTAGGAATAGTTTGATGGTTTCTCTCGAAGATCTAGCTTCTCAGGAGAAATAGAACTCAATTAATATCTATGCTCCCAATTTGAGCAGGGACAGGTTGCAAATTTGGGAGTATCTAAATGATGATATTAAAAATAGAAAGGATGACCATTGGATGTTGGGAGGATATTTCAACTCCCCCCTTCATCCTTCAGAAAATTTGGGGGGGCTAGATGATTATATCGATAGTATGATGGAGTTGGCCGGTCTCCTAAACTTTGTTGGGCTTATTGATATTCTTCTTCAGGGCTGCAAATTTACATGGTCAAATAGAAGGAATGGTAATCAATTGATTCAAGTTAAGTTGGATAGGTTTATGATCTCTTCTAATTGGAACATCTCTCAATTTCTCTCTCTATCTGCTCTTCCAAGGTCAGGTTCTAATCATAATGCTCTTGTGATTAAAAGAAATGTTGACCACAACAAGGTCCCTTTCCCTTTTAGATTTGAAATAATGTGGAGCCTTCACCCAGATTTTGTTGTTTTATTAAAAAATTTGTGGGATGAACCCATAGGTGGCACCCCTATGTTCTACCCGGTGGAGAAGTTGAGTAGAATCAAGTAGAGAGTGAAAGGGTGGAACAAAGTTACTTTTTGTAACATCTTTGAGATTAAGAAATCTCTGGGAAACAACTTAAAGGGAGTTAAGAATAAAATGGAAGCTAGCCTTGTGGATGACGAGATATGCATAAAGGAATGTGACCTTAGATCCCAATGGTTTAAGGTCAATAAAAAGGAGGGAGTCTTTTGGAAATAAAAGTATCAGGTTCAATGGCTTACTAAAGGAGACCACAACACTAAATTCTTCCACCAATCCGCCTTGAAACATGAAAGCAAGAACATGATTAGATAACTCAAGAAAAATGATTGTACCATAGTCTCAACTAAAAAATAAATTGTTGGGGAGGCTATTAACTTCTTCTCCTCTTTCCAAAATGTCCAAGGTAATGCTAAGCAGGTACATGATGATTTCCTTGAGGTGATCCCTAAAGTTATTTCTAAACAAGACTTAAAGAATATGACTAATGTTGTTTCTATGGAAGAAGTTAAACAAGCTATGCTCTCTTTTGGGGCTTATAAAGCCCCTGGCCTTGATGGGTTCTCTCCTTTTTTTTCAGACTTACTAGGATATTGCCAAATCTGACTTATTTAATGTTGCTAGAGATTTCAAGTCGGGTAGGCTTCTAAACCAACTAAATGCCACCTTTATTGATCTTACTCCCAAGAATGATGATGCCTCTTCTATTAAAGATTACAAACCCATTAGCCTCTGTAATAATGTCTATAAAATTTTCTCTAAGATCCTTGTGTTCAGACTTAAAGTTGTTTTAGGAAAAATGATTGCTTTGAACCAGAAAGGTTTTGTCCAAGGTAGAAACATTCTTGATGTTGTTATCTCTACCCACGAAATCCTCCCTTCTATGGACCTCAGTAAAAACCCTAGGATGGCCTTCAAAATTGATATCTCTAAGGCGTATGATAGAGTATCTTGGCTGTTTCTCTTTGTTGTTCTTAGGAAATTTGGGATTGAGGGAAGATTCCTAAAGCTTCTCTCTGCCTATGTTACCTCCCCTATGTGCTCTGTTCTAGTTAATGGTGTCCCCCACTTGGTTATTTCTCTTGTGGTTGTGGCCTAAGGCAAGGTGATCCCCTCTCCCCCTATCTTTTCATAATAGTTGCTAAGGTCTTAGGAAGGAATATCCAAAATCTTGTTAACTCTAAAGCCCTTAAAGGTGTAAAAGTTGCTTCATATCTCTCGCTTGACTCTCACCAATAGTTTGTTGATGACACACTCCTGTTTGGTGAAGCCTCGATGGGGAATCCAACCTTTGGAAATCGGTTCTAAATGACTATGCTTCTGTCTCTAGCCAGTATATCAACTATGAAAAAGCAAGATATACTTCTTTAATGTTGACCAAGTTGTGAAGGAAAGAGTGGTGAAGACATTGGGATGTCACGAAGTTGTCCTACCAACAACTTACCTTGGGCTACCTCTAATTTCTAGAAAGTTGGAAAATAATTATTGGAACCATCTAATTGAGAGAGTTCAAAAGAATTTGGATGGGTGGAAGGGGAAAATTCCTAGCTTAGGTGGGAATATCTAGTTGTTAAAATCCTCCTTACAGAATATCCTGATTTACTACCTGTCTCTCTTCAAAATACCAGCCTTCATAGGGGAAAAATAGAACATATTTAGAGAAGATTTATGTCATTTGGAACTGAAGAGAAAAACAAATTGTCTATGGTTAGTTGGGAGAAAGTGTGCACTCTAAAAGGTGTTGGAGGTCTAGGGATAAGGAGAATCAAATTGCTTAACAAATCCCTAATTGCTAAGGTGGGATGGAACCTTTTGGAAGGGTCTAAGGATTGGGTGAATATTTCCAAGCTAAGTATTTGAAGAACAAAAATATTGGTTGCTTCCTCTCAGCGACTGATCTGCCCAGTGGGTCTGTTCTATGGAACCATCTTATTAAAATTAAAAATGTGTTGAAATCAAGGATTAGAAAGAGGATTGGTAATGGTAAAAACACTGATTTCTAGAAAGATCTCTAGATTGAGGCTTCCCCTCTCTCCTCAACTAATGTCTTTAATCCCCTTAAACAAATATTGACAAGGATATGTGGCAAAAAGGTGTTGGACTATGTCAATTGGGAGGTGGAAGAACCTAAATGGAAGGAGTTCAACTTGATGTTAAGGAGTGTTAACTTGAGAGGTCAGAGATATATCAACTGGGATCCGATTATGTTAAGGTTACAAAATCTCATAGGGGAGGTGAACTGGTTCTCTATTGAAAGGGACGATGAATGGGTGTGGAAGGGGAACTCTTCAGGTTATTTCTCTATTAAACATGTGATAGGTTATCGTCAGGTCCTAACACTTAAGTTAATAAACACATTAATATATTGACCAGGTAGTGTCCAAAGACTATATGCAATAGAAGACATCTCAACTATCTCTCTCAGGTTCTCTAAATACCAAACAACTGAAATAAAACTATAAACTAAGAAGCCACTAAACTTAGAAAGTAGGAAATCATCTATCTAGAAAGCTTGAAATAACTACAATAGAAAGCATAAAACTATGAATCTAAAAAGCATAACCACTAAACTAGGAAGCATGAAATGTATATATTGTTGAAGTAAAACTGGTAAAGAAACTAGGAAACATTGATCTAATCAAAAGATAACAATCTAAAACAACTAGCAAAAAATGATTTAGCAATCTGAAACAACTGAAAGAAGATGCTTTGGAATTTCAGACACTAAATTCAAAGACTACGGACTCAACTACAACCTCTAGGATTGATTTTGATATAATTACACATATGAAAGTAAGTTCCAATTTTGATTATTATCTGCTAAAGGAAAGTACAAAATTAGAAATAAAATACTTATCTATCTAATCTATAACCCTCGAGTGGCCAACTCTCGGGTGCTTCTACACCTATCTTAGATCACATGCACTGTAGCTCCAAATTATCTCATTCAAAGAACTCCATTCACATCATTCAATAACTCTAAAAGTGGCAGGAAAAACTCATTTTATTCATATGAAAAGTATAACTGAGAAAACATATTGGCAACATAACAATAGTCTTCTATATTCATCATTTTCAACAGTTACATATTTATATGAAAGAGGCTAACAAAATCCTAATTTTTAGTAGATAAAGTCTTCAACTGATTGTCAACAACTAATAGACTTTAAAGCCCATGACATGAGATATTAAAGAAGCTCGACACGAGCCATAAAGTCTTTAGAATTGAAAATAACATAAACTTATGAAAAATCGGTCCATAATGCATGCTTCTGAAGTTCCAACGCCCATTCACTTGTTTTCAACTATGTTGAAATCCACATTAAAACCTCTTTGACTGGAATGGTAACTGATGGTGGAAGTTGACTTGTGGAATAATCAAGAACTAAACCATTAAGTCAGCATAAATTATCTTATTTTGACTAATTTCAATAAATAAAGATTGTACGCTTATTCACAAAAAGAAAGCAATTACTTATCCTAAAGATCATTAATTGGAAGGGTAAGGTTGGCTGAAAGGTGTAAGGTTAAGTATTGAGTCCATTATATTGATGAGGTTATTTTTACCTCATCAACATGCTTATGATGAATTGGCTAAACCCCTTATTGACAACAAATACCATCACTGGGATAAAGTGTGGATTAAAAACCTAGTGCCAAAAATCAATTGTTTCTGGTGGGCTACTTCACATGGAAGAATTCTAATTATTGATAACCTGGTTAGGAGAGGATTTCAGCTTGTTAATTGATGCATCCTTTGCAAGTAGGATGAAGAGTTTATTATTCACATTTTCTTTCACTACCAATTATCTAGAGAAGTGTGGTAATTTTTCCTTCCTTTGTTGTTCACTGACTGGGTGTTTCCCCATACTATGAAGTCTTTTGTTGAAAGCTGGTCTAATTTACCTTTCTCCCATAAGGTAATTGTGGATCTTTGGAACCAAATTCCCCCCTTATTAACCCGAGGAATATGGAAGGAAATAAATAATAGGATCTTTAGGGAAGTTGAGAGAAGCAACTATGAGGTTTGTATGATCATAAAAACACAGGTTGAGGAAAATATGGATGCGAGAGGATACAAATTCTCAAAAGTATGGCCGAACTACAAAGAGATGAGAATTAAGCAAGTTTGGGATCTAAGGAAGATCTAACTAATCTTAATTGGACCATAATTTTGGCTAGGAAGTCTACTGTGTGGGTTCCTCCTGAAAGAGAGTGGATTAAGTGTAATTTTGATGGGTGTTCTAAAGGTAACCTAGGTATGGTTGGGGCGAGAGGTCTACTTAGAAACCACTTAGGTGACTGCATTATGAGTTATGGTGTTAATTTGGGAGTCTTCTCTAATAATAAAGCAGACGCTATGGTTGTGTGGGGGGGGGCATAAAGACTCTAAAGGATTATTGTTTTAAAAAGGTTATTATGGAAGGAGATTCAAAGTTAATTGTGGACATTTTGAATGGAGGTGCCATGATCCCCTGCAAATGAAAAGACATCATTGATAAATGTTTATCCCTTATGAGTTTCTTTACTCATATCATGGTGCAACATGTGTTTAGATAAGGGAATGATTTCATTGACTGTGCAACCAACAAAGCATTGAAGTGTAATGGGTGGACCCGCTGGGTTAATAATCAATTACCAATGTCATTAAAGGACAAGGTTCTAAAAGAAAATTTTCAATATGTCTACAACTTACAAAGATGATGGTTGGGAGTGACGGAGGAAGTATTTGTGATCTTGTGATATAAAGAGAAATAATGATGAAGAAAGTGGTACGGTGTCGAGCAAGAAGACCTCCTCAGGAGAAAAAGGTAATAATTATCTCTTTCCTGAGATGGTTAAGGATCACATGGAATTAATCAAGTTGAAGAAGGGTATCAAATCCAAGTGTGTTGAAGTGCCCTATGTCAATTCCACTTGCTATCATGAAGATTTTCTTGGTATGAACAATAAAGAGTCATTAATTATTTGTAAAAATAATAATGAACTCTTAGCCCCAGGAAACGTGTTATCGACTATCTCTAAAAGAAAGTTCTTGAATTTTAATTAAGTGTTTATTTCCAAACTATTTGCAATAGTGTTTTTTGCAAGTTTGGTAGGAAGCCGAAGTCGAGCGGGGTAATGAAGAAAAGCCTGAAGAATCCAAAATTTTTGTAGAGCACAAAGATGGGTGGGCCGCAGAAGCACACAAAACCTCTGAATTGCCAAACACTTAAACAAAATGCGGACCTATGGAGACTTTTTAACAAAGCGGGTATGGTTCCCTTTTTTGAGGCCATGAAGGGATACAATGAAATCCTTACTGCAAAATTTACCAATTCTTGGAGGAAGGGGAATGTGGCAATTGGAGTGGTTAAATTTGAGGTCATGATGTAGTTTATTGTGAAGGCTATTGGTTTGCATAACCAAGGAATCAAGGTGGCTAAAAAGAGTGGTGCTGACTACCAGTCATTTGTTGACAAGTTTCTTCATGACAATGAGAATCTAACTAGATTTCAAAATGGGTACAAATGACTTGAGCTCCCGAATCCATATGCCGTAGTGAGTATGTTTGTGATGTGGTATTTCACACTTGAAGGAAGATATATGACAGTTCACACTTACCATTTTCCATTGTTGAATCATATTCAACACAATGAGAGAATTAATTTTCCCTTTTATTTACTATCTTCCTTGCAATTTAATATTGAAAAAGGTGTGAGCCCTCCCCTACATCAAGGATTAATGCTTGCCCTTTACAAGCATGCCTTAGCTTTGAACCCTCATGGAAACCCTTAAGTTGCTAGACTAGATAATGAGAGCCATAATGCTAGTGAAAATGTGGAACCTTTAGAGGAGGCTAACCCTGTTGAGGAGCCTAACCCTAGACCACCGCCCATTGTTGCTGCAAGAAATGAGTTAACCCCTACTAAAATCCCTTCCCCTGCTGCCAAAATCTCTAATCCTTCAACCCTTGTGGGTTTGAAGAATCTCGCTAAAAGCTCCATCAAGCTTGAGTTGGTTAAAGTGAATCTGGAGAAGTGCAAGCATTCCCATCTTCTCCTAGAACTGCCTAAGTCAAAGAAGATGAAAAAAGAGCTAATAATTCAAAGTGAAGTCATTACCATTAGTGAAGAAAATGAGGGAATGAAAACTGAGGACTTGAAGGATAGGAAGCAATGTTAGGGTAGTGGAGGTTGTAGATCCGCATGCCTAGCCAAGGCTGCATCCCAGGACAGGAAAGGGAAACAAAAAGCCACTGTTCATAAGGAGGAAGAGTTGGAGGTGGAAGAATTTGAAGCCCAGGTTGATGAAAAAGTGATGGGACAAAATTTGAAGATATTGCCTATGACATGGGTGAATAGGAAACTGAGGAGGAGAATGAAGATAACGAGGAGGAGGAGACCAAAATTGAAGAAGACCAAAAGAATGAAACCCTGACTGCTCCTGAAACTGAGAATACTGGCAATGAAACTACTTTTAAAGATTCTAGCATTAATTATCTGAAAAGTAGACTAACCTATATCCAAGTTCAAATGGACGATATGGAAAAAATATTTGGTCACGTTGATGAAGGTGACAAATGACCTAATGCACAGAGAAATGGTAGGTGCAATGTCTAGTCAAACCAAGATCAGTAGGAAGTTGAAAAAGATGGGAAATACATACAACTTGAAGGACATGGATGAGACCAAGGGACCTAATTAGAGAGAGTATATCTCCCTAATAGGAGATTATTGGGACCTGTTTGGAAAATCCAAGTAATGGATTTTTTTCTTGTTTCTTCTTATGGCTGCCCTACATTTTTTGTCATTCTATTTTAATATTCCATATTGCTATTTTCAAATAACTCTGTTATGGTCTTAGACTTGCTAGTATATGGTGGACCTGATAAATGGTCTTCGTAGTTTTAAGTACTCTATAGTAGTAATATTCTATTTTTGATTAAGTATAGTGGTTCTATGGTTACTGTTTTGTTGTTAGGCCTATGTGCCACCCTGGACATGCTATTTTTTATGTTGGCTGGTGGTGCTGTTTTACCCACCCTATTTCCTTTTTTGAGTTTTGGCTGTAACCATGGGATTAGGGCCCTTCCCCTACTAATCTAATAAAAAACAATATAATAGTAGAGATAGAGGGGAGTTATTCAAATTTAATCATGACAACAGTAATAACAACAATTATAATCTAGGGTAAAATTCTAGGTTAATGTAAAATAGCATAAAAAGTAACCCTAAACCAACAATAGAACACAAATAAGCATAAAAACATGAAATATAAAGCAATATCACCATAAAGTCTTCATGCCATCATTGATTCACCTCCATTTCTCTTCTCCATCTTGCTTGAATGTACTTATGCCCTCATTTTGAGTGTAATAATAAGCCTATAACAATGACTAGCAAAATATTGAAGATTGTTGTCTCACACTAGCAACACGTACTTGCATATGAACTAGAGATGATGAAAATGACAAGGGTAGGGTATTTTATAGAAAAGACAATTTTGAATAAAGGGATGAGATTGAATGTCAATAAGATGTGTCGATCAATGGCCAAAAATGAAAGTTGTAGTATGGAATAGGGTTAGGGAAAAATTAGGGTAAATGATAAGAATGAATGGCTAGGATTGAATTATAAGATAATTCAATCAAAGGCTAGAATTAAATGAGATGCCAAGAGATAAGATTTGATGTGGAAGATAAGATTGACATAGGAAAAGAGGTAGGAGAAATTCAAATGAATAATTAAATAATAAAAGTATTATTTACTTATAGAGGGCATGTGACAGGTTGACTTTTTCATTAAATAACAATTTAATTCAAAAGTGGGACATGGGTAATTAAATAATAAATACATTATTTAATTAAAGAAGACATCTGACAAGCTGATTTTTGAATTAAATAATAATTTAATTCAAAAATATGAAGAAGATGACAAATTAGTAGGCAATTAAATAGATAAAATTTATTTAATTTAATGATAGAAAAGGCTAGTGGGGCAGTGGGCCTAGCTCGATTGGCTAAAGCATCTTGTTGCAGGCAAGAGGTCACGAGGTCTAGTCTCCCCACCGTCCCCGTGGTACCAGAGGGCGTGCCGCGCCAACACCATCAGTCACATGAACAAATTTTTCCAAGCGCACTACAGTTTATAGGGGGATGGATACCTGACTAATTCCTGCATTCTAAAAAAAATGATAGAAAATGCTAGTGAATAATTAAATAATTAAAATAATTATTTAATTATAGTTGAAAGATGGATAAATGATTAAATAAATAAAATTTATTTAATTGTAGTAGAAAGGGACATTAGTGACGTAATTAAATAAATATAATTCATTTAATTAATCAAAAGAGGAAATATAAAGCTAGAAATGAATTAATTAAATAATTAAAATTATTCAATTAATAGAGGACTTATGACATTAAGGAATAATTAAATAATTAAAATTATTTAATTATCAAGGATGAAAGGGGAAGTGATGAAGAATTAGAGTTCTCTTAGGCCTAGGACAATTTTTAGTGTCTACAACAATAAATTTTAATCATGACAACAATACACTAGTACTATTTAACAATGGTTTATGACAATAGTATATCATCAGTATATTATATAACATTGCAACAACATTTGATTGTTTATATTTTAAAGTTTAGAAATTAAAATAAAAAAATGTAAAACTTAAAATTTAAATTCAAGTCTCAAATAGTCAAACTTCAATACAACTATGCCTCATCTAAGCTAACAATATTAAAAGACTTGTAATATGTGTCACTCTTTGGTTGAAGTTGTGGTTTGTCTAGTGGAATCCCAATTAGTCCTAGTTGCATCTCCTCGTCAATTTTCCTAACATCTTCAAGATCAATATCCCAACGAGTTGTTGGAGTCTACTGATCTATTCAATAATTTGTTGATCTTGAAGTTTCAAGGCACTATAAATTGCAACTAGCTTTTCTATCCATTTAGAGGTAATCTTGTTCATCTTGATTGAGTGGATGAAACCATAGGTGGGTCAATTCCTTTCTTAATAGAGGAAATAACAATCGATGAGAGTAGATGAATAACAAGTTGTTTCAAATTTGGTGTGTCCTTCCCATGAAATTTCCATCATCTAATGGGATTTTTTTGTGCAATAGTGACTTTGACCATCCTAGCCTCTGATTTGCTAAATGTAGGACCTTAAAGATTGAAAAATTGAAGCGACTACTCTTGAAGTATGGTTTCCTCCTCATTGTTATATATCTTATGAAGTGCCTTCATAAACCCATCCATTACCTCATCATTTTCAAAAAGAAGAATTTGGCCACCTCTAGGTGCATACCACTTGGGATTAAGAGCATAATTAGCCATATGAAAAGGGGTGTTCATTTTGTTCCACCTCTTTGTGACAATGAGCCTGATATGCTCCTCATAAAATTATAATTACAAAATCCTTGTCACAAATTGATTGCTTCATTTGATCAAGCATGATATCAAAAGTCTCATAAATTTATCCAAGGCTAAGAGAGTTTGTATTTGCATGCATGTTACCTCCAAAATAAGTGACATGATAGAGTGAATATATCTACAAGAAACATTTAAAAATTGACATTAACACTATTAAAATGTAAATTAATTGTTGGCAACCAGGATTGAAACCTCAGTCAAGCTAGGCTTGGCTATCCTGTTGCAACATGGAAACACTCTCTGATTTGTGGGTCAATCAATTGGTGAGAGTGATTCTCCAAAGTGGGTTGGTTCCCTCTAGCTAATCACCTAACCTATGAACTTTCGGGGAAAGGGGTAGGAAGGAAGCTGTAAAAATGAAACCTATAACTTAAGATGATCAGCTAGACATTCAGAGTTTTTGACAAAGACTTAACTCACAACCAGAGTTCTCCACAACATGCATGCTACCAACACTCATATGAGGTATAAAAATGGGAAGAATTGCAATAATATAAAGGATGTGGAGCGATGGTGAGCGGGAAAGGGAGTGGGGGAGGAATTTCAAATTCCTCTGAAGGTGAGAGTGATGGTGAGGTGGAATCTGAGGGTGATGATCGGTGTTGTAGGCTATTGGTCTTCCTTGGCAGTCAGTTATTCTTGTTGGATGCTTGGGGGAGAGTTTCCTCTTTTTTTTTTTGCTCTATCTAGGGTGCTTGTGTCGTCTATGGGTTATTTGTTTATGAGGTGGTTGCCTTTGGCCCCAATTTGGTTTGCCTGTTGGGGGGAGTTATTTTGCTTGTGGAAGATGGGATGCATGCTTGGTCTTCCTCCTGTGTTTCTGACTATGGTGGTCTTGGGCTTGGATCCTTTGGTGATGTGGTTGTTGCTGTATCTTCTTTTGGTGCCTTTTCCTATCCCTAGCTTTGCTCTGTCTTTCTTGTGCGTATGGACGACAACTTGAGTTTGGAGCTTCTGGTCGTGGTTCCTCTGTTCTACCTAGGCTTGATTGTGGCTGTCGTGTTTCTTGGCCTCGTGGTGCACTCCTTGTGTTTGCTTTTGGGGTTGTGGCCTTTGTGTTGCGTGGTGGTGGAGTTGCGCAAGTGATGCGCCAAGAGAAAGTGCATGGTAACTTTCTGTTGGGGGATCTTCATATCCTTTGGTTCTACTGTGGAGGGCATCTCTGTTTCTATGGATGTTGGGTTTTCCAAGTGGTTGTTGGCGGTAAGGGAACTGAGCTATTCTTTCCTTGCTAGCTACCCCTTTCCTGCTCTGGGAGTTGGTTTTGGTGATGTTCTCTACTTTCTTCTTGGTGAGGATGACTTTAGCGGGCCTTTGTGCTTCTTATGCCCAGTTCTTTTGAGGAGCCTCTTTGTGGTTGTTAGTTTGGGTGTTGATTCTGAGGTTATTGTGCTCAGTTTTTTCCTTCAGGACTTTTTTCTACTTTTTCCTTTTTCTTCTGATGACAAAGCTTCATCTGGGTTGTTGTTGCTGGTTGTGGTCTTGGTTTCTTTGGTGGACCCTTGGGCCTAGTCTCTTGAGGCCTTCTCTGTCTTTCTTTATGTTTATCCTTTGGATGGTGGAAGGGTGGTTGTAAGTCTATGGTTCCCTTGAGGGTTTTTTGGTGTTTCTGGGCTTCTTATGCTCTGCCCTTCCTTTTTTTTTTGGGTGTTTTGTTCTCTGGTTTGGTCTTGGAGCTATACATCCCTGCTTTTGAGGTTTTCAAGATTTTGGTCTTTCTGACTCTGGGCTCTGGAAGGTATGTTTCGGTGGGTTGTTTCCTGTGTCTTTGGGTTGCCTTATTACATATGGTGCATGGCCTCTGTTGGAGATGTCTTGCCTTTGTCGTTCTTTTAGGATGGTTTTCTTTTTCTGTTGGTGTGTTGGTGTCTGGTTTTCTCTTTCAGCTCTTTTGGTGGAGATGTGGGGTTTTCCATGTTGATTCTTACTTTGATGCCTTTATACAAGGGTTATTTAAGGGTTATACCTTTTTTTATACTTATACTTGTTGCTCTATGCTTCTGCCTCAAGAGGGTTGGGGCTTGTTTAAGGAGGTGATAGGTTTGGCCTCAAGTGGAGCTATTATTGTATCTATGGTGGATAAGAGGAAATTATGGTATAAAATTTCCTTTGAGACCTACTTTGAAGG
This sequence comes from Sequoia sempervirens, assembly GCA_007258455.2. Lineage (NCBI taxonomy): Eukaryota > Viridiplantae > Streptophyta > Pinopsida > Cupressales > Cupressaceae > Sequoia > Sequoia sempervirens. The sequence continues at coordinate 25,735 of VDFB02270609.1, forward strand.
ATTGCTAGTCCCTTTTGTGATGAGATTGTTGATTTCCCTCGAGGGGGTTGTGGTTGTGTTTGATGCTATGGAGGATTTGTTGTACTTGTGGTTCAAGATGGCCTTTGAGGCCCTCTTTGAAGGATTGTCGATTCCTTTTGTGACAATTTTGTAGACTATTTTCAAGGGTGTTGTGGACTCCCTTGTTGCAAGAATCTCCTTCGTGGGTCGACTTTCAAAGTTTAGTCTGAAGACTCAGAGTTTTTTGTTGCCTTTAGTTGCTATGTGTTCTCTCTCTACTGGAGTGTGTGTTTTCCTCCTAGCTCCTCAAATGGTGTCTCCTATTGAGGTGGAATCCTCTCCTTTTGAGGTGGATACCTCTCTTATGGAGGTGGAGTTGGGTTCTAAGGGTTTCATGGTGGCTCATACTTTTTCTACAAGTCTTACCCCTTATTGCTCCAATTGAGGTGGAGGTCTGGTGTTAGGGAGTCTGTGGCAATGGAGTGGGTACTTGTAGTAATTTATCCTATAGAGGTGGAGAGGAAAATTGGTTATTGGAGAGGATCAGTTATGGATGTGGAATGTGGATTTATGAGCATAAGGCTTGCTACTGGTTGGCTATTTTGAAGAGTGTGCATGGTATCTTCTAGTGGTTAGGAGTGGGGTTTTCTTGCCCACTCTTGGAATGACTGTTGTTACCATTGAAGCCAGACTAGATTGGAGGAATTTTGTCTCTTAGTTTGAATGTGGCTTTCTGAGCATAAGGCTTGCTGCTAGTTGGCTATTTTGAAGAGTGTACATGGTCTCAAACTTTCAAAGAATGCTTATCTTCTGGTGGTTGGGAGTGGGGTTGTCTTTCCCAATATTGGAATGATTGTTGTTACCATTGAAGCTGGACTAGATTGGAGGAAGTTGGGCTCTCAATTTGGTGATCAAGGGGATTTTTTATCTAATGCTAATGATTGGTATTGTTCCTGTGTTGTTTCTTGATATGGCTACTCTGCTCTTTTTGTCGGTTGGTTTTTATATTCTAGATTGCTATTTCCAAATAGCTTTGCTATGGTTTCAAACTTGCTAGTATATGGTGGACCCGATAAATGGTCTTCGTGATTTAAAGAACCATTGTAGTAATCTCTTTTTTTTATTAGGTATAGTGGTTCCATGGTTACAATTCTATTTTTTGGCCTGCGTGCCTCCTTGGATATGTTATTTCTTGTTGTTGGCTAGTGGTGTTGTTTTACCCTCCCTATTTTCTTTTAAGTTCTAACTGTACCACGGGATTAGGGCCCTTCCCTTGCTTATCTAATAAAACAAAATATCTCTTTAAACATTAGCCCTCACAATTCATTCCAAAACATTTAGCTCAACAATGTTTTGCATAAAGATTCGTGAATCATTGAATACAATATGCAACCTAAACTAACTACAATCCTCACCCACAACTCACAACAATAAGAAAAAAAAGGATTCACCACTCTGAATCACAAACAATCATCAGATTATCACTACAAGTGCATGAGAAGAAAAAGAGAAAGGAGAACTCTACTGCTTGTATTAAAATTGAAGGAGCAAGATATCAAAATATGATTCAAAAGTTTACAAAACTCTCTATAATTCATATGAGAGCAAGAAAAAAAAAATTTCACCCTGAGAGATTTGAAATTTCTCAAACTTATAGGCATCAAGTGACATCCATGGTGCAAAAATAGATAAATCAAGTCCACTGATCATCAAAAAGAAGCCCATTTTGCATTTTCGAGCTCAAGGAAAAATCCTAAAAAGAAGGGGCTCGAACTACTTCAAACTACTTCACAAAAATGGAAACTTCTTACTTCCAACAAGTTGATCCAAAAACTCCACAAAATTAGGTTCAAAACTGCCCAAAACTAAAATTAGAAAGTTCAAAATGCCACCTCTTTTTCAAATCCACCCAAGAACTAAACTCAAAATGGAAAGTCTTGTTGTCACTCAAGTGCACAACTTAACTACATTTAAATAACAACTAACTAAGCACTTTATAGAAACATTGCTTAATCAATGTTTTACAGCTTGCAGTTTCAAAATTACAAAATAGAAAGCTCCCCTTGTTACATCAAATTTTTACAATTCTTCTCCAGATGCTCTAATTTTTCTTTATCTCTCTCGAAATATTTTGATTTTTTCATTAATGTTTGCAAAAAATCAAAATATTATACAAGCTCTCTACACACTTGATTTTTCTACAAAAAATCATAAAAATAATTAAAACCCCACCACATAAGGTGATTCAAAACCCAAGGGAACTCTAAAATATTTAGGACTTAGGCAAAAATTAGAGGACCTAAAGTCATCATTTGATTTCTCCCAAGGCAAGGCTCATGGCATCAAATGTTACTAAGGCATTGGAGATGCTTGCCCTAGTGAGTTGGCAATGTGCATGGTTTTTTATTTGATTTTCTTTAAAAATCAAAGAAAATAAATACCTAAGGCATTCGACCTAGGCAACAAGGCATTAATAAAGTGTTTGAAAAAAAAAGAATGTAATAAAAATCACATTCGATTTAGGGCATGGGGAAAACCCTAGCCACAAAACCACCTCCAAACACATCTTTCACCATCATTTTGCATCGGCCATATTGAGGAAAATGGGGCTCTACTGGGCACCGCCATGGGAGTTAGGGTTTGAAGCTTAGACACCACCATTCGAGCTCTTTTTTCCTCCATTCTTGTTGATCCCTCCTTTGCAATCACTGGTAAGTTATTTGTTTTCATTTTACTATACCTTTGACTCCATTTTGAAAAGAAAATAGCCCTTTAGGCCACAATCATGATTGTGGTTTTTGATGCATTTTATGTTTTTTTTGTGTTGCCATTCTTGTCCACTCTTTGTGGCCGCCATTTGAGAGTTTGTTCGAGCTCCATGTAAGCTTAGGCCATGGGTTTAGATGAAATTATCCATAGAAATATTCAAGGTGAGCTCTCCTTTCCCATTTTAAAGGAATTTATCTTTTTATAATAGCTCGACTTGAGAGCTTGTTTGAACAAAAGGGTAGAGGAATGAGTTTTTCTGAAAATGGCCATTGTTCTGGCTGTGACTTCATCATACATGTTCTTCCGTTTCTGCAAAAAAAACATTATTTCTAGGCTCAACCCATGATAGCCATAACATTGTTTGTTGAATGAATGAATTTTGTGTACATGTTTTCCATTTTCAGGGGTTTACAAAACCCATCATGGCCGCGGCCATTAACTTTACTGCTCTCCATTTTTTGGGGCTCCATTATTTGTATGAGCTCGAGCATTTGTTGTTTCCTCCTATAATTGCATTCTAAACACAAAACCCTAAATTGGTATTTGATTTGTGATGAGAGAAAACTCTCTCAGGCCACAACCATGAGAGCACAATTAGGGTTTCTATGCATTTTTATGAACTCGAAATACTTCCTTATTTCTGCATTTGAAGCACTTAAATGGAAACAATGTGGATTTTTCCTTGGAGGCTCGAACTGGGTATTTGCACCTGTTTCATTTTGAAAACCCCAGTTCCTTGTAACATAAGCATACTATTTTTAGAAATCAACAATGTTTTCATTGTATGAGCCCATTATTGTAGCTTCATTTGTTACTCTCAGAATACAATGACTTCACTTTGCATATGCTTAACTTTAGACAAAACAAGAAATTATGTAGCTTTCATTTCTCTCACTAGCCTTTTATTACTTGATCTCATTTGTTATTTTGAAATTGTTTGTAAGAATTAAAACATCTAGGAGCTTTCCATTGTTGATCACAACTTTTTTTTGCATTCTTTTACTGGAGATGAAACGAACATAGAAGATTCCATGCTTACTTTCAAGTACATTGCATATTGATGTGTCTACTTCATTCAATGCTATACTTTAACTGAACCATTATGATATTCCTTCATAAATGATGTTGTTTCACATTGTATCCACTCAAACCCTGATGCATTGTACCCAGAGTCAACCATGCCTCTTTTCCATTCATCCTCTACTTTCAAATTTTCACTTACAGCCACTTGTAAACTCATTACTTGATGGAACCAAAACTTACTTTGGCACTCTTCATGCATTTTTGTTTCTCCTAGACAACAACATGATGATGTGAAAATAATCTTTGCATGGAATATTTTGAAATATAAGCACCTAATGATGATGATTGGAAGCTTCTTCATTTGCTTTAGTTATCATTTGATTTGTAATCAAGGCATTATGTATGCCTATTCACTATCACATTTTGTGATGATGCACTTGATGGTAATTCACTTGAGCAATTGATCCTCTATGATTTTCAATTCATTGCACTATCAGACTTGTCTGTCCTAGATGGTCACTTGCTTGAGTTCACATGGCACTTGATGCACTCCTTCATATGCATATCTTCTTGAGCAACATTGAATTGTTTCTTTCCTGAAAAAACCTCTGTGGAATGTTGAGGGAAATCATGTCGGGTCTCAAACCTTGTGGGAGCCCATTTTACACCACATGCTTTATGATATTCAAAACAAAACACAATGGATTTTCCTATACTTGCACAAGAAAAAAAAATGTTAGATTAAAACAATAAATTCAAAAGTTTCTCATGATTCTTTCTCCTTGGTATTCTCTTGTACTCTTGTCTTTGCTCAATTGATTCAATGCATCATAGACAATATTCTACATTACTGTTGATGACTCATGTAGGAATGTTCATAGTTTGAGCTCTAACAAAAAATTCATCCACTTGTAGGTTCACTTCAAGCATGGGAGCAGAAGGGAGAGCTCAACTCTGAAGGTAGCTCGAAGACACCATTAGACAATGACGATTATGTTCTTTCTTACATGCTCTTTCTCCTTTTCAATATTTAGTAGCATAGAATATTATTTGTGGTTCATTGTTCCAGCTACTCCCACGGCTTGTGTGGGACACTTGATTCTCCTTTTTACTCCAATGAATACAAAAACAACATTTGTGAAATACTTGTTCAATTATGCACTTTTCTTTTCTTGCAAACAAGGTATTGAACATTGTGAATGAATGAAAGAATGAAAGCACTTCTTTTAAAATGAACTTGCATAACCAACTCTGTCAATTTGAGCTATGTGAAAAATTGATAACATTAACATTTAAAAATAAAAAAGTAAAACAAAGTAGAAACTCAAGAATATTAATTATTAAATATTTTTTTTCTTACTTGATATTGGACCACCAAGTGTTATTAAGCATCCTTTCTCTCACCACCTTTCCTTCTTTTGCCTTTGATTCAGCCCAATTTTCTACTCCCCACAAACTACCATGGATTGTAGAGAATCTTGCACCTCCAACATCCTGTCCAACATAATAAAATAACTAGCATATCTAGTTTTAACTAGTTTGAGGAATTATTTCTTTGAATAAGATTGGAATAATGCAAGTGAAATGTGATGGTTACACACAAACATTTGTATGTCTCTAGCTTCAACAACTACTATCTTCACCCAATATAATTTTTCAATGTCTTTCGAAGAATTATTCAAAACATGTACACAACATGGAGTCAAAAAAATATGTTTTTAAGCACTCTCAGCTATCAAATCAATTAACTTACAAGATTTTTTCACAACTTGCATACTATTAGAAGACCCAACCTCCTCTATCGCCCCATTCAAAATAGAAAATTGGTAATCAATATCCTTACGTTTCCTAGAGAAATCATTAGTTCTAAGAAAGTATGATTTAGTAGGAAATGCAACAATAATATTAATGAGTGGTTGATTTTGAATATCAATCCACTCATCCAATGACAGTAGAACAAATAATCTTCATCCATTTTTTTCTCATCTTCTCCATCAATATGTTCATCTTTGAATATATTGTTTGTCAAGGAGGGAGGTACACAATCTATATTCTGTAGGGAGTCATAAGAGGGTCCAACTACCATTGCATCTCTCAACATACTTTTAAAATAAGGAGACCTTGTTAAATAAAATGGGATAACATGGACAAAAAAATTTGGCCATTGAATGATTGGCTTGCTCACATTTTTGCAAATTCATTAACCTTACCATTGTATTTTTTTCACATGTATTAGAACCGGTATTCTTTTTTCCCTCATCATAACTCTCTCTAATTGATATATTAGAATAGTCACCAGTAGATTGCAATGTTTTGGATGAACATGTAATGTTCCTTTCTGTAGAGTAGCTAAAAATGACCTATTTAGCCTAGTTAATTCTCGTAGGCTAATTTTGGTTTGTACTATGGAATAAATTAATTAATTAAATAAAGTTGTCTAATTAAATAATTTTTGGATGACTTTATTTTAATTAATTTAATAAAATTACTTAATTTTTTAAAAGAAATATTATAAAGTTACTTTATAAAAGTGCATTAAATGATATATTTTGAGCGAAAAAATTAAAAATTAACTTCGAGAAATTTCTACGAGAAATTATAAAAGGAGGTTTGAAAGCTCATTTGCATATGCTTGTTTATTTTCTCTATTGCATGGAATTTGAGCTTCTAGTTGGAGAAAACCATAGGACAGGAACCTTAAGGGAATTGGTTTTGGTGGTGAGACATCTACCCTAGCCAATTTGGAGGTGGAGTCACACAAATTTCATGTAAGTGCATAATGATTTTCGATTAAATAATTTATTGAAGGTTTGCAAGCAAATGATAAATTATTGTTTTTCTAATTCTATTGGTGAAAAAGTAGAAATTATTGTGTTGTGGGTGTAAAGTGAGGAGAGGATAAAAGTACAAAGTGTAATGTGTGTAGGAGAAATCAATTAAATATTTTATTGGTTGAGTAGAACCCACATGTGCCACATTATTTTCTCCCCAAAGAAGGTCGTATTACCATATAAGTGGAGTGATGGATATTAACAAGGTTTTGGAGCTTCTTTTAATTCTAACGTAGCCTAAGGTGGTCAAACCAAAGGTCAATACAACATAAAGGGAGATATAAATTGCAAAGAGACTCTCATACAAGTTATATAGCTACCATACCATCCTATTGAGTGTTGTACCATGAGAAGAGTGGGCATAAGGAAATAAAATAAAATATTTGTGTGGGATTTTTGATCACTCTAGGTCAATAATGTTGTTTAAATTGAAATCTTTATTTGTTAGTTTGATTGATTTTTTTTGAATTGAATTTTTATATTAGCCATAAAAGAAATCACATAAATATTATCTGAATGTCTATATTATGCATTACATGTTGGTGAATTAAGTCAAAAAATGTAAACATTATGGAGCATTATTTTGATGAATATATATTACATCCTATCATACAAATTATGAAACATAAACAAACCAATAACATACAAACCATTTGATGAAATTCAGGTGCATCAAACATTGTAAAAATTGCAAGAAAAGTTGGTTAAAAAAATGTTCTAAGATATTACAGTGGTATTAGAGCCACGTATCCGACTAACTAGTGGGGATTTGTGCAAGTTAATGATAGAAACAATTCTTATGCAACTAAGAGGATCTCACAAGTATTATTTTGGATGGAGGCCAAGCGATCCATTTGAACAACTAAAATTTGAAGAAGAAATTGCTATTGCATATTTGTTTAGTGAGAGAGTTGCAAAGAACATGGGCGATAGAGATGATCCACAAAGTCCTAGTATTATGAAAATTTTAAATGACTTGGCTAGAGGACAACAACAATTGGTTCAATTGCTCACTCAGTGGATACAAAATAATAATGAAAACAATGGAAACAATGGTAATCATGGAGAGGGAAGTAACACTAACATTCTGGTTAACAACTCCATGGAAACCAGTAGAACCACAAATAGACTTTTAATGCCTAATTTCTTGGAGGAACAACCAAGAGGGAAAATAGTAAAACATGATGGTGGTGAAGTTTTGGTAAACTATTTGAGGGAATATAAATCATTAGGTGACAAATTTCATGCAATTATGTCCTTAGTAGATTTTTGATAGGTGAAGTACTAGAATAGACTCAAAAGTGATCAGGGACAAGGACCTAATTAGGAGTTGTAGTGTAGAGTGGTAAAATTAACCATTCCCATCTATGATGGTTCTGGTAAGTATATTGCATGTTCATGGATACAAAAATTAGATACATGCTTCCAACTTAACCCCATGATGGAATATAAACCATTAAGTACGCCTCACTCTATTTGGATGGAGAAGCTCATGAGTGGTGGTACCATGGGTTAGTGACCTTGGGACACGACAATATTACTTCATATACTAGTTTTACTTAGATGTTAATTGACATGTTTGATAAAAGGACCCTAAGCTACACTTCAAAGAGTTGACTCAATTGAGACAGGTAGGATTAGTTGACTCTTACATATCTGAGTTTCATAAACTCTCTGTGATGGTCACATTTTTTTTTAGAAAATGTTAATTATTCTATTTATGGAGGTATTGTTAGAACCAGTTTGTGGTTAGGTCAAAGCATTTGATCCAAATACTTTACAAGATGCCATCAAGTTGGCTTGAAACATGGAGAGTTCAACACCTAAAAACAAATTCCAACCCAAATAATTTCCACCAAAGAAGGATAAGAAACCATTCCAAAAAGAGTGGCCTAAGAGGAACATGGATGATGAGGTTAGGAATAAACCACATAGAAAAAATATTTGGTTCTCTTGCGAAGAACCTTGGGATCCTAGTCATAGGTGTTTAGGAAAAGGGAAGGTTCATTATATAGAGATGGTTTCAGATGATGAGGAGGAGAAGATAGAAGGAGCTATGGTAGTGAGAAGAATGAGTCAGATGGGGAACCAATAGATGTGGAGAGACATCCATCAAAAGAAGAGAAGGGAGGAACATCATGACTCTTTTTAGTACTCCTAGGTATAATTCATTCAGAGTAAGAGGATTCTTATAGGGGTATCGAGTTACAATCTTGATTGATAGTGGGGCAACCCAAAATTCATAGATGAGGCCCTGGTGGCCAAGAGGGGCTTACAAACAAAGGACTTCAAGGGATTCAGTGTGATGGTTTTAGATGAATTCACCATGAATTTTATTAATCAAATTCCTTATTTGAGCATAGCATTGGGTAATTACACATCGATTGATTATTTTAATGTAGTAGGCATTAGTGAGACCAATTCAATATTGGGAGTTTAGTGGTTACACTCATTGGGAAAGTACTCACAAAAAATTTAGACCATGGAGATGAAGTCTAGAGAAGATGGAAAGAAGGTGGTCTTAAGGGGTATGTCTAATGGTATACCTAGGATTGTGATAGCTAAGAGGATGGAGAGTATATTTAGACATGGTGATGTTTCTTGTGAAACCCAATGTTTGATTTCTTCTCAAACCCCTTCTATTGGTGATGGAAAATATCATGTGGGTATCCTATTCATTTTGAATAAGCACATAGTGGTTTTTAGTGACATTTCTCCTAGGAGACCTCCTGAAAGGGGTTTTGAGCATGTGATCAAGTTTGAGGAGGGATTTAAGCCCATTATTACTACTCCTTATCGACATCTGAAGAGATTCAAAGAGGAGATCAAAAAAATATTAAGGAGTTATTGGATATGGGGCACATCAAGCCTAGCTCAAGTCATTTGCTTCTCCAGTTGTCCTAGTGAAGACAAAACATGAGACTATGCAAATGTCCAATGATTATCATGCACTCAAAAAGTGTAAAATATAGGTATTTGATTCTCAGGATTGATGAAAATTTGGATGAGTTGCATGGTGCAATATATTTTTTGAAGATTGATCTTCACTTTAGATACCACTAGATCAGAGTTCAAGAGGACATTCACAAAACAACATTCAAGTGTTATTATGGTCACTATGAGTTCCTGGTCATGCCCTTTGGGTTGACCAAGGCCCCTGCTACCTTTCAGTCTTGCATGAACCACATTTTCAATAGGAAACCATGAGAGTTTTTATTGGTATTCTTCGATGAGATTCTTATTTACAACAAGACTTGGGAGGATCATCTTAGGCACCTTGATGAGGTGTTTGACATCATGGATGCACAATATTTGTTTTCCAAAGCTTCCAAGTGTGAGTTTGTAATGACAAAGATACTTTACTTGGGGCATGTGATCAGTGTGGATGGAGTGAAGGTCCATCAAGAGAAAATTCAGGCTATATTGGATTGGCCATCATTGAAGAAACTAACATAGTTAAGGGGGATTGTTTGGCCTTTGCAGTTATTACATGAGGTTTGTGAAAGGGTTCTCTTAGCTTGGTGCACCTCTTACAAATATCACTAAGAAGGGAGCTTTCAAATAGATTGAGAAGGCTCAACACACATTTAATAAAATTGAGGTAATGAGAACTTGTCCTATTTTGGTATTACTTGATTTATTTCAACCCTTTGCATGTTGGAGTGTGATGCTTCTGGTGAGGGGATTGGAGCAGTACTTATGCAAAATAGATACCCTATTACTTATGAGAGAAAGAAGCTTCATGATGCAAAGAGATTATCTTCCATCTACGATAAGGAGATGTTTTCCATCATGCATGCTTTGGAAAAAATTAGGTAGTACTTGGTAGGTGGAAAATTTGTTGTTAGAAAAAACCATAAAAAATTGAAATACTTCTTGGAGTAGGACTTGAATGAGTGAAAACAGAAGTGGGCTAGAAAAATTTAGGCATATGACTTTGACATTGAATACATGAAAGGGAAGAGGAATATTGTAGCAGATGCTCTTTCGAGGAAACCCACTATATGTTCCTTGATGGAGATTTCAATTGATTGGAAGGATCACATTTTAGTTGAGTATTCCAAAAAACAATTATGCATGTGAGTTGATGGATGATAGGTATAGGGTGGTAGATGAGGTCATACAAGTACAAAGTTTATTTGGTACTTGAATCAAAGTTGAGGGAGAAAATTTTAAGGGAAATTCATGATACTCCCATTGCAGGATATCTAGGTTATTTCAAAACCTACTGATAGATTAGAGAGAGATTCTCTTAGAAGGGTCTCAAAGATGTTGTCTTGTGTCATGTTTGTGAGTGTATGACTTGTCAGCAAAACAAGTTAGAGCATACATTACCAAAAATTTTATTGAATCCTTTACCTATCCCTGAGTAGAAGTGGGAGAGTATATCTATGGATTTTATCATGAGTCTTCCTAGAGTTCAAGGTCATGATTGTATCTATGTGGTACTTGAGAGGTTGACCAGATATGCACATTTATTTTCCATATCATCTGAACACAAGGTACCATAGGAAATATAATTGTTCTTTAGAGAGTTATTCAATCTCCATGGATTATTGAAAAATATTGTTAGTGATTGGGATAATAGATTTTTCAGTGTCTTTTGGCAAGAGCTATTCAGGTTGGTTGGCACAAAGTTGATCCCGAGCACTAGTTACCACCCTAGATAGATGGTCAATCAAATATTGTTAACAAACAAGTGGAAGGATACTTGCACAATTATGTTATGGGGAAATAGAAGGCTTAGATCAGGTGGTTACATTTTGTTAAGCACTACTACAATACCACCTATCATATGTCGATTGGGATGACTCCTTTATGAGAATTGCATGAGTGTGATGCTATGTCTTTTTAGACTTGGAATTTGGGGATAATAAATCTCCTAAGGAGAAGGATTGGATTTAGGAGAGATGGGACATCCTTAAGTCACTTAAGGATAACCGTTAGAAAGAATAAAATTAGTGAAGATCTATGCAGATAGGCACACAGTTGAAATTTTTGAGGTGGGAGATAATTTTCTTGTGCTTATAGCCTTACAAACATAATTATAGGAAAAAAAGTGGTGCTAAGGAGTTGAAGCCTCGCTTCTATGGCCTTTTGTTATCCTTGAATCTAGCTGCACCAGATTCATGAGATAACCCCTACGAAACTTGTTTGTTTCATAGTTCCATGTACTTCAAGCATGCAAAACGGGAAAAAAATCAATTCACCTTGACGTGTAGTCCAAAACCTCAAATATTCCATTTGAGTGTTCCCCCTCGTTCATCTTTCGAAGAGCTTTGAAATGAGTATCTTCGTTAATTCTCAATCCCTAGGAGTTAGTCAATTTTTTACTCATGTTGGAGCATTGATTTTCAGTGCTCCTACATGAGCCTTAAGTTTGCAAAATCAACTCCAAGTGTTGGATCGGTGAAAATCACCACTCCTACACTTTGCTCATAGCTTGAGATGCACAAGCAGTGATTTTCACCGCTAGTGCATTCTTCACTTTCCCCTCCTTAATGTAGTCTATCATTAATGCAAGTCGAGTTACATTAATAATCCCTTTTTAATGACTTAATAAAGAATTTTTGAGCTAATCTATTCTCATTCCTTTCACTAAACTTCTTCCTCCTCGCACAGATCATTTTCCAACTTCCAACTGATTCAATTTTGAAGATTTCTTAAACATTTGAGCTAGGGTTTTGATGTTTTTTACCAGGTGCGCTTTGTATTCTCCCTCTTTGTCATTCTTTGATATATTTTTCTTGCACGCTTCTTTTTTTCTCCTAGGTTTTCAATACTTTCTTTTGACTCTATTTATCTATTTAGGGTTTGAGGATTTTATGTCTACATTTCTTTGTTTTACCAAAACAACCCTGCTCATTGCATTTTCTTTGTTAGGGTTTGTTCTTGTTTTACAAACGTGCCCTGCTGTTCTTTGTCCTTGTTTTGCACATTTTTCTTATCAATTCCCTTCCACCAATTTTCAATTGAGTTTCCCACACGTCGGAGTGGGAGATTTCACCACCCTATCTAATGGTTTCTCTTGTCAACTCCATATGATTGAGCAAGATTTTTCGCCGCTCGAACAAACAAATGAACTTCCCCCCCATTACTGAAGCGGTGAAAATTCTCGCTATTACACTTAAGTTTTTTCTCCAACTCTTAAATGTAGGAGCAATGAAAATCACCACTCCTACATGGAATGTCTTCCTTTTCAAATGACTAAGTGATAAAAAAGGTCGCTTGTGCACTTGACTCCAAAGGAATGAAGGACATGCTCGAGCGCTAAGAATTAGCCCCCAAGCATAAACTAAAATCTTCCCATACATGCTCAAGCTCTAAAATTTAGCGTTTCAACACTTTTTCTCACCAAATGAATAAGGCTTGTAGGAGTGTTGAAAATCAACTCTACTACATGCAAATCACTATCTCAAGATGTAGGAGCGCTGATTTTTAGCGGTCCTACACAAAAAGTAATTTTCTCTTCTAACACTCAGAAATGACTCTATTTACGCTCTAAACTTCATTTCTTCACCAATGCTCCATTTTTCATGCTCTATAGCTCGTTCACACTTGATCCAAATTGCCTACTTGCTTCACGCTTTCCAACACTATATTTTCTCTTAACATCTACTAATCCATTATTCTTGTAGTTCCTATCAAGCTCTCATCAGGTGATCCTTGAAGGTGATATTCCTTGGTCTTGGTATTTTTAGATGACAGCAAAAAAGCATTTGTCGTCTTCTAAGAAGGAGGGTAAGATGGAATAAAAATATCAAGGTGTCTTTTTGATGAATGTGGTGATCTCAAAAGTGAATGAAATCAAAGACACCAAAATTGGTCATCAAGACCTAGAAGATTTTATAAAAAGAATTGAGCAAAAGCCCTTAGAAGACAACTTGAGAGCCATTGTTCATAGCAACTTGCACTTGGTGTCTACATTTCCAACTTCTTCTCATAACATAGAGTTTGTGCTCCAAGCTGGATCTCATTACATCCAAGATGACAGAAGTGTAAGAGATTCCCCAGGACAAGTCATGATGAGATTAGATCCTGAATTCTTTGATATTGTTTCTTAGGTTCCACACACGGAACAATATACAAAGATCTCAATTCAACAGGCATAGGAGCTCTATGATAGTGATCCCAAAAAAGCTAAAACATTGACTAATACTCAATGGTTGAAAACTACAAGGCCTACTATCTCAAGATGGCCTAAAGGGCTTCCTTAGAGTGATTTCAAAGAGGATGACAGGGATATGATTACTCTCCTGAGCAGGGTTAAAGAAATTCCTACTTCATGTAATTTTCAAGATTGGATGTATGAATACATCTGCATAATCAGAAGAAATAAATCACATATTGATTGGGGAACTCAAATAAGTGATAAAATCCATGAACAATTGATCAATGTGCCAACCACTCTAAAATTTTACATGACTTCCTATCTGGTATATGCTGCTGCAGTAATGAGGCAATTTCCAGGGCTATCTACAAAGGGAAACAAACATTCTATACCTGTGTATGATTTCTATTATTGGTTGAAATTAAGAAAAAGTCTTCATCATTTCAGAAGAGTCACAGATGCCTTATTTTCACCCTTTTTGTTCACTTTTGATTTGAATCTTGAAAAGAAAAGAGTATCGGATGAAGCCTACAAAGTGGTTAGTAAGGTTGGATGCATCTTTTTACAGTTTCCAACTTTCACCTACATAAGAGTAGGTTGCTATACTAGGTGTCCATACATGTTGCCCAGATATCCCTCAGATAATTGGATACTAATGGAGTTGTGTAGACAATTAATCTCAGTTCACAAGGAACGCCAGAGAATACACAAGCCAGGTTTCAGGTTTCCACTGACAATTAGGAGGTATACCATTCATAGTGTACAAAAAGCAAAGTCAGTCATTGTAGAAATGAAAATCATGACTATCAGAACATATAAATATAGATTTGACTTTGACTACCGAGATGTGAAGAGGAAACTGAAGAAGGATCACCAACATGTCTACCACTTTGAAGACATATGGGGGGAATGCAAAAATGAAGAAGACATCCACAAAATGGATTTTTGAAGGCTGACATTAAAGCAGATCAAAGATCTTGGGGTAGCTGATCTACCAAAGGATTTCAAAGATCCTGGTGACATCATAAACTCTGCTTATGAAGAAGATGAGATTGCTAGGAGGCCATTACCTCTAATACAATGGTCTAAAAAGGATAGTGTCTCTATCAGAGAAATATTTGCTCCCATATTACACAACACAACAAGATGGTTGCATAAACATAGTTTCCAAATGAAATCTTTCAGGACCGAATCAGAAGGAGAATCTCTAGGAGGAGAAACCAGCCAATAGCAGGAGCTTCGCACAAAAAAAAAACATGCAGCTACTCCCTCTTCTTCCCAAAGAGGTCCTAAAATCAAGTTCACCTTTGTTAAGAGTGTTACACAGACAGTTGAAGAATAGGAGGCAACAAAATATGAACAAACACATGCAGAAGGAAAGGATCTTGTTTCTAAGGAACAATCATCTGAAGAAGAAGAGAATGAGGGTGAAGAATTAGAAGAATCAGATGAAGAAGAATCTGATGAGGAAGAATATGAAGAAGATGAAGTTGAAAAAGAAGGTAATGAGGAGGAACTCAGGCATGATGATGAACAACCTCTATCTCCCCATGAGAATGTTGTTGAAGATCTTCACTAGACATCATCTCCTCTCACTACCAATATTCCTCATACTCCTCCAAATCTAACTACTCCTCCACCTCCTCTTCCTACCTCACCTCCTCCTACAACAATTTCAGGTGCAGTAATGTTTCCATTCCCCTGCAGTATCAACCGTCCTTTCCACTCCTCCTATAGTTTCAAACTTACAAACTGTTGATGTCTCTTTGAGTTCTCCCTCATCCATTCCTAGTTTTTCATCTCCATCTTTTGATATCTCTTCTAAAGCTGAATTCGATAGATTCATGAATGATTCTTTGTAGGGTCAACTTGGTTTTCAGTCCACTAGAGCAACCATGATAGATACTACCCCGATTGTTACAATATCAACCATTTCTACATAAGTGGTTGCAACGCAGGAATTGACTACAAGTCAAGAAGCATATACTTCATCCCTTCCTCCTTGGTCGATATCTCAAGTATCGAAGCGAAAGAAACAAATGATCTCCCCAGATGAGCTTTATATTGAAGAGATAGCTCCTCCAAAAGCCAAGGGGAAGAAAAAGGAAAAATTCCATTCAAGGATTCATGTTGAAAGATCTGGTCACAAATTTGTAGAGATTGGTCTACCCCCACAAGAAGAAGGTGATGTAAACATGGAGGATTACATTGTCACTAGAGTCCAGCTTGGAATGTGACAAATGCAAGTGCAAAGGTAGATGCACAAGTGGTCCTAGATGCATTAGTAGGAAGTCTTGATAAGATGGAGTGGCCCAAAAATATGTACAAGCAGAAAGCTAAGAGTTATGCAGCAGTTTTGAGGACTATTGCAACCTCTTTCGGGGATGTACAACTTATGGCCATGGTGAACATCGAGGAACCAGTGGTGCAAAAGGGGGATAAATTTTCCTCCAAGGGTAAGGTGTTATATGATTTCATTGATGAAATGAAAAAACATGGTTCACAGGTCATAGCTGTTGTAAATGAGAAGACTACTCAGATAGCCAAGCTGAAATTAGAGCTTGATAAAGAAGAAAATATACTTTATGAAGAGTAAAAATAAATGGAAAGATCTCTCACATTTGGTCACAAATGAAAGAGACAAAGCTGAGTAAGTTGGTGAAAATTGGGGTAATTCTTGACAAACAGAAGTATGTGGAGGTAAGGGAATCTCTCAAACACCACATACAAGTGATCAAATCTCTTATTGAAGACATCCACCAAGTACAAGAAGATGTCAAAGGACATCATGTTATCCTAGTGATTGGAATTGAGGAGTTACTGGTAAGCTCCTTGATGATGATCATACTTTCCTCTTGGTCAGTGAGATAACTCAAATATTCAAGGAAGTTGTCATGAAGCAAGTGGAAGATGAAGGTTTTTCAAAGACTTCCATGCACACCGTATGTGATGTACAAATTTCTCTTTACTATCTCAAAACACATCTAGAAAGATGCAAGAAAATATGCTTATCTGTAAGAAGATCAATCAAAAGAGTTCACACCATTGTGGATTATACAGTTGGTCTAGATGAGGCATTCGTGTTGGAGACAAAGAAGAAATATGAAGACTTCAACACCCAATGCAAGGAACCATAAATAAATTTTTTCATCTCCAATGTTAGATAGTTTTATGCTACCATTTATGCATTTTGTAAATAGTTCTCGACATCTTACATGTCATTTTCCAAGATGTAATTACATGTAAAAACAAAGATTTTTTCCCATAATGACGGACAACATTTTTGAATAAGTCAACTTGTTAGGTGAGATTTTCCTAAAATTTTCTAACCCAACTTTCCTAGATTCGCTCCTCTGATTTTCCTAAATTTTCTCTCCTCTCCCATCTATAAATATGAGAGGATTCTTTTGTAATGTTTATCTTTTATCTTTTGCAACAAAGTGTTGCCCATTTGAGAAGCAAATACATGAAACTTTGTGTTCATCTTTGTGAATCTATTTTGATCAATAAAGAAGTGAGTTGCATACCAAAATTTGTGGTGGAATCGATTATCTTTTGGATTTGATTGAAATTGGCAATGATTAGTGATTGAGATCTAAAGGGATTTGAGTAAATCTGTGTAAACTTTGAGTTACACTCTTTACTTGAATTTGTGATACTAATTGAATACTATTGGTGAATTCTTTACAATACTTTGTGCTTGTATCTACTCATGTTGTTCGTGGATCTATCATGGAGTATCTAGAAGAATTTGTGCTCCTAATATAACACTGGTTACATATCTCAAAGGATTCGTTGGTGAAAGCTACAAAACGACTTTGTGCCTTTGTGAGATTTTCTTGTTTTATCATTTATCATTATCATGATGGTATTCTTAGTCTTTGCTTTGACAATATAGGAATATTGGAATTACTGCTTTTGTTTTTAGTTTGAAGTTGTATCGAATCAGGAAATTAAAACCGTGAAGCATTGTAAAACATATTCTCTAAAAAGGAGAGATTATGAATGTGACACACCTCCATCTCTTAATCTTAGTGTACATTATTGTGAATACTTAATTAGTTTTACTTAGTTTCAATAAGCAGTAAGAAGGGTGCCTCCCCTTTCTGAGAGGAGAGATTGTATCTCACACAGCTGTGGCTGAAATCAAGTTTTGTAATCTGTTAAAGGGATTACATAATTTTCACCCAACACCCTTATAGGATTTCATCCAAAGAGTTGGTGAAGTAGCTTATGAATTGGAATTTCTTGAAAATAGTAGAATTCAAAAATGGGCACCCAAGATTGACTTATCTACTTTTTTCTATTCTAAGGTCTTGTTGAGTGGAGTGGAAGTTTGAGGTGTCAACCAATTTTGGAAATTTCATGAAAGTGGGTTCAAAGATGCATTTTAACATTTAAATATGTTCATTTAATGCATTTTATGAGGATTCTTCCAAGTTGGGTGTAGCAATTGGGATTTATAGGAAAATGGAGGTGGATTCTTGGTTAAAAAGTTTGGAAAACTTGACAATTTTGTTGGGAGGATCATTTCTAGGTTTTTGGAGAGAAAGGATTGGAGGTGTAGTACTTGGTGAGGATTCTAAAGCTCCATGTTTTTCAGGTATGAAGATTTGGATGCAAAAGAATTTTTTTTGGGGAGAATCAAATTTTTTTTGCAACAAAGCTTTCCCATTGAAGGTTACAGGTTGTAGGAGTAAAATATTGTGAAAGAAGATTGATTGAAGAAGTTCTTTTTTTATTTTTTCTTTGATTCTCTTTTTTAGTTTTGTTTCAAATTTGCAATGGAAATCATCAGCCCATATGGCTGCAAATGAATGTATTTTCAGTTGTGCTTAATTTGATGTCATGTTATTGTAACTATTCAAGAGATATTGAATGAGGAATATGAGACATTTCCTACAAATTTGAGTTAGTTTCTAGTATTTTCTTTGTTGCATGGATGAGTTGTAAGAGTTGTGTTTGAGGGTTGGTTTTACCTCTTCATCAATGGGTGTCATCCCACCTTATAAAAATTTGGGGGTCATCCAACCATGCAGAAAAATGGGGGTCATTCGACCTTTTATAAAAATGGGGGTCATTCGACCTTATGGAAAAATGGGGGTCGTCTAACCTTGCAAAAATTTGGGGGTCATCCGACCTTGAAAAAAAATGGGGGTCATCCGAATTTGCATAAAAATGGAGGTCATTCGACCTACCATCAAATATTTGTATCTTCCCAAATGTTAAACTCTAAATGCAACCAAGACTCGAAATCAAACAAGTGGCTACCTTAAAACTTGAAAAGTAAGAAAACTAAGAAAAAAGAAAAGAGGGGGTCCTCGCTTTCAATGGGCATGTGTGTAAGGCACAACAATTACCAAAGGCTACAATTATACATCAATGGACTTAAGGACCAAATTGAACATGACGTTCCTTTGCTAGAACCTTGTACAGTTAGGAAAGCTAAGCAACAAGCATTGAATATTGATAAACAAAACATTGCGAAAGGTTAAATTATGCTACTAGAAAAACATGGAAAAATTCTTTAACCTAAGAGAAATTAGTAAGCTCTCTCCTCAATAAAAGATTTGGAAAAGATAAAAAGACCCATATTGGAATTGTGATAACAAATGGTCAAGGAGTGATAAGGGTTCTTGTAGTGAGAAAAATAATGAGGTTGAAGAAGAGGGTGAAGTACCTACAAAAGAACCAAACATAGAACTTAATAATGAGGATTCCAAGGAAAAAGAAAGCACTATTATCTCCTACATACATTTAATGAAATAAATACACCACAAACATTCAAAGTAATTTGTAATATAAAAAAGAAAAATGTGAAAGTGTTAGCAGATACTGGTAGTACATATAACTTTATCAATAGAAGATTAGCTAATGAACTCAATTGTTTTGTTAATTATCTTGTCTCTAATTTTCAATTCATGATAGCTAATGCGAAACAATTACCTTGTGGTGGTAAATGCCATCATATAAAACTCTCAATGGGAAATTATCAACTAGATTCATAAATGTTTGCTACCCCTATGATGCAAGGTAGGGTGATATATGGCTCAAACAACCAGTTTCCAACTGGTTTCCAAGGTCACAAACACCTTCAAGGGTAACTCCCTTTGATAACCCACCTATAAGCTTGTAGCCAAGGAGACACACTTATTCAACTATATCTCCCTCTTATGATCTTTTCACCATTTGATGAACACACTTTAAGGAACCCAATATGTTGTTATACAACATATCAAACCCTTGCTTAGGGTTGTTTTGCACCAACACTCCAAAAACTTATTTGCAACACTGCTTCTAAGCCTAATTAGGCCTCTTTTCCAAAGTAGGTCTATGATTATTTACCATGCAAACTTTAAAATATTCACAAACATGACCAACCAATCACCAAAATTCCAATTCCATCACTGCTTTCCATAGAACTCATCAAATTTTTGTTGTCCTACTTCAAAATTAGAAAATTCATGCTTAGCACTCAAACTTGCCAAGCCTAAGCACGTGAAAATTCACCTTCAACAACATCACCCTGCCTTACTACCACAAAAATCCTAAAACTAACTCCTACTAGGCCCATTCCACCAATTTACTAAGTTACCCTACGATGGAATGGCCTTAAAACTCCATTTCTTTTGTCAAACCCTAGAAAACCCTAACAACCAAGCAAGCTACAGAAAATTGGATTTTTCTCCCCTAAATCTTAATGAAAACCTTCCTAAATAGATTCAAAATAAATCTTACCCTGTTCTCCAACAAATTATATAAGTCTCACATTGATTATAGGCTGTAGAACCTTGGGCCAGTAGTAGAACCTTTTGACCCGCTCCAATGTCTTATCAATTCCAAAGTGACCACTCAAACTCCCACTATGTTTCTCCTTCACCAAATTGGATCTCATGGAGCACTTGGGTACACACAATTTGTCTCCCTTGAAGAACAACCCATTTTGCAAAACATAATCTACATAATCACTATAAAAATTGCCCTGAAACTTATTACAAATAGAAAAATCTTCCTTGAAGTCATCATCATGTGCATACATACCTTTAAGTGAATCAATACCAATGCTTTGAAGTTGTACCTCATGCACCAACATTGTTCTTCTACTAAGAGCATCAACAAATTTGTTTGCTTGACCCTTTTTGTGCTTAATAGAGAAGGTATAGGCCTACAAGTACTCCATCCATTTCATATGCCTATGACTTAACTTGTCTTGGCTATTCAAATAACTCAATGCATGGTTGTCAGTGAACACCACAAAATCCTTTGGCAATAAGTAATGTCTCCATTTTTTGAGAGACTAAACCATAGCATAGAGTTCAAGGTCATAAGAAGAGTACCTAATCTTGGTATCATTTAGTTTTTCACTAAAAAAGGCCACTGGTTTTCCATCCTGACTCAAAACTGCACCTATTGTTGCTCACTTGCATCACACTCCACTGTAAAAACCTTGTCAAAATCAGGAAGAGTGAGAATTGGCATTTGTGCCACTCTTGATTTTAGATATTCAAAGCCTCTATCAACATCTGCAGTCTAACAAAAATTATTCCTTTCCACCCCTTTGATGGTATCAATCATTGGTGCAATTATATGGCTAGAATTCTTGATAAACTTCGTATAGAAGTTGGCTAGTCCATGAAAATTTCTGACTTCTCCCACTATGGTAGGTGTAGGCTGGTTAAGTATGGCCTCAAATTTTATAGGATTCATTCTCAAAGTCCCCTCTGATATCACAAAACCAAGATAGATTAATTCCCTCTACATAAACTCACATTTTTTAGGTTGATCATAAGCTTTTCTTCATTGAGCTTATTCAAGACTTTGTCAAGATGATCCAAGTGATCTTTTGTTTTGTTGTACAGAAGTATATCATCTAGATAAACTACCACAAATCTACCTATTAAGCTCTTCAACACCTCATTCATTAGTCTCATGAAGGTACTAGGAGTGTTTGACAGTCCAAATGGCATCACAAGCCTTCATTAGTTTTAAAAGTTTTCTTCCACTCATCACCTTCCCTAATTCTTATCTGATGGTAACCACTCTTTAAATCTATCTTAGAAAAGTATCTAGCACCAGCTAAGCTATCCATTAAGTCCTCAATTATAGGGATAGGAAATATGTACCTTATGGTGATTTTGTTTATTGCTCTTGAATCAGTGCATAACGTCCAATCTCCATCCTTTTTGGAGCTAATACATTTGGTACAACACAGGGACTTAGGATTTCTTTGATAAGACCTTTATCTAGCAGCTCTTGAACTTTCTTTTTGATCTCCTCATTTTGTTGAGGGGTCATCTTGTATGCTGCCTTATTGGGAAGGCTTGCACTCGGTATCAAATCAATATGGTCAATGACCTCTCTAATTGATGGCAATGCATTAGGCATCTCCTTGTCAAGAAAAGTATGAACTTCACTAGGAACCTCTATTTTAT
This sequence comes from Sequoia sempervirens, assembly GCA_007258455.2. Lineage (NCBI taxonomy): Eukaryota > Viridiplantae > Streptophyta > Pinopsida > Cupressales > Cupressaceae > Sequoia > Sequoia sempervirens. The sequence goes on from VDFB02270609.1 coordinate 47,901, forward strand.
CTATTGCTACATTAGAAATAGGCTTCCCTACAATGGAAAAACCAACCTCTTCTTTCTCCAAGTCCTTCAAGAACACCTTCTCCTTCACAACCATCACACTAGGACCTTCATGAACTATCCTATCATCTTCTTGCAGAGGTTCTAAAGTGATTTTCCCACCATATTTTTCAATATGATACTCATTCTTAAAGCCATCATGTTGTGCCTTCTGGTCATATTGCCAAGGCCTACCGAGAAGTAGGTGGCACACATCCATGGGCACAATTTCACAAAGTATTTTATCTTTGTAAGGACCTATTGAGAACTCCACCCAAGTCTTCTCATTCACAAGAACATGTTGCTCCTTGTTGAGCCATGGAATCTTCTATGGATTAGGATGAGGTATCCTTTTCATCTTAATTTTCTCTACCATTTCCAAAGATACAATGTTATCTGTAGAACCAGAGTCAATGATGACTTTACATACCTTCTCTTGAGTCTTACATGTTGTTCTAAACAAAGCCTTCCTTTGAGGGGGTTCCTTTGTATTTGGTACCTTGATTAGTGTCCTTCTAATCATCAAAGCCTCCCCTACTTATAGTTTTTCACGGAGAGATGATGAGCCTACACATGAGCCCACATTTTCTTCTTCATCCTCTTCATGAACAAGTTGAGTTCTTCTTTCTCCACCTTAAGAAATTGTACCCTGTTTGTCCGAGCACTTCCAAGCAAGATGTCCATACTAATTGTAGTTATAACACCTTCCTAAGAAGGCATTAGAACCCCTTCCTTGTCCACTAAATCTTCCCCTACCTCTTGGTCTTCTACCTTTGAAAGTTCCCCTAGTTTCTCCACTAGATTCTTGAGTATTGCTTTGTTCATTTGGTCCTCTTTGAGAACCTCTTCCTCCAGGGTTACCTCTACCCCTGAAACTCTTTCCTCTTCCCCTAAATTTTTTTTCCAACCTTCTCTTGATCTTCTCCTTAGCCTTTGTAGCTATTTGGAAGCATTCTTCCACGAACCTAGGAGTGGTTAAGATGATTTCATCTTTGATTGCTGACCTTAATCCATTTAATTACCTAGCCACCTTCTCTTTTTCATTCTGTATATGAACTAATCTGATTGTAAGCTTATGAAAATCTTCAGTATAGGCAGCCACATCCAACTCTTTTTGTTTCAAATTTTGCAATCTTCTAAATACTTGTATTTCATAATCAATAGGAAGTAATTGACCTTTTACCTTTGCCACCATTTTGTCCCAAGAATTGATCTTGGACTTTCCTTTCTATGAAATCTCCTCATGGGTGTAATTCCACCAAGTTAGTGTTGGTCCCTTCAAATTTTTTTTTGCAAATTTGACCTTCTTGTCTTTTGGCATCTCTTTGTAATCAAATTAATTATCAAGAGCATCAATCCAATCAATAACCTCTTCTCCATAAATATTTCCACCATACATTGGAAACTCCATCTTTACCTCTTGAGCCTCACCCCTGGCAGCCTTGAGCACTTGATGAAACTTTCTCTCTTCAGGATCCAACTCTCCTTGTTGTCCCGCAGGAGGATTCTCTCCTTGTTCCTCCTCTTCTTCTTCAGGGTCACTATCTTGTGCCATCCCCTCACCTTTTCTCTCTCTTGAATCCAGCTCTTCCATTCTTTCCATCTTGGCTTTTTGGCTCTCTTAGGGATCTAAGTTCCTAGAAACCACTGATCCACCTTTAGGAGGCATATTAGATGCTCTCCCTTCAATCTTCTTTCTTGAATCTCATAACACTTTCTCCAATAGATCTTGAGCCTAAGCTCTGATACCACTTGATGCAAGGCAGGTTGATATAAGGCTCAAACAATCAGTTTCCAACTGGTTTCCAAGGTCACAAACAGCTTCAAGGGTAACTCCCTTTGATAACCCACCTATTGGTTTGTAGCCAAGGAGACACACTTATTCAACTCTATCTCCCTCTAATGATCTTTTCACCATTTTATGAACACACTTTTAGGAACCCAATATGTTTTTATACAGCATATCAAACCCTTCCTTAGGGTTGTTTTGGACCAACACTCTAAAAACTAATCTGCAACGCTACTTCTAGGCCCAATTAGGCCTCTTTTCCAAAGAAGGTATATGATTATTTACCACACAAACTTGAAAACCTTCACAAAGATGACCAAACAGTCACCAAATTTCTGATTCCATCACTGGTTTCCACATAACTCATCAAAATTCTATTGTCCTACTTCAAAATTAGAAAATTCATGCTTGGCACTCAAACTTGCCAAGCCTAAGCACGTTCAAATTCACCTTCAACAACATCACCCCACCTCACTACCACAAAAATCCTAAAACTAACTCCTACTAGGCCCATTCCACCAATTTACTAAGTCACCCTATGGTGGAATGGCCTTAAAACTCCATTTCTTTTGTCAAACCCTAGAAAATGCTAACAACCAAGCAAGCTACTGAAAATTGGATTTTTCTCCCCTAAATATTAATGAAAACCTTCCTGAATAGATTCAAAAGAAATCTTACTCAGTTCTCCAACAAATTATATAAGTCTCACATTGATTGCAGGTTGTACGGGATTGTACAGATTCAAGAATTACAAGAAATAGCAGAAAACACCATAAAAACAGAGTAATTTTGTATTGTATGATCAAAATATTTGCAAGCTAACCTGACTTGAATGTTTGAGAGGATTTTTAAACATGTGTGCCATCCTTTCCAAGAACCAACAATAGAATTACAAAATTCTGACTGTTTATCTTCCAACTACCATCCAAAATTGACAAAAAACACTAAACCACATTTACACAAAATGAAATATTAATATCAATACTTGACTCCACACACCTAGGACCTCCTAATCACTCTAATTACATCATATTTTTTTCACATTACATTATTACATCATGAAGATGACTTGATTCAAGCCTAGACTCCTAGAAAATGCAAAACAAACCCAAGAAATGCATAGGTGCTCCCGCAACACCCTATCAAGGGATTGGATGTAGTTTTAGGTGTGCAATGACTTAAACAATTAGGAAAAATATCTTTCCATTTTCAAGACTTATGCATGGATTTTAGGATACATGGGAAAAAGTATGAACTTTTAGGAATAAAATCACCACCAAGTGAAATAATTAGCTCCCATAAGATGGAGAAATTACTCAAGAAAGGTTCTTATAATATAGGGGCACAATTAAATTTTATAGAAGCAAAATGTATGATACCTCAAAATAAACCAAACATTCAAGAGGTTATTCAACACCATCAACAATTATTTCAAGAATCCAAGGATGCACCTCTAATTAGAGACATTAAATTAATACCAAAAATAATTATTCATCTCAAAACAATTCCTATTTATCCCCTATGCTTATTCTTAATAAAAGGGATGATCCATGGAGAATGTGCTCGCCTTACAAGAAACTAAACAAAATCACTCATAAAGATAAGTTTCATATTCCTATTTCTAATGAATTGGAAGAAATAAAATCTATGAAGAACAATCCAAATGTGTATTTAGGGTGAAAAAATTAGAATAATCAAGACATTTGGTGTCACTAAAAAGGTGTTAAGATGGACCCTAAGAAGAGAAGATTTTTGGGTCTAACAAGATACTATAGAATATTTGCTCATACCTATCATCCTATAAATAAAAGTTTCTTTTGGGAAGGTATTAAAGTGAATATCCAAAAATTTATGGTAGAATGTTTGATATGCAAACAAAATAAAAGGAAAATAATAAAGAGGCCTCTTACAAATATTAGGCATTCCAATACAACATTGGACAAAAATATTAAAGGACTTCATTATGGGGCTGCCAAAGATAAATAATATTGATGTAATCTGGTTTGTTTTTGATAAATAATTAATAATACATATTTTTGTGGACTCTCCCATCTATTTTCCACTAATATTATGGAAAAAGTATTCATACACAATATACAAAAAAATCATGGAATTTCTAAAATCAGATTGGAAATTAGAGCCACCTCAAAATTCCTAATCAAGTGGAAGAATTTTTCAATTGAAGATGCAAGAAGGAATGATGAACGATTCATACAAAATATTTTAGAGTTGTTAAGAATTAAGGGCAATGCTTTTATGAAGGGGAAGGGAATGTTATGATCCTAATATGATATATTCCTAAGGATAAACACTTGTGGCATGCTTAACTCTAACATAAATATTAGTTAATACACTAATACCCCTTAATTAGGATGAAGGGTTATGCCACTACATAGTTTAGCCTATAAATAAGGAAGAGAACTCTCTCCCATATCATCATATCATACAATATTGAATTCATATGTTATTATCTGATTATTGGAGGTCACCCCCTCAAAGTGGTCTAATATATTTCCAATTTTTATGAATATTTCCAATAAATATTTTAGCATATTTATCATCTTCAATTTTTTCTTCTTTGATGTCTCAAAGATACTGATAAGTTTTTCTTTTGCATCCAAAACCAAATACTCCTATACTTCCAACTATGAACTTGTCTCCATTGTGCAGGAGCATTCTTATTATTGTGCTAGGAATGAATGCATAATTTTGGAAAATAACAGGGATTTTGTCCACCACACTTCTAGTAAACAAAATGGATTCACAGTCACCATGATTATATCTTGATTTGGGAGCAACTTCGTAACATGTTATACAGATACTTGCACATGTATGTATTTTTTTCAAACATTTGTAAAGCATTTCTTGTAATATTCAGTGTACTTGTCATTTCTCATTTGTTATTTGCTAAATCAACATGTAGAATCTACTTGCAATCGTTTTCTTTGTCAAGATAAGCCTTGTACATGACCAGGACGTCTGCTTTGGAAATGTCTCCAATTTTCAAAGCATTAAGATCTTCAATCGATACTTTTTTTTAAAGTATATGTATTCAACCTATAAAAAAAATTAAGTAGGAAACAAGAGTCAATAGATAAGAAATAGTAATCTTTTATATTTGTTATTGCAAAATTCTACTTACTTTTTGTTGTCATGACTTGTTTCTTTTTGTTATCTCAATGGAATTTTGTTATTACTCATCTTTATTTAAATTCAATAACCAATTGTGTTAATGAGAAATTATTGTATTAAAGGGTATAATGAAAATATAACATAGAATAATAATCAAGTATTGTGCAGTAAAGGTATCTTACCCAAGATATTATGAAAAAAGTATAATTTTTAATTAGAAGAAAAGATTTGGAAATTATTTTATTTTTGTTCTTGTGTGGCTGATGTAGTAAGCAATAGAGACATTTTATAGTGGTCACTCAAATATGTATCTATTTTGGAGTTTTAAAATCTATTTTGTCAATATTTGACCAGGCATGATCAATTAGCAATTTCAGATTTTTATTTTTTTTTCAAGTAAGAAATCTATTTTGTTGGTTTGGAAGAAGCTTTCTAGTCATTTTGTAATTACATTGTAATGTTCCATATTTATATGAAATTTCCAACAATTATGATTTTTCCATTAATGTATATCTAATTCAATGCTTGTTTAATGATGTCAATGATTGCAAAAAGTTTTGTACCAGGAGATGCACACATATTTATTAGATTGTTTTTTTAGTTTTGTGCAGTTAACTGTACTAGTATAACTTCAATACTATTAGTTTTATAATAGTTTGAGTTTATGATTTGCATTGCTTTTTTGATACATATAATGATTTCATATCTAATATGCATGGAAATACATGTAAATTGTTTTAATGTTATTGATATAACAATCAAATGTATGTGTTTCTTGTAAACATATTATATAAAATTTGATGAAGTCAGTCATTTACAATTTCATCAATATGGGATTTTAGGCTTCATGTATTCAAGGAGATAATAGATATTGATTTGTTCATGTTTGTAATGTTTTTATTGTATTGGAATTTTCATTTTGCATCTGTGACTAATCAGTGCATTTCATTTACAATTGTATTATTTCCTTTAAAATTTTGTTTTGTTAGTTGATTCAATAAGTATAACGAATTTGTGTTTTGTACATGTGATAATGTAGTGTAGACTAGTTTGTGGGACTTGACTCCCAATGGATCAAAAGTGAGTCTGTGGAGTGTGAGACCTTGTGATCTATGAATTGTTTGCATGAATGCAAGTTTTATAGGGAACTATTTTTGTATTGTTATCTGTGATGCATATTCGAGTTTGTTATACATTTTTCTATTTGTAGTATAAGCGCCCATTATTTTTGTGTTGTGTCGGTGTATAGATGGAGCTTTCTAGATTGTTGTCAATCAATTTTAGTATCGTTAAATTGAATCCATATAATATCTATGTTGTTGCAAATTATGTAAATTCTTGGAAAGTACCATCTGCTCCATTTACAAGACCATCTTCGATGTTGTAATTTTTTGCATATAGTTCAACAAGAATACCGATTTTTAGGACAATTTGCTTTTTTAGAAGTTTATCGACCTGTGTTGACGTATTTCCATAGTTTTCATTGATATCATCAACTACGTCAATAATAATTTCCCTACCATAAATAATTGACAACATTTTGGTGTTGTGCAAGGTCACAAATTTATTCATTTTGAAAAGATTCAAGAATCTTGGATCCATACGGGGTGCTTGTAGGAAATTACTATTAAGGAAAGCTATATCTTCATTAGATTGTGTATTAACTCACATTTTTTTTATTATAGTAAAAAACATTTTGTTTCTTTGATGCATAATTGTTTACAATTCATAGCACTGTATGTAATCGTTCCAAAAAGTGTAGGTATTATTGCTTTGTTTATTACAAAATTTTTTAAAATGAGGCTGCTAAGAACAAGTCATGCTTGATAAAGATCACTGCAAAAAATCATGTCAATGCCCCCAAATCATTTTTTTGATGTATGCTTAATCTGTTTCATTCGTTTATCAATAGAGTATCGACTACCTATTAAGGAGGCCTCATATAGAAACATGACGTGTAATTGTTCATAGTGTTTTTGCAAAGTATCTAGCATTTTATTGCTAAGTGGTGTGTAAGAGGATTTGTTGAATGATATCTAAAATTCAATATGTATTGTTGATCTGCTTGCATTTTAGGAAGATTTTCCTGTATAGGCCATTATTAATCCTTTTTGTTTCAATGGATCAAATAGAGGGCCAAAATTATAAATATGTATATGAGCATTTGAAAAAATAGTTTAGATGTAAATGTCTTACCTGTTCCTACATTGCCTACCAAGAAAATATCAATTAGTTTTTTTTATGTTAAGTTTTTTTGGTGCAATTTCTTCAACAATTTCTTGTGTTTCTTTTTTAAGCATTCTTCTTAGTTTATAATGTTATATTATCGATAAGAATTGGATTTTGTACAAGTTGGAAGCCAACTTCGAGTTTCTTGTTTTATTTTCATTGTTTTAACTATTCTAGATTTGTAGCAAGGTCATATGGTTCAATCTTGTTATAGCTATTATTTTCTTTGTTTGACAATTTTATAGTCGATATTTCATCCTTCTCTAGTTCTTTGGTTAAGTCTCCCCACAAAGTATTGAAATTGTATGTATATTTGCATTCATTTTTTTATAGTGTACTCATGATAAAGATACACTTCTGTGAATGATTTAAATCCTTCTTTTAATGTATCTTCGTTATCGACAAAGGAACATATAACAATAGTATTTCTCTGCAATAGTTTTATAATCAATATATTTATATCATACTTGACAAATTTGATAATCATAAACTTTCTTATTTTTAGGTTTTTATCTTTGGTCCTGTGTTTTGATGTGAATTGAGAAAGGCATACTTGTTCTAGATTTTGAGGATGATGTAGATAATGGTCGATAATTGACAGGTACATTATGTTCTTCAATTCATTAGGTTCTATTCTCAAAGCTGATGTTGATTTAAGAATGAATGTTCATTCTTAAGGTGGTCCTATGTTTATGAATACATATTTTCTTGAACTTGAATTTAATGGTAGAGAAAGAGTTAAGTTAATAGTAAGTTGAGCAGACATTCATTGCAACTTCAAAAATGTATTTCCAAGTGCTTGTATCATTTATATAACATATATTTTCATTGTTTAGTGTTCTTTACGTATTCTTTTGAAAGAACTAGTCATTGATTTATCTAATTTTTTTCATGTAGGATGAACCATATGCCACAATGGCATAAGCATTAAATATAATTTTCACATTAGTATTTTTCTGCCACAAATCCGATATTTTGGTACCAAAACTATTATTTCTTGTTTGATTGTGTTTTGAATTTTAGTGGCATTATTGATTATGATTTGTTCAGTTGTTGTAATTGGTTCAACTATTACCATTTTTTCATTGGTGGAATCAAAAAATGGTACCTGCATTATGTTTGGGTGGATTTTCTATAGCTTCTTATATGGTGATGTTGATGCATGTTTTCAATTTTTTCATGTATCAAGTTTGTATTGCATGTAATATACTTGTCTATGAATTGTTCAATTTTAATATTGATGTATTTTTAATCCATATGAATGAATGATCATGTTTGATTCCTCTGTTTTGAAATTAAGTTATAAAAAGAAATCATTCACATGTCCAAGTAGTGTATCCTTGTTGCTTAACAAGTTCTTCATGGAATTTATTCAATATTTGTAATAGTGAGTATATGTAACAATATTTTTTCTAATAATGGAATCTATGTTGTTTTGTTGTTCTTTGTTATTGTTCAAGTTTTTTTTTTCATTCAATTTTGTTAGTGGAATATCAATGATGGCCACTGGTGTTCCACGCTTGATAAAGTGAAAAATCTTTGTGGTTTTAGGTGTCAAATCATTGCAAATATATTTTTCTTGAGTTGATTTTTTTTGTTTGTCAAGATTCAAATATGTTTAAAGTTTATCTATCCAATATCTAATTTCAAATGTGTGCGAGTGAAATTTCCTATTCTAAAGATGCAAAACAAGATGAAATTCAAAAAGGAAAAAACTAACAACACCTCAAGATAAGGCCTAAGTTGAATTCAAAAAAAATACAAGAAAATGACAAATTTTTACCTTGCTTGAATTGTTGAGTTGGTTGGCCCTTTTCATGGTTGATTTGTGTGCTCCTTTGTTGAAAAACTGGCATGCAAGTGTGCTCAAAATGAAGCTAGTGAGATGGAGATTGCAATGGTGAATGTGGGTAATTGATTGAATGTGCACACCCTAATCATAGATTAATTAGATTAATCCAGATTAAAAGGGGATTATGGAGGATATTGACATGAGGACGGAGAAGAAGAAAATTGATTTAATTCATTTAGATAAAGTGACTAAATTAAATAAATTAAACCTTTACTTAATTTAGAGAGGAATGTGGTAAGGTATTTGATTAATTGATTAAATACCTTAGGGGACATTAGGCTGAAATGGAATATTAATAAAATAATAACTTATTTAATTAATATGGCTTAAGGGTGCAGGATAGAGGAATGCGAAGATGAATTTTACCATATGGGAGTGGTCAAATTCAGGTGTCTACACTTTTCCCCTCTTCAAAACACTATTAGAATAATAGTGTTTCGAAGAAAAATAAAACACAAATGATTCGATAGAAGAAAGGAATGCTAGATGGTGCCTCGGTATCGCAGGAAAATGGATAGGAAGGAAGAATGGAGAAATATGGTAGGGTATGCCCCCTCAAGAGGAAATATGGGGAAGAAAAGGGGCCCTAGGTGACTTCTTGATATGAGAAATGAAGGGTACCACGTGATAGAGCACAAAAAACCATGAAGAATGGCATTTGAATGGAGGAAAATAGGCACACGAGGTGCAAATGGCAGCCCTCAGAAGAAAAGGGGGAAATGAATTAATAAAGTTTAATTAAAGGGTAAAAATTACCCAAAAATTAAAAGGCTAAAAGGGTCAAAAATGAAAATTATAAATAGTAAATTTGAAAATTCATTATTCACCTAATTTTCATTTGCACACTTGGCATCACGCAATTGAGAGAGAGAGAGAGAGAGAGAGAGAGAGAGAGAGAGAGAGTGATGGCTGATGACATGAGCGGCATGGAGGGCGATGATGAGCTGATCCACCGGGGAGAGGAGGTGCGAGCATACTACTACGATCTAGTGGCACCCCGCTAGGTAGGATTCAAATCCATGCTTTATGATTTCATTTGAATTTTTTAGCATATGTTTTAATTTTTTGGGTGGGTAGCTAGGGAAGTAGATTCGCCACAGAAGGGCAGATTTTCCCTTCCAGCCAAGCGCATTTGCCCATCCAAAAAATTGGCGAGGGAAGGGGTGGGTGCATGTTTCGTAGGGGAAGATACACGAAGAGAGGGGCGATTGTGAAATCACTTCTCTCAAGAAAGGAAAAACTTGCACAACGTAGGGGTAGGGGGAAAGTAGGATAGGCAATTGTGAAATCGCCAAAAAAGGAAAAGGGCGGATGCGAATTCACCCAAAAGGGGAACAAGCGGATGTGAATCCGCCCATAAGGGGAATAGGGGGATGTGAATCTGCCCAAAAGGGGAATAGACAAATGCAAATTTACCACTCAGTAAGAAAAAGAACAAGGGAAAGTGTGCACTCTGTTATCACGGAATCTAGCAGCGCTCGTTCCACGGATAACCCCCCTACGAAACTTGTCTGTTTCCTAGGATTCGTGAAGTTCAAATACGCATAACAGAGTGATTTTCAAGCCACCTCGAAATGCGTTCCCAAGTCTTGAATAGTCAATTTGAGCATTCCCCCTTGTTCTCCTCATGAAGACCTTCGAAATGAGATCTTTCACGAAGCTTCATTGTTCATACTTAGCAAATTGCGAAAAATGCAGTGGCACTGAAAAAGTGCGCTCCTGCCCTGAAGCCAAAAATTGGCTAAGTCTGGAAAATGCAAGGGCGCTAAAATTTAGCGCCCCTGCATGCAGTGAAATTGCCAAAAATTTAATAGCGCTAAATTTTAGCGCCTTTACATTTTTCTTCAACACTTAAACTTTTTCGTGGCTCTGTCACGTTTCTTCATGTTTTCGCATTTTTCGTCAATCGTGCCACTTTTCGTGCCTAAATTTATTGCTCGACTTAAGTTAGGTTTTTAATTTTCATTTTCACTTAAGTGAATGAATTTGCCATTTTAGTTGTTCATATTTTATTTTTCTCTTCTCTCCTCTTGCTATGCGAGTTCCTTTCAAACTGTAAATTCGCATTTTGGAGATTTCGCCATTTCTTCAACATTCTTCGCATTTTGCTCTGGTAAGTTTTTCTTTTGGCTTTGTCTTTATTCTTTTCATTTGTATGTGTTCAATGTTAACATACACGTTTTTTTTTCTTACGCGTAGTGTTTTTCATTCGCGTTTTTCACCTCTACGTTTTTCATCCTTCCCATTCGCATTTTTCTTTTCAAACGCACATTCCTTCTCTCCTCCATTTTCGTTTCCTTTCCCTACAGATTCTATTCTTGACTCTTCCTCCGCGTTTTACCTTCGTGTTTTTCATTCACTGTTTGCCTTCATCGCAAGAAGAATGGCGAGCCTTTGTAACCCTACGCGTTCTTTCCATACTTTTTCCCTGCGCTTTCCATTCGCCATTTCCTTTATGCGTAATGTTCTATCAAAACTTGTATCTTTCCAACGTTTGTTGTGCTTGTTAAAGCACATTATTCATGTTGCTCTCTTCATGCGTTTTGGAACGAACTTTAAAAATCTCAAGAAAGAAAGAGTTCTTGATAAAATCCTTGAATGCGTATGCATTGATATTGAGACATGGTCTTCAAAAGCTTTCGTGATCCAAACAAGTTACATGTTGCCAAGCACGAGCGCCCTCGCCATTCTTCCCTACATCTGCATTTCAAAATTAAGAAAATTTGCAAAAGCGCTGAATTTTAGCGCTGTGACATTTTAGAAATGTCAAAAAATGCCTAACACTGCAAAGTGTAAAGGCGCTAAAATTCAGCGCCCTTGCACCAAAAGCAATTTTCCAGAGATGTAAGGGCGCTGAATTTTAGCGCCCTTACACTTTTTTCAGGCTTTCCTCAATCCTTCCCAAATGAACTTCATTTTCGACCAGTGCACTCTTGAGCCTCATTTTTCCACATTTGTGCATTGTTTTGCGTGCCTCATCGTCCACTTCATGATTTCCCGTCCTCGTGCTCATTTCACGCTTTCCCATTTTTCCTAACAATTTATGTTTGTTCTGGCTAAACAGATTGCAGTCTACTTTCAAAGATCGTCAAATCAAGAGTGATCAGAGTTCCAGTTTCTTTTGATGACTGCTACCAAGCCTCCTTCTTCTTCGAAAGCAAAAAGCAAGATGAAATACAAATATCAAGGCATCTATCCGCCAACTATGGTGCTTTCCAAAGTCGAAGAGATAAAGGATACAGAAGTTGGTCATCAAGATTTGGTTGACTTCGCAAAGCTAACAGAGACGAAGCCTCTTCCTGATTCAATGAGAGCTATCGTACACATCAACCTCCACTTGGTGGCGATGTTCCCTACAGCTGCGCACAATACCGAGTTTGTTCTTCAAGTTGCATCTCATTACATCAGAGAAAGCAGAAGTGTGATCGACTCTTCCGGGCACGAGATTCTGAGACTCGACCCTAATTTCTTTGACATTGTCTTCAAGGTCCCTCATATGGAGAAATATATTGACATCTCCATGTCAAAAGCACATGAGATCTTTGATGTTGATCCCAATAAAGCTAAACAATTGATAAACACTCAATGGCTCAAGAAGCCTAGATCATTTGTTTCTAGATGGCCGAAAGGACTCCTGAGAAGTGACTTCAAAGATGACGTCAAGGATATGATCACATTTCTAAGCAGAGTGAAGGGCTTGCCGGAATCATCCACTTTTCACGATTGGATGTATGAATACATCGGGATCATAAGAAGGCAGAAGGTGCATATCGACTGGGGCAAACAAATCAGTGATGAGATACACGAGCAGTTGATCAATGCTCCTTCTACATTGAAGTTCTACATGACTTCTTACCTGGTGTACGCAACGGCTGTGATGAGACAATTCCCAGGTCTATCAACAAAAGGGAATCAGATGATGGTGCCTATGTACAGATATTTCTATCAATTGGAGCTGAAGGAGAGCTTTCATCATTTCAAACGGGTCACTGATGCTTTCTTTACGACTTTACTCTTTAACTTTGATCCAACTTTGGAAAGAAGAAGAGTATCCGATGAGGCTTATAAGGTGGTAAGTAAAGTTCGATGCATTTTTCTCCAATTCCCAATGTTTACTTACCTGAGAGTAGGCTGCTACAATGGTTGTCCCTACATGCTACCACGTTATCCTTCGGATAAGTGGATTCTCATGGAAACATGCAGAAAGTTGATGTCATTGCAGAAAGAACGAAGAAGCAACCACAAGCGTGGGTTCAAGTTCCCACTGACCATCGGCCGATATACTATCCAAACTGCACAAAAAGCTAAGTCTGTCTATGCTGAGATGCAGATCATGACCATCAAAACCTACAGGTATAGGTTTGATTTCGACTACCGAGATGTCAGGAAAAAGTTGCAAAAGGGTCACCAACACAGGTACCATTTTGAAGACATTTGGGCAGATTGCAGAGATGAAGAAGCCATTCGCAAAATGGACTATTGATGATTGACAGTTCAACAAATCAGAGATCTTGGTATTGCTGATCTACCAGAGGATTTTGAGGATCCAGATGATATCATGAACGCTGTCTATGATGAGCAAGGCATTGCTAAAAGGTCGTTGCCTGCAATACAATGGTCTAGGAAAGAGGTTACCAGCATGAGAGAAAGGCTGAGACCAATCCTAGCCAATACAGAAGAATGGTTACATAAACATGGTCATGTAATGAAAAGTTTCAGAACAAACTCAAAAGGAGAGGAATCTGAAGCAGAAGCTTGCCAACAGCAAGAACTCCGCGACAAAAACAAATCAGCGACCGTTCCCACTTCTTTACAAAGAGGTCCTAGGATCAAGTTCACTGTTGGTAAGAAAGATACCCAGGCTGTCCAAGAGACAGAAATCACGGAATCTCATCCATCTCGCTCTAAGGGTAAAAATCCTACTCAGGAGATAGATTCTGATGAAGAAGGAACTTCAAGCGACCAATCCGCTGAAGATGAAGATTCAACAGAAGCAGACTCCGATGCCGAAGAGGTTTCTGAAAGCGGGCAAGAGTCTGATGAAGATTCTGAAGAAGGATCTGAAGGTGACTTTGAAGGTGAACCAGATTCAGAGAGACAAGAGGGTGATCAACAGGAACCCGGGCATGATCAAGAAATAACTACTTCTCCTCCTGAGAATGTAGTTGAGGAAATTCACAGAACATCATCGCCCGTGACTTTAAATGTTCCTCATACCCCTCTAGATTCAAGAACTCCTCCACCTCCTGTTCCCTCGTCACCTATCCCTACCACATGCATTCTTGCAGCTGAGATATCCCCTATCCCTGCAGCATCAACCCAGCTTGATACTCCTTCAGTGACAAGCATCCATACGGTTGATATACTGTCAAGCCCACCATCGTCCATTCCTAGCTTGTCTTCGCCAATGTATGATATCACTTCTGAAAATGAATTCAATCATTTCATGAATGAGTCAATGCGTGATCAGCTCAATGTGTCAACTACAAGCAATGATGACAAATACTTCTCCAATTGTCACGATACCAATGGTGAGTTCAGATGTGACAATAACTTCAGAAGTGGCAATGGCGACCGAATTGACAGTAGATCCAGAAGTTCACACTTCTTTTCTTCCTCCTTGGCTAATATCTCAAGTGTCGAAGCAAAAAAAGCAAATGATTTCTCCAGAGGAGCTCGACCTCGAAGAGATAGTTCTTCCAAAAGCCAAAGGGAAGAAAAAGGCAAAAGTGTACTCGAGGCTGAATGTTGATAAGTCTGGCCACAAGTATGCTGAAATTGGCATACCACCAAATCAAGAAGGTGATGTCAATATGGAGGACTACACAGTAACAAAGGTCCAACTTGGCAAGGTTACCAACGAAAGTGCAAAAACCGATGCGCAAGTCACTTTGGATATCTTGGTAGGAAGGCTGTATAAAGTTGAGCAAGCTCATAACATGTACAAACAGAGGGCAGAGCATTATGCCACTATTGTAAAGAGACTTTCCGGCTCTCCAAGTAATGCACAACCGCTGACCGTGGTAAATATTGAAGACCCGGCTGTCAAGAAAGCTAAGAAATTCGCCTCCAAGGGCAGGGTGTTATATGATTTTGTTGAAAAGATCATCGAGCACGGATCTCAGATAAATTTGGCTGCAGATGAGAAAACTAACATGTTGGCCAAGCTCACCATAGAGCTTAATAAAGAAAAGAGCGTACTTTCCCAGGAGCGCAGAGACATGGAAAAATGCCTGTTGTCATGGTCGGAAATGAAACAGGTAAAGCTCAGCAAATTGGTGGAGGTTGGGGTAATTCCTGACAAAGAAAAGTTTGTAGAGGTAAGAGAATCACTGAAACACAGAATTCAAGTGGTTCAATCTCTCACAGAAGATCTTCACCAAATACAGGAAGATGTCGATGGGCATCGCAACATTCTTGACAAAAGTATTAGAGTTTCCTGGTCAACTTCTTGAGGAAAATCGTATCTTCCTGCCGGCCACAAAAATATCCCTGATCTTCAAGAAAGCCATCACAAATTTGATTGATAGTTCAGACTTCTCAGAAGCTTTGCTAAACATCATTTGTGATACAAGGCTTACATTGGACACCTGAAGACGCATCTTGATAGGTGCAAGAAGGTTCACTCATCTGCCATGAGATCGATCACGAGAATTCACACCATTGTGGATTACATCGTTGGTCCAGATGAGAAATTTGTGCAGGAGACTAGGAGGAAATTTGAAGACTTCCGCACCCAATGCAAAGAAACGTGAAGCAGCCCCCTATTCTCCAGTGTTAGACATTTCCGGTGCATCCCATTATGCATCTTGTAAATATTTCTCAACATTTTCGAATGTCTTTTTGTAAATTGTAATTACACCAAGTCCAAAGATGTAATATTTTCAAATCAAATTACACTTTGACTTTGGTCAAAGTTAGGTGAGATCTCCTAAATTCGCTCACCTAACTTTCCCTAATTTTCTCAATCTCTTTCCTTCTTTTGCTCATCCATCTTTCTATATAATGTGAGGGATTTTCATTGTAATTTATCTTTTAGCCTTTTGCAACGAAGTGCTGCCCTTTTGTAAGCAAATTTGTGAAACTTTGCGTTCATGCTTTGTGAATGAGATTCGATTAATAAAGAAAAGGATTGCAAGCCAAACTTTGCGTTGGATTCGATACTTTTGTGAGTTAATCTTATTTGGTAGTGATTAGTTCGAAGAATCTGAAAGACTCTAAGTAGTTTATGTAAACTTTGTGTTACATCTATTATTTAGATTGCATTGTTATTTCTGTTTATCATTGGTTGAATGATCTACAAGACTTTGTGCTTGTAATCATTCATGCTCTTGCATGTTCTAGTTGAGTGATTTACAAGACTTTGTGCTTGTAATTATTCATATCTTGGATACTCTTGTCGAAGGATCTACAAGACTTTGTGCTTGTAATCGTTCGTGCTATTTGACACTTTTGTTGGATGATCTACAAGACTTTGTGCTTGTAATCGTTCGTGCTATTTGACACTTTTGTTGGATGATCTACAAGACTTTGTGCTTGTAATCGTTCATGTTGTTCCAAGAATTGTTGCGTCTAAGAAGACTTTGTGCTTCTAACGTAGCAAACGGTATGTCTACGCAGATCCAACACTGATAAAGCTACGAAACAACTTTGTGCCTTCGTGAGCTTTCCCTTTTTACTTTATTTGTTTGTTATTAATCAATTCTGGTATCTCTACGCTTCGCTTTGACGAGATAGAGATATTGGTATTACTGCTAGTTGTTAGTTTTAGGTTATCAAGAATTGTGAACTTTCAATGATGAAGCATTGTAAACATCTTCTCTGAAAAAAGAGAGAAGGATGAATGTAACACCCCCCCACTCCGTGAATTGCATGTACATTTTGTAATTATCTGTTTGATTTACTATCGCTTATGTTAGCAGTAAGAAGGGCGCCTCCCCTTTCTAAGAGGAGAGATTCACATCTCACATAGTTGTGGCTGAAGTTCAAGTTGTGTAATCTATCGAAAGTTGATTACATAATTTTCACCCAACACACTCGCCCATGGGGGAGGAGAGGCAAACTCAAGTTTTCCTCAGGGGATAAAAAGGGAGAATTTATGTCCAAACAAGAAAGAGGTGGGGACGCTTGTAAAATAGGTGAACCCGTGAAAAGAAATAAGAGGGGTGAATGTGTGAGCTGGAAAAGCGAACATGCTAGAAAGGGGAATAGCGAACTCGCCAAACTAGGGTAGGGATGAAAAAGACAGAAATTAGCAATGGAATGTTAGAAAATTTGATAGAATGGTTGGCATGGATGTAGAGTTTTGAGACTCTGAGGATGTGGGAGAGACACTCGACCGTTCCTAAGGTGACGCTGGAGGCGATGACCGTTGAGGATCATGCAACACTGGACCAGGCAGGACTACTCCACATGTTGGGATATCCCAACATTAGAGCACACATACCTCTAGTGACAACACTAATGGAGCAATGGAGCACTGAGACTTTGACATTCCATCTCTCGATAGGGGAGATGATAGTGATATTGGAGGATGTATGGAGGATCCTCAGATTGTTGATTTGAGGACACCTGATCAATGCAACACCCCGTCGATCAAGGGAGAGGAGTGTATGAGCGGTGTTTGGACCTGTTGAACTTCCCATTCAGGGGAAGGAGTTAGATATTCACACTGCTTAGGCATAGGGACAACAACTTTACCCTTGTATCTTTGTGGACTCATCAACGAGATCCTCCTCCTTGATAGGAGTGATTGATTTTTTAGGCTCAAGATGATTGAGGTTGTTAGGCACATCGTGGAGAGGCTATATCAGGACATGCATGTGGTGTGCTATAGGAATACACTGAGTATCACACATGTCACAATGCTCCAGGTATGGACCTGGGAGCATATAAAAGTGGGGCGGCCAGATATTCTGATTGTTGGAGTGAGAGATGAAACGCTTCTAGTGGCATATTGGTGGGGGTCAGAATATGGATGGAGGCTACACTAATAGGAGATAGGGATTTTGGAGGAGTGGTGGTGGAGGTTAGAAGGACTGGTGGATGGAGATATTACTTGGAGGCCCTATATGGGGTGACAATTTTTGGGATGGCGGGATGATGGCAGGCGGTGGAGGGGTTATCTGTGCTCACACTGTTATTTGTTAGTGGTGCAGTCATGGTAGGAGGGTCCTCAAAGAGAATAGTTCAGACCATGCAGCAAGAGTTACACAATAGAAGCAACACATAATATGGAGGAAAATGCAGATTCAAAGATTCTTATTATCATAAATTTCAATTACAAACAGTTGGCAACATTTGGGTTTACAGAATGGGCTCACAGGCCTCATACAACATGCCCAAAATACAATGTTCCTATATGCTCCTTAATGCGAGCTAAAATATTACATAACTTGCTACTCTTCTACTTGATTGCTTTTCTAATGATCGGTTACAATGATTTAAATCACGTCTGGTGATCTAGAATCCTTTGTGTCAACCAAAGATCATTACAATCTCCAATGAAGGAAACATAACATGTGCATGAAATAGGTTGGCCTTAAATTTGAATTTCTCCTTGGCGGGAGCATAGGATAAAGTTTGGACCTAAATTAAGGTTAGGGACACTCCATGGAACAATTTGAAACACACCATAAGGATCCACAAGCTACGAGAAGGATTCACAAGAGAAAAAATTAGCCGTAGGCTCGAAATTGCTCACATGCTTTGTTCTAGAAACTGCCACTTAATTTGGAAGTGATAACTTTCCAAAAAATGATCCAATCGATCTGAAATATTGGAATAAGGAAAATGAACATGTACACAATGCAAATATAGATCCGCATGATCTAGTGAGCAAATATGATGAAATGTTGAATTTTCCAAATGAACAAGAACTGAAACAAGAACAAACTGAAATGAAAATATTTTTGGTTGATGTAGGATTGCCAAGAACCAAGGATGCTCTTGCATCAAACATCCGTAGTTGATTGAAAAGTGAGTCCCTCACTTTCCTAGGGCTAAAGGAAAACCAATACAGTCTACCTCAGCCTGAGAAATCTAAGAAGAATCCTCCACTGGTCTGCCTTTCCACTTCACAAGATATTATTTATATTGTCTTCCACGCATTTTCCTCCCATCTCTGGTATCCAAAATCTCTTCTATCTCATCTAATTGTTGTTTAGGAAACTGATTCTCCAATTTTTCTTTACTATCTTCATTGAATTTTGCTTCATGGTACTAATGTAGATCTGCAATGTTGAATTTAGGTGATATACCCACGCCATCCAGTAGCTCTACTTCATATGCATTTCCTGAATCAAATTTCTTAAAAATATTACAGGGTCCAAACTTTCTCATCTTGAGCTTATTGTATGTGCCAACTGGAAAGCTTTCCTTCCTCAAATACACCATCACTTCATCTCCAACTTCGAACTCTTTATGTCTCCTCTTTTCATCTACTTGCTCCTTATACTTTCGGTTCATATCTTCCAATTACTGCTTTACTCGAGTATGCATTATCTTCATATGTTCTACAAATTCCTCTACTTTTGCCCTCCTTTTATCTTCCTTACTAATGTCTCACAACTCTGATATACCTCTAGGATGAACTCCAGTAACAATATCAAAAGGTATCTTTCCGGTACTGTTGTTCACTGAATTATTGTAAGAAAACTCTGCTTGTGCAAGGACTAAATCCCAAATTTTGGTCTTCTCTCCAACCAAACATCTCAGAAAATTCCCCAAACTCTTGTTTACTACTTTTGTTTGTCCATTAGTCTATGGGTGAAAATCAGAACTAAACTTTAAATCTGTCTTTAACTTCTTCCAAAGTGTCCTCCAAAAGTAACCAACAAACTTTGTATCTCTATCTAAAACAATACTCCTAGGTAATCCATGCAATCTGACCACTTCCTTGAAAAAAAATTCTACTACATGTACTGCATCTATTGTCTTCTTACAAGGTATGAAATGTGTCATTTTAGAAAATCTATCCACCACCACAAATATGGAATCACTGCCTCTCTGTGTCTTCGGTAAGCCAAGTATGAAATCCATGTTGATATCCTCCCAACGTCTCTCCAGAACTGTCAAAGGCTTATACAATCCAATATTATGACTACTCCCCTTTGTAGCTTGAAAAACTCTACAAATCTACACAAATTTCCTAACATCCTTATGAATCTATGGCCAAAATTAATTCTCACTTACCAATGCTACTTTCTTGTCAATTCCAAAGTGTCCTGCCAATCCTCCACTATGTTTTCTTTCACCAAGCTATCCCTCATTGAACTCTAGGGTATACACAACTTATTCCCTCTGAACAACATATCCTCTTGAATGAAATAATCCAACCACTGACTCCTATCCTCCAAGACTAGTTCTTTACAAGCTCTCCAAGGTTCTGCAAAATCTGGGTCTTCCTCATACAAGTTCTTCAATTCATGAAAGCCTAATACCTCCACTCTCATCTTTTCCAGTAAACTCCTCCTACTCAAAGCATCATCAAATTTATTTGACTTTCCACTCCTATGTTTCAAAACAAAATTATAACTCTGCAAGAATTCCACCCATCTCATGTGTCTATGATTCAACTTACCCTGACTGTTCAAATACTGCAATGCTTGATGGTCTGTATACAACACAAACTCCTTAGGAAAAAAATAATGTCTCCACTTCTTCAAGGCTTGAATTATGGCATAAAAATCTTGGTCATACACTGAATACCTTCTCCTAAAATCATTCAATTTCTCATTGAAATAAGCTACTGGTCTTCCTTCTTGACTTAATATTGCTCCAATTGCATTTCCACTTGCATCACAGTCTACCTAAAATACCTTACTAAAGTATAGTAAATCCAACACAGGTTGCTTAGTCACCTTCTATTTCAACAACTCAAAACTACGGTATGCTCCAAATGTCCACCTAAAATCCTTCTTATCCACTCTCATTGTTTTTGTCATAAGACTACAAATAGAACTGGAATTCCTATTGAAGTTCTGGTAGAAACTAGCCAATCCATGAAATGTTCTTACCTCTCTAATGCTTTCCAGTGTAGGCCATTCAACAATTGCTCTTACCTTCTCAGGATTCATCGTCAATCCATCCTTAGATATCACAAATCCCAAATATACCAATTCTTCCTTCATGAAACTACACTTCTTAATGTTTATCAGCAACTGCTCTTCTCTCAACCTCTGCAAAACTTGTCTTATATGCAACAAATGTTCCTCTCTAGTCTTACTGAAAATCAAGATGTCATCCAAATAGACAATCACAAACTTACCCAAGAATTTCTTCAACACCTCATTCACCAACCTCATAAAAGTACTCGGTGCATTTGTTAGTCCAAAAAGCATCACCAACCACTCATACAATCCTTCATTTGTCTTGAATGTTGTCTTCCACTCATCCCCTTCTCTGATTCTGATATGATGATATCCACTCTTCAAATCTATCTTTGTAAATTATTTAGCTCCACTTAAACAATCCATAATGTCATTCATCCAAGGTAAAGGAAATATGTGCTTCACTATGATTTTGTTCATGGCTCTAGAGTTTGTACACATCCTCCATTCTCCATCCTTCTTAGGTGCTAGCACAATAGGTATTCCACAATTACTTAAGCTTTCTTTGATCAAACCCTTCCTCAAAAACTATCACACTTTTCTACTCAACTCTCCATTCTCTACTAGTGTCATCCAGTGTGCTGCTTTATTAGGCAAACAAGCTCCAGGAATCAGATCCATGCAATGCCTAATACTCCTCATAGGTGGTAATCCATCAGGTACATTATCTGAAAGGATCTCCTCATATTCTGTCAGCAACTCCTTTATCTCCCCCGGTTGTTCTTCCACATGATTTAAGTCTTCAGTCTGCTTAGGAACCAAGGCATAGCACATGTTCTCATGTCTCAGTCCATCCAGAAATCTCCTTCCATCAACCTAACAAATTCTAGTATTCATACAAACCTCAACCTTAGGAACATCCTCCAATGGTAACAAAGTCTACTTCATCCCATTAGCAACAATGATATGTGTGTTCTTCTTTCCATCATGAATAGCCTATCTATCATATTGCCAAGGTCTTCCCAAAAAAACATGGCATACATTCATAGGCATGATATCACACAAAACTTCATCGTGATAATTTCCTATCTTCAATTTCACCAAACATTGTTCACTTACTAGTATCTTATGCTCATCTTGTATCCATGCTATCTAATAGGGATTCAGGTGTTTCAACCTTTCCAGCTTTAATTTGGTCACCATTTCTTCAGAAACCAGGTTCTCGAAGCTTCCACTATCAACAATCACTTTGCAACATTTACTAGCTACCTTGCATCTAGTCCGAAATAATTTTTTTCTCTGCAACAGTTCCTGCTCCATCTCACTTTAACACAATACTCTTATGTTCACCAACACTTCCCCCTCTTCTAGTTTGTTAGATGATCCAACATGATCTTTCTAAACAAATTTTGTTCTACTATTCTCTATCTTTTTGCTTGTCTCTCCTTGATTACATTTGAATGCTCTATGTCCTTCTCCACCACACTTGAAACAAGTTCCCCTGAATACTCTTTTCTCCTATCATTTATCATCTTTTCTATAATCCTCATTCCGGTAACCACCATATCCTCCTCTCCAATAAGAGTTTCCATCATCTCTATAGTATGAATTATCATTCTTACTGACTTCCTTATCTTTATTCTGATCTACAAAAGTTCCTCTTCCTCCTCCAGTAAAAGTTCTTCCTCTCTAAAATCTTCCGCCTCTTCCTCTCAGTCTCTGCTCCTGTCTTTTATTCAACTTCTCTTATGATTTTAGGGCACATTGATATTCCTCTTCCACACTCAGCAACTTGATCAAACCGATCTCATCCTGTATAGGTGGCTTCAAGTCATTCCATATTTGGCTACTTGCTTGACCTCATCCTCCTAATGTCCGGATCTAATATTCCACTTGTAGAACTCCTCAGTATACTTTTTCATGGTTGACTCCTTCTGCTTTAGATTCTGCAATTTTTAGAACAAACCGATCTGATAATCTACAAGCATAAACTTTGTCTTTAACTTATTCACCATTTGATCCCATGATTTTATCTTCTCCTTTCCTCTTCTTTTCCTTTCTGTCTACAAATGTTCCCACCAAAGGGATGCATGTCCTTTCAACTTTGTACAATTGAATTTCACCTTCTTGTCTTCGGCGATACCTTCAAAATCAAACTACTTTTCCATCTCAGTTATCCAATCAAGTAATTCATCTGAATCCAACTTACCACTATAATCTAGTGGATTGAAATGCGGTTTAGTATTTACTCTAGATAGGGCTCTTATGAACCTTTCTTCTCCCTAATAAAGGCTAGGTTGATCTTCTCTTTCCCTTTATTCTTGTTCTTCTACCTCTTCATCACTCACATCATCAATTGGTCAACCTCTCCTCTAGGCCATTTTAACTGCTTCTAATCTAGCAACAATTCCTCTCAACATTTCCATTATAGTTGGGTCTATATTTCCTCGCACTCCATTTCCTCTACCATTTCTTCTTCCTACCATCTTTGCACAAGTCCTCTGTAGCTGCAAGTCATATCCTTAGTCCGCCACCCCACAAAAAATCTTCAACATGACTCCGCAAACTCTAACGATCTCTCATGGAACGAATCTCGCTCTGATACCAATCTGGTGTAGTTATGGTAGGCAAGTCCTCAAAGAGAACAGTCTAGACTCTGTAGCAAGAGTTACACGATAGAAGCAACAAAAAATATGGAGGAAAATGAAGATTCAAACATTCTTATTATCATAAATTTCAATTACAAACAATTAGCAACATCTGAGTTTACAAATTGGGCTCACAGGCCTTATTCAACTTGCTCAAAATACAATGTTCCTATATGCTCCTTAATGCGAGCTAAAATATTACATAACTTGCTACTCTTCTACTTGACTACTTTTCTAATGATCAATTACAATGATTTATATCACGTCTAGTGATCTAGAATCCTCTGCGTCGGCCAAAGATCATTACAATCTCTGATGAAGGAAATGTAACATGTGCATGAAGTAGGTCGGCCTTAAATTTGAATTTATCCTCGGCAGGAGCATATGATGAAGTGTGGACCTAAATTAAGGGGACACTCCATGGAACAATTCAAAACACACCATAAGGATCCGTAAGTTACGGGAAGGATTCACAAGAGACAAAATTAGTCGTAGGCTTGAAATTGCTCGCATGCTCTATTCTAGAAACTGCTACTTAATCTGAAAGTGATAACTTTCCAAAAAATGATCCAATCAACCTAAAATCTTGGAATAAGGAAAATGAACATGTACACAATGCAAATATAGATCTGCAGGGTCTAGTGAGCAAATATGACAAAATGTTGAATCTACCAACTGAACAAGAACTAAAATGAAAATATTTTTGGTTGATGTAGGATTTCCAAGAACCAAGGATGCTCCTACATCAGATAGGTCAGGATTCATTTATTATTGAGTTGCACATGGCAGATAGGGTCACCTGTTAGTATAGGATTCAACAGGACATCCCTACAGGGCCCAAAATGTTCATACAAGTTAGTAGGGAGTCCAGGGCCATATGGGGAGAGCAGATTACATCCGAGTATGCCTGTCAGATGTGGGAGGTAGTCTCGATCATTGTATGACCATGGAAAGGAGTAATAGAGGATGTAGGAACTATGGTACAATACTCAACATGGTGGGCCCAACACAGGCCTGAGAGGATCACCATAGTGGACCCTATCGTACTGGCTATGGGATTTGGTTTGGAGGATGAGTAGGAGCAGCCGAGGCCATGGAGGAGGAGGGTTGGTAGACGAAGGGGAGAGGCATATGTGGAGATGGAGGAGGCAGGGAGAGAGGAGGAGGTGATGGATGTGGACACCCCAGTAGTGGACCCACTGGCCATGGTGCCATATGTGATGCCACCACCAGAGGACCTAGCGGTATTATTAATAGGAGCCCTAGCTAGGCTACGAATTGCAAAGCAAAGATTGTAGGAGTAGGAGGCTAATAGGGATAGACTAAAAACAAAGGTGGGGAGACTACAGGCTGAGGTGCAGCAATTGCAAGATGCATAGTAAGACGAAGACAGAGTGTTCGGGGGGATGGAAGACAAGGCGGTTATTGGAGATACAGACTGAGAGAGATGATTTGAGGAAATAGTTGGAGGAGGCTCAGGAGAGAGCAGAATGTACAAAAGTTGCATTTGGAGAGGTAGGGGTTCTACTGGAGAGAGCGAAGGAAGCTAAGGCCCAGGTGCAGAGCCTGCAGGGGGAGAGGGATGAGGTCGTGAGGAGGAGGTCGTAGGTAGAGGCACATGTGGAGTAGATGAGGCTAGCACATGAGGCTTGGGAGTGAGAGAGGCTAAGTATCACTCAGTAGAGGGAAAAATATTACCTAGAGAGGGATGTGGGTTGGGCACATGTAGTGAGAGAGGTCACTGCTAGGACCAAGGCATTGTACTATATGCTCACATAATATCAAGCCATCCCAGATTCAGAATAGAGGATGCCACCCTACATTAGAGTAGTGACACAAACACCAACACCCTCCCAATTAGCTTAGACTCACACCAGAGGGTACAGTGACCATAGAGAGACTCCTTCTCATGGCCGAGGAACAGGTGAAAACTCCCCATAGCCATCAGATGCAGGGAGCAGTGGGTAGGTAGAGGGGAGATACAAGATCCCAGTTTTGACAGGTGCAGGGTGGATGATTTGGATGACATAGACTATAGAGATTCTTTTGCATAGATTGAGAAAATTGATTGATTGATTGATTTATTCTTTATTCTTTATTGATTTAGGACACCATGATGTGTCAGATGCAGTCATTTGTATTTGATTAGTTCCCTACACTTGTACCTTTATTTGATGGATTAGATAGACATTTATGGACTCTATGATGGACTGTTATTATGGATTTTCATGGACTTTGCACTATGGACCTTGGATGGACTATGCGATATGCACTATATTTTTTGGTATATATATGTTATGTGATGAACATTGATGCAATATGGATGATTCCTATATGATGTGTATGATTGTGATTATGATGTATGCATGTGATTACAATGGTGTATGCTTATGTTTATGTGGATGATATGGATTATATGCATTATGTCTAAAGTTTTTGGATGCATGATGTAATGTAACATGATTTATTATTTGATGTATGCTAGGGACATGATACTAATGGTGTGGGATGCAGGTGGCGATGTTATTGTGATTTGTGATGTATGCATATGAGATATGACATGATGATTGAGTATGATATGGAAGATTGATTATGCATGTATGATGTGACATGAAAATATGTAATGGATGAAGATATATGATGTATGCATATCCGACCATATTATGGATAGATGTGATGAATGTAATTAAATGCAATGTATGTAATGAAATGAACTAATATGTTTAGAAAAACAACTCTATATTAATCTAAACAACTTAAGATGATGATGAAAATGATAATGCAATGAAATGAAAATGAAATTAAGATGCTTAGAATAACATATCTATATTAATCTAAGCAACTTAAAATAATTATGAAAATGATAATGCAATGAAATGAGATGAAATTAAATGAACTTAAGATGCTTAGAATAACAAATTCATATTAATTTAAACTTAAGATGATGAAAATGATAATGCAATGAGATGAGATGAAATGAAATGAACTTAAGATGCTTAGTATAACCCATAGTTGGAAAAATCCCCCCAACAAAAAACTCGGCAAAAAATCAGAAAAAAACTCGACAAAAAACTTGAGAAATGAAAAAATTGCTTAAATTTCATTAAAAACACATTTTTTTTGCAAAATTCAATGACAAGATGAATCCAATGAATCCATAAATGAGTACAAAAGTTTTTTCTATTAATTTTGATTGAATTTAATGTAAATTTATTATAAAATCACATTCTCATGCGGAATCCCGATGGCTAAAAGCCTGAAAGTCTGATACATGAAAACAGTAAAACTAGAACTAGAAGCAAATACTAAAAAACAACTAAATACAACATGCTAGTCTTTCCTCTTCCCTAGTCTAGCAACAGCTAGGGAAGAAGGGGTGGGTCTTCTAGTCCTGCCGCGTGTGTGTGGTGCTGGTGGCAGTGGCTGCGTTGCTACTGTTGTTGGCTCTGGCTGTGGTGCTACTGCTGCTGGCTCTGGCTGAATCTCATCCATATCCTCAAGAATGTCCTCCAACCCTACATCTTCGAATCTTGATGCACTCACATCCTCCATTTCCTATCTCTCTAAGTCAAGTATTTCATCTGTGCTAAACAATGGAGGTTGCTCCTCTCGCCCTGTCCAATCACTATAAGGATCTATCTCATCTAAGTCAATAGGATCTAGTGATTTTTCTTCAACTCTCTTTATGCGCAACCAAAGGTTGTATTGCAAAAAGACCAGGTCATTGAGGTGCTTTTGTGTTAACTTGTTCCTCTTCTTCGTGTGAATGGACTTGAACAAGCTCCAATTGTGCTCACAATTGGATGCACTACAAGGCTGACATAGAATGCAGAGGGAAATTTTTTGTAGATTTGGGGATTTTCCACCCCAATTTTTCCACCAAACATCTGCAAAAAAGAAAAAGAAAATTGAAGAGTTAGAAAAAAAATTCAAAACACATTTTATCAAATTCTAAGATACATGTGAAATAAACTTAAAATTTAAAGACTCTAAATTTTATACCTAGTGGCAGAGTGGTTCTTCCTCTAATAGCCAGCTCCGAAGAAAAGAGATTACCAGTTGCCTCCTTGTATATATCCATCTCCTTGACGATGAGGTCTCTCACTACAATCTCATATTCCATCCTCTGAATGCATGTTGTGAGCCCCTCCATAACCTCTCCATTAGGATCAGAGAAGCTCTCTAAGAAGAGATAAGAAGGGTTGAGGAAGTACCCTGCTGCATGGATGGGTTGGTGGAGTTGATTGTTCCACCTCCTATCAACAATCTCCCATATGGGATCAAATTTGAGGTTGTCCCCCATGTAATAACTTTTGATGGCCTCCTTGGCCCTATCCATGGCCTCATAAATGTATCCCATTGGGTTTTCATCCCCATCTACCAAGCGAGAGGACTCTAACCAAGGGCTCCGACACCTAGATTAAAAATACAAAAAGATCAAAGTTAGAAATTTATAATGAAAGGCTTAAAGTTAAATTAAAAAATATATATTTATATTCAACTTGAGATTAAAATTAAAATCAAAGTTTTGAAGTTACCCTCACGATCTCTGTAGCTTTTTGTGCAAACAAGGGGTTGAAGACTATTGCAAAAATTCTCTCTCCTTCGGCCTTCTTTGAATATGAGGAGTCATTCCATGCTTGACTCACGAACATTTGTTTTAGAGAGCCCAAAGAATCCACAATGCTTTGCAACGTTAGGAAAATTGTTTCAAACCTTGTGGCACCTGATCTCACCAACTCCTTCCCTTACGTATGCTCTCTCATCAAATTAAGAACCCAAGGGTGATTGTAGATATATTTTGTGATGCTCCTTTCATCATCTACAATTGGTGCCACCCAAACAAGTTTTCCTATGTCCTCCAAAAGAAGGTCAAGGCAATGAGCTGCACAAGGTGACCAAAAGAGTGATGGATGTCTACTCTCAAGCATCCTTCCATTTGCCACATATGCTGTTGCATTATCTGTGATGACTTGCACCACATTAGCAATCCCCACCTCCATCACAACTTCATCCAACAACGTACACAATGTATCTGCAGTTTTTATCCTATTGGAAGCATCCACCAACTTCCAAAACACAACTTCACCTTTGGAAGCAACCAAAAAATTAAGGATGGTCTAGTTTCTCCCATCTATCTACCCATCAGAAAGAATTGAGCAGCCAAATTTCTTCCATTTATTTTTTTTCTCTTCCACCACATGCATTGCCCTTTCGGTTGCATTTGTGAGCAACCTGCAAGTACAAAGTAAAATAATTAAATAAGTACAAAATTGTAAGTTTTAAACAAAAAATAGCTTGAATTCTACATAAATAATAAATTAATTTAAATTTTAAATTAAAGAACATAAAATTTAAGTTCACTTGTCACTTACCTCCCACTCAAATCTTTGTGAGAAGATGGCTTGTAGCCTTTTCCCACAACTGTCAATGAAGTGACCATATTGTGCCAATAGGGACTACTTGCCACATTGAATGGTATGTTATTGAAATACCAAAAATCAGCACATGCCATGTCGGCATGTTCATGCACCTCCTTGTTCCACCCTGTAGCCTCTAATGATACCTGTGCTCCTGGTGTGTTTCTTGGCACAAAAAAACTATGTGGGTTGCGTGAAGATGAAGGTGGTGGTGGCATTGGCACTCTAGTCAAACTAGAGGAAAAGGGGGGCCTAGAGGATGGTGTGGTTGTGGCTATGGCGGTTGTGCCATGAGTGCGAATCCGTGGACCACAAAGAGATCCCACAATGCCAATAATATCTGCATCCTCATCCAACTCTATCTCCATGTGCTCGACCCCATGCTTCTGAGTCCCATGGGCATGCACATGTCCACTTGCTATGGATGCTGCTATGGCTTTTTTAGCCCTCTCCCTTTGCATTTTTTTTCCTCAGCAAGTGAAAGTAGGGCAAGCATCTCTCTTCTTTGGCCCACAAACCTTGGAATCACGTTGAGGAATGCCTGCTAGATTGTATTTGAGGTGATTTATGCCTCCATGATATGTATTTTTGCATTCACCGCAAACAATTGTTCTAGGCACTGGCCCTCTCACACCATATTTCCATGTAGGGTCTCTAGCCCCTGTAGGACGAGTGCCTAAAACCCATGATGATGTTGTGTGAGGGGTGGAACTTGATGGGGCAGGGGCGGAACCTGATGCTGAGTCTGAACCAGAGCCAAAAGCCATTATAGTGTGTAATGTGTATTCACTAATCAATGATCAATCTACACATTCAAAAAATATGTACAACATATTAGTTTTTTTTTTTTGATGAATAGGCAGGTATCTATATTAATAAAATATAAGCATACATATTCAAAAAAAAAGGGTGGGTGGTAGAGAGGCACACCCCGAGAGTCACATGGGAAAAGCCCAGAAAACTAACAAATAACATGGGCTAAGCCCAGAAGTCCAAAATAACAAAGCTAAAAAAGGCCATTAAGTGGCCAGAGTGGTGCCAGCAGAGCCAGGAGGGTCTTTGTCATCCAAAATTTTCCCCCATATATCAGCGGGGTTTGGAGTGACGTCAAGGGGAGGACCACAACCATCATTAGCATCTTTTTTTCCTTTATCTTCTTCCTCACGCCGGGGCGAGATAGCAAGCGCCATACGCGGGAATGTTTTATAAGAACCTAGCCACCTAGAGCCAAAAGTAGGAGGATTAGCAGAGGGCCACCCACTACCACCGCCGCTCCCCAAAGCACCACCAAAAGGCCACCCCTAAGTAGCTCGCGGCGGAGGGGAACGGTTATGTCGAGGAGTGCGAGAATCTCGCTGAGGCCGGGGCTGGGAAGTGTGACGGGCAGAGCCACTCCGCTGTCGGCCCCAGGAGGGCGATCGGTTGTGGGAAGAGGTGGGCGAGGTGGGGACCCGAGCAATAGTACAAGGGGCATTGCCCTAGTGATCCAGAAGAACCTGGAGGTGAGCAACCTCAAGTGCAACTTTGTTAGCTTGCACTTGAACCTGTAAAGCACATTAGAGCAAATCATAGCTTTAGCATATAGAGAAATATGAATATCCATTTGAGAATGTGAAAAAATACAAGCATTTATGTCCTTCCAAATATTGAAAAGAATTTCCACCCTAAAAGTGTGCCAGAGCTGGGTGAATTTTGTAGGAATTCTGGGAGAATCTCTAAGCAACACCATATGTCAGGAGAAAGGTTTTGGCTGAAAGGGCTAAAAAAAGTCATGAATCCAAGTCCAAAGCTGCTGAGCTCTGGGACAAAACCAAAAAAGATGCTTAAAATTCTTAGCTTTCCCACAAAAAAGGCAGTAAGGGTCCCAGACCCCCAGGTGAACCAGCTGAGAGCCCACAAGCAAGCCTTGGAAAATAATACACCAAGCAAAGTGGGTGAGCTTCGACTCAACACTTGCAGACCAAGTGGCAGCAAATATTTTACGCCAGACATGAGTGGTAGATTGAAGAAGCCACCTCTGGTTTAAACTCTGAATAATAGGAAAATGTGGTGAGAGCCACCTATAACCAAGCCGAGGTTTGTAGTTCCTAAAAGGGGTGTTTGGAAACCACTTTCAGCCTTTCCACCAAGGTTTGGTCCCACGAATTCCAACCTTATGAAGCATCTCAGTAGGAATGGCATTCACTAGGCCATCATAAGTAGTACGGTCCTGGTTTTGAAGTCTGTACTGGGCATGAAAAGCATCCCACGACATGATATACATGGTGGGTCTGGAAAAAATATGATGCAGGGTTTGAATACCCTTGTGAAATCTGAGCTCCTTAATCCCTTGCGACTTAGCCAACGGTTGACCATTACTAGCAAAAAGAGGTGACCACCAAACATTATGCTGGTTGAGAGACAGACCATCTCGAAAACTAGAGCCAGCCCAACAGAGCCAGGGTTTGACAGTTTCCCAGGCTCGCCAGATACTTTTGACAACAAAAGTCCCAACAATCTGGATTGGTTCATTCATTACCAGAAGGGTTTGAAATCCAATCCCCTTCTAGGCAGGTCTATGAACAGGGGAACCGGATTGAATTCTATGCCTGAGAAGAATTTTCTAGGCCTCATTCCCAGTAAGGGCACAAATAATCCATTTGACACATAGAGCAGTCCCTTGCCGTTGAGTAGAAAGAAGCCCAAGGCCTCCCGAATCTCTGGGAAGACAACAAAATTCCCAAGCCACCCGATGAAACCCTTTGTGAGTTTCAGAAGAGGCCCAGAGAAAATCACGAAGCAGCTTCTCAAGCTTGCCATAGGCAGCTTTAGAGGGGGCCCAACAAGAAGAATAGTAGACATGGGTGGTCTCTAGGATTTTGGAACACACCTAGAATTTCCCAGCTAAAGAAAGGGGCTTAGTAACCCCATAAGTAAGTTTCTGCTCAACTCTAGAGAGCATGGCTTGCCAAAGCTCAGCTAGAGACACCTGAAAAGCAAAGGGAATGCCCAAAAACCAAAACACTTCGCCAGACCCAATCCACTTCCAACCATACTGCTGCAGCCACACTGGGGAGGGCAAGATAAATTTTTGGTAACACAAATTTTTATGCCACTGGATGGCAGAGTTGGAGGAAAGACAGAAAATATTAAGACACTCAAGAGCCGCCGCAATAGAGTCTTCATCTTCTAGAATGGTGAGAAATGAGTCATCAACAAAATGGCCATTAACAAGCTGAGCCTGAGAATTGGGCAGGGAAATGCCCTTGACTCGCCGTTGGGAAACATCATTGGCCAAAAGATAACCAAAACCCTCGGCTGCAAGCACATATAAAGAGGGGGCCAACGGGCACCCTTTCCTAATAGAACAAAAGAGTTCAAAGGAAAAGGATTGGCGACCATTGATGGTGATACAAGTTGAGGCATCTGCAAAGAGCATTTGAACAGATTGAATGAAATTGGGCCCAAAACCTAGGACTTGTAACATGGCCAGGATAAACGGCCATTCAATCTGATCATAAACCTTGGCAAAGTCAATCTTAATGAACACAGTTTCTAGTTTGAGCATCTGGCCCATTCCATGCCTTCCCAGATGGCAATGATATTATCTAGAATAAATATGGATTTGATGAACCTAGTTTGCTCCAGGTGCACAATCTGAGGCAGAAGATGTCAGATTTTAAGAGCCAAGGCCTTGGCAATAATCTTGTAGGAGACATTGGGAAGTGTGATAGGTTGCCAGTTACAGATGTCTTCTGGGTCACTTGGTTTAGGTATGAATTTTATGTTAACTTTATTAATTAAATTACCCAGGGAATTAGAGTGAAACGCTTCTAAGTAAACTTGATGCAGATCATGCCCGATATCATCCCACATGGCTTTGTAGAATTCACAAGGGAATCCATCAATTCCCAGGGCTTTGTCATCAGCCATGGAATACACAACCTCTTTGAGATCATCAATTGATAACAATTGATCGCAAAAAAAAATTTGAGCTAAAGAAAGCTTATTTGGCACTACAACAAGGCAATCCTGAAGGGCCTGCTGTCGCATAGGCGTGATTTCCTGCGCAGTGAAAACTTGCTCATAATGATGCACAAAGGCCTGGGGAATTTCAGGCAGCTCAGAGAGCACTTGAGTACCATCTTTAATTTTTTTAATGCCCGGGGAAGTGTGCCTGAAACACAAAGCCAAGAAAAACTCTTTGGAGGTACGGTCACCAACTTTTAGCCAGTGCAACCGGGCTTTGATTTGTGCTCCTTGAGCAACATAGCTATTAGCAATTTGATTTTTGTGCCTTAGCTCTGCCACCCTGACTTCAAGAGAGGGGGAAAAAGGGTGGCTTCCAAAGCCTCAGAGGCAGCACAGAGGTCAGCGGTGGTAGCCTCATAAGATCGTCATAAAAAAATAGCCAGTTGGCGCCCATAAATGCACAAAATCTAGCCGTGCGGATGATAGCTTCATTCCACCAAGAAATCCAGCCTGTATGATGAGCCGGTCTGCACTCCAAATTTCAAACTCTGCGAATGTAGACCAACATATTATTTTTTTAATATAAAAAAAATTAAAAAACAACCTAAAATCATTAAAACTTCAAAAATCTAGAGCTAAATTTGATTTAAATTGATACAAATGTGTTTAAATGAATTATCAATTAACATTATTAACTAATCTTATCATTCTACACAAAAAATGAACCTAGGTCTGAAAATTTCAAAAAATAGTGAAAAAATGAAAAAAATGAGCAAAAATCAAAAAAAGATTGTGATGAATCTTGTTTTTTGGATTCTAAATGCAAAAAAAATTGTTTCTTTATGCTCTATCATGTCTTTTTTTCAATTTGGAATGAGTATTTTGCAAGAAGAATGAAAGAAAATAATTAATCAAAAATAAAAACCCTACTTGTGAATTGAATTTCCCTTCAAAATCCACACAAAATGGCGTTTGAATCCGCTCTCCTCGATGGTAAATCATTGGAAATGATATCTCCTTGCTTGGGGGGGTGGGGGGGGGTTGAGGGGGTTATCTCCTCACACAAATTATCAAGTGATTTTGAAATGAAATGAACAACATAAAAGACGTTTTCTGACTTTATTCTTGCGCAAGCGAGTTTTTTCATCAGACTCGCGAGTTTTTGGCGAGTACTCTCCACTAAAAACTCAAAAAAACTCGTTTTTGGGGGTTTGGCGAGTTAACTTCGAAAAAACTCATTTTTTTTAAAAACTCGCGAGTTTTTTAAGACTCGGCGAGTTCTCTGCGAGTATGCCAACTATGGTATAACTAATCTATATTAATCTAAACAACTGAAGATGATGATGAAAATGATAATGCAAGACATGAGATGGAATGAAATGAACTTAAGATGCTTAGAATAACAGATCTATATTAATCTAAAAAAATTAAAATGATTATGAAAATGATAATGTAATGAAATGAAATGAAAATAAAATTAACTTAAGATGCTTAAAATAACAAATCTATATTAATCTAAACAACTCGAGATGATGAAAATGATAATGCAATGACAGGAGATGAAATGAAATGAACTTAAGATGCTTAGAATAACCAATCTATGTTAATCTAAACAACTTAAGATGATGATGAAAATGATAATGCAATGACATGAGATGGAATGAAATGAACTTAAGATGCTTAGAATAACCAATCTACATTAATCTAAACAACTTAAGATGATGATGAAAATGATAATGAACCTGAGTGAATAATGATAGGTATGTTAATGTAATGCATAGTGAGATGAATGATGATGGGTATGATAATACTATTGTCAAAACCCATAGGAATCCTATTAGGAAGAATAGATGGAAGAAGAACATTTGCACAACCGAAATCACTAACCATAGGCTAGGGAAAGAATTGGATGGGGATAGATGCAATGCAATGGGATGATAAATGAAATGCAAACCTAATGCCATTTTTCCATATTAGGAGCACTGATTTTTGCTATAGCATAGGACATGATACACCAAGGTATGAGGAACCAGGGCCGATTAGTGTCAAATACGAAAGACAAACAAAACAAACAAGAAGGTTATCCCAACACTCCAAAACCACAAGGGCTTTGGTCAGGCCAGGTGATGGAATAACCACAAGCACAAAGGATGCCCCAATGTAACACAAGACCACGAGGATCTTGGTGGGTAATACGTGAGACAACCAAGAAGGAAAGAACACACAAAATCAAGATATGCCCTTATGTTTACCTATCAAAAGACCACCATGATATGATGGATCGTGGTGACCCTGCAAGACATAATAGGAAGCTCAAATGATGAACAAAATACCAAAAGAATTAAAATATCACAATAAATTTCAAACATCCTTTGCCATAGGATCAATAGATGGATGGGATTGATGCGATATGTTTTGAGGAAGGATACATCCTATTAAGACCAAAGATGGAGGGTAGATTAGGTGATCGATATGACTCAAGATACTCGAAACCAATTGAACCTCATGGTACTAGTGGATCTTATTTTGAGGAACCAGCTAAATGGGGACACACTTGACGATATGACATAGGACCAAGACACACCCTAAGGACAAACCTAGGGTCTCGGGGGCTCATCGATTGATGGCCTTGCCTATGTGAAAGTGTAGAGACCTCGTAGTTAGATAAAATGACCATGGATAAAAGTGGAAAGAGTCCAATGGAGACATCGATGGATGAAGAAGACTGACATGACAGGACAAAAAAAATCCTTGAGGGTTGATCAAATTATTATCCTTGCCTACGTGAAAGTGTAGAGGCATCGTAGTTTGACAAAATGGACAAAATATGACACGAGACCGACAGACAACACCAATATACAGATGATAAAAATATCAGAGTCAAGATAAAAGCTCAATATTTAGGATAGCCAATCTGAATCATCCAATGCTCAACCAAAACATACTAAGCAACAGATAATAGGATGTTGATGGGAGGATGGGTATGATATGATATGAGGATAGGATACGTAGATAGGACAGATGGAAGCATAAAGGGAAATAGGATGCAAGGTAGATAATAATTAAGCCCTCTATGAAAGGTTCTTGTTGCCAGGTTTTAACCAAACGTACTTATCCAAGGCGGCACCAAGGGTGGTTTTTACAATACAACAAATTATTTCTCTTTACTATTTTTTTTGACTTTTTTGACTTTTTTGTATTTTTGCTGATTTTTGACTTTTTTAAGTATTTTTCAGGTAGGGTAACCCAACTGACCTAGGTGTAAAACCTTTTAAGGTGCATGATGTTGATAGGCTCTTCCAAGAGTTCCCCCTTAGGTGTTGCAAGTCAATATGCCCCAAAACTATATTTTGAGATGACAACATATGGACCTAACCAATTTGTTTCAAACTTTCCCTTCTTTTCTCAATCCTATTAGGTACATTGATTCTCTTTCAGGACTAGATCACCAACATTCAATTGGTGAGGACAAACCTTTTTGTTGTAACTTCTCCTAAGATGATGTTGATATGCTTGGAGATGATTATAGGCCTTGATGTGTTTCTCATCTAGGAGTTCAAGCTGACTTAACCGTGTGACTCAAGCATCTTTATCACTAATTAAATTCTTCAAAGAGATTCAAAGTGATGGGATCTTGACTTCAATCAACAAGATAGTTTCAGTGCCATAAAAAAGGGAGTATGGGGTAGCGCTAGTAGGGGTGTGGATGGATGTGTGATATGCCCAAAGGGCGGGATTAAGATGGAGGTGCCAATCACAACCAGTGTTATTGACAACCTTTTTGAGGATTTTAATAAGTGTCTTGTTGGTTGCTTCAACTTTTCATTACCTTGAGGGTAATAGGGGTTGACCAACGATGTTGGATGTGATAGGTTTCACAAAGGTGTTTCATATACTAGTTTTTGAAAGGCTCGCCATTATCGGTGATGATGGTGGAGGGAATACCATATCGATAGAGAATATGGTATAGGATGAATTTTGAAATTTGAATACCAGTGATTTGGGAGAATGGAATTGCTTCCACCCACTTGGTGAAGTATTAAGTGGTGGTGATGATGAAGGTGTGACCATCAGATGAGGGAGGGTAAATCTTGTTGATTAAGTCAAAACCCCATTGTGAAAAAGGCCATGGTGCAATAATAGACTACAAATCCTGTGCAAGAGCATGTATTAGATCTACATGTTGTTGACACGGTACACATTTCTTTACAAACTCACAAGCATCATGCTCCATAGTGGGCCAGTAATATCCCACTCTTTGAATTTTCTTCACTAAGGCCATCCCATTAGAATGAGACTCGTAAAAACCACTATGCACTTTGTTTAATGCAACATGAGGTTCCAATTCGCTTAGACATCAAAGGAGAGTGTCGTCATACCCTCTACGATAAAGTGTATCTCCCACGATTGTGTATCGAGAAGTGCATTGGATGAATGATTTACATTGGTTATGGGTGAGGTCAAGTGGTAGGATATTGTCATGTAAATAGGCATAAATGTCATGATACCAAGGTGATTCGAGACCCACGATATCACACACCATTTTTTTTTCAAGAATATCGTACGCTGGGATTAATAGTTGTTCAACGGAGAACTCACAATATGTTCAATCTTTAGGCATGTCAATAAGGGAGCCAATTGTAGCCATAGCATCAGCTGCCTTGTTTTGCACTCTAGGAATTTTCTCAAACTGGATATGGGTGAAATATTTCTTGAAGTCATCTACCATGCGCTTGTAAGGTAAAAGCTTATCATCCTTAGTTTGAAACTCGTCATTGACCTATTTGATTATCAGTTGGGAATCACAAAAGACACGTAGACAAGTGATATTCCATTGGACAGTAATTCTTAGACTAGTGATTAGAACTTCATAGTCAACAATTTTGTTTGTGCATGGAAATGCTAGCTTGAATGAATTCGAAATGTAGTCACCTTGAGGAGTGACAAAAAGAATGCTCGCACCAACCCCATTGTGAGTATATGACCCATCAAAATACAATGTCCATGTATCTGATTCTGAAACTTTGAGGACCTCTTCATTAGGAAACTCAACTACTAATGGATATGCATCGACCAAAGGAGCATCGACCAATTGATCTGCTATCAATTGTCCTTTGATTTCTTTACAATCCACATATTCTATGTCAAACTTGCTAAGTAACATAACCCACTTGGCCATGTGCCCAGTTAATGACGTTCTTGATAACATATATTTGAGTGGGTTGACCTTTGATATGAGCTTGATAGGATGACTGAGCATATAGTGTTGCAACTATTGTGAACTGAAAACAACTGCCAAAAAATATTTTTCCATGGGAGAATAATTAAGTTCATAGCCCACAAGTGTACGACTAATATAGTAGATGGCACTTTTTTTGGAGACCTCATCATGTTGTGCCAGTAATGCCCCTAGTGCAACTGATGTAGCTGAGATATATAACAGTAGTGGCTTCCCCAAAATGGGAGGCATCAGAATTGGTGGATTGGCTAGATATTCCTTGATCTTGTCGAAACCTTGCTGACACTCTGAATCCCATTTGAAGGTGATATATTTAAGCAAAAGGTGTGTAATTGACTGGCATTTATCAACAAGTTGGGCTATGAAACGCCTAATATAATGTAATTTTCCTTGCAGACTTCTTAACTATTTTAGATTGTGTGGCGGGGGCATTTCCATTATTGCCTTGACTTTCGTCGGATCCACTTCGATGCCCCTTCTAGATACTATGAATCCTAACAATTTTTCAAATGTGACACCAAACACACACTTTTTTGGATTCAAGTGCAACTTATATTGTTCTAACCACTCAAAGATTTTGCTTAGGATCCTCATATGCTCTTCTCTTGTCTTGGATTTCCCTAGTAGATCATCAACATAATCTTCCATTATAACATGGATGAGGTTGTGGAAGATGATAGTCATTGCATGTTGATAAGTTTCCCCCACATTCTTGTAACCAAAGGGCATGACATTGTAGCAAAAAGTGCCCCAAGGGTTGATGAAAGAAGTCTTGTGTTGATATTCAGGTGCAATTCTAATTTGATTATAACCAGAAAAGCCATCCATGAGGGATAGCATAACATGTCCTGCTATGATATCTACCAACATGTCAATGTTAGGGAGCGAGAAATCATCTTTCGGGCAAGCTTTATTAAGATCCCAAAAATTTGTATAGATTCTAATGTTCCCATTAGGTTTGGCCACATGTACTATGTTAGATATCCAATCATAATAATCAATTGGTCTGATGAATCCATCCTATAATAGTTTTTCCAATTCTTTCTTGACAAGGCCACTTGAGGGTGCATTTTTTTGAACTTCTATTTAACTGGTTTTGCATCTGGATGAACATCAAGATGATGTAAAAATAACAAGAGATCCAATCCTGGAATATATGAATAGGACCATGCAAAGTTAATGATCCATTCCTTTAGCAAGTTAACAATGATGGGATACTCTTCCTTTGACAATGACTTGGCCACATAGGTGAATTTGGGCTCTTCTTTTGTTCCCAAATTAATTTTTTTTGTCTCTTCGATCATAATTGAAGACCATTCAAATAAATGATCTCCAACAAGGGGAAGATGAACATCCCCATCCTATAGCACCTCATCGAGGTTTTCACTATTGGATACACCCTTTATTTTTACTTTTGATGAGTTAAGAAGTGCGTCGGGGAGGTTTTCATTGGGCAACTCTTTTTTGTTTTGTTTCATTTTTTTTTGTGGTTAGGGTGTTCATCTTCCCCCAATCCCATGAGATGTATATAAGCATTCTCTGAAGGAAAAATGTCTATAGGTTCACTTCCTCGTAGGTCCCAAAAAATAAAGTTAGGGTGACAGAGGGAAAGGTTGATGGAAAAGACAGACGTGGATTCAAAAAGGGAGGGGAGATCTACGTCATCGTATGAGAGTATGATGGCTTCTTCTTCAGGTATGTCGTCGAGGAAATCGTTATCTGTATTGACATTATTCGACGTGCTAGTGGATGGTGTGGGACCCTTTTTCTTTTTTTCATAGCCTAATCCCAAATGCTTAGGTCACACAGGTGTCTTAATGGGTTGTAATCTTCCATGTTCCTCTACACCAAGCGTTCCCCCTTGATAGTTGTATTTTTTCACTAGCTTTGAAGCACGGGGATAAAATTCTTGGAAGTATTCAATGAGAGGAGGTGATGGATCAAGTTCTTCTCTGTAGACCCATTGACTGATGTCTTCATCTACCTAATCTTGTAGTTTCCCTAGGGACTGGAAAATGGTAGAACCCATGTTCTTAGAGCTGATAATTTTGGTCTTCATTTCCTCCTTTGGTGCAGACTGAGAAGGTTTACCGTAGGTGCGAGGAGATGGAGGCATGGTTGCCACATTAAGAGTTGCATGCATCTCATATTCCTCACAACCTTTATCAATGATCTAGACCTTGGTAATGGTGGATTCAGATGCACTGGATGGAGTGCATGATGTGTTGGATGATGAATTGGAGGATGGATTGGAAGGCGATGCCTAAGGTGCCCCCACCTATACTCCTAGACAATATCATGAGTGGGGGAAAGAAGCTTCTAGAGCATGATAGTACTCAAAAGGCCGAGGATCTGCATGGATGGTTACTTCGACCCCATTGTATGGGAGCTTCAAGCATTGGTGATAGGTGGAGGGAACGACTTGCATGGCGTGGATCCATGGTCAGCCAAGGAGAAGGTTATATGAAAAATCCAAATCAAGGACGTGGCATGTAGTGTACTACATGATGGGGCCAACCTGGATAGGAAGACAAATAATACCTTCAGAGTCCCTTTCTACGTTGTCGTAGGCCTTGATTGTAATGGTTTGACTGTCCAAGTCAACATGAGTATACCTTACATGTTTTATAAACTATAAATGTACATAGATTGAGGGTAGAGCCATTATCTACCAAGACCCATTTTACCTTATGGAGGGTCACCAATACCTCAATGTGTAAAGCATAGTTATGGGATGGATCGATCAATGGCATATCATTTTGGTTGAATCCTAGCTGATAGGTGGCTGAAAAATATCCTACTAAAGCTTGGAACTAGGTAGGATCAATGTTGTTGGGCACATGCATATCTTGAAGAGATTTTGTAAGGATTTCTTGGTGGATTGGGGAGGACCTAAGCAAATTCAAAATGGATATTTGGGCTAGGGTCTTACCAAGATGGTCAAGGATATTGTACGATGAGCTCACAAGAGTTAGCTGAGATGAAGTGGAAGGCCTGAGAACTGATATGTGTGTATGACATGTGGTAACAACACATTGAGGGTCTTTTCCTTTGACATGAATCATAGATACACGTGGCTCCACCTGATTCATACACATAATAATGGTCTCATAATTATATGGCACATTTTTATAACTAATATTATTAGTGTTGTTATTTTGGCTGTTATTGTTAGGCCTGAGGTTTGCATTTGAGGTACTGGGACCCTGATTATGCTTTAGGAAGGCATTCTGATATATCTATAATTGAGCATTGGACGATGTAGCCTGATTTGCATCCACTATAATATCACCTCAATCTATGAGATCTTGTATATAACATTTAAGTCCTTGACACTTATTAGTGGAGTGACCTTTGATCTTGTGATAATCACAATACTCGTTCTCTCTGTACCAAGCAGGATTCATCTTTGACTCATCAAAAGTCTTTGTCACAGGATAGGTAACCACATAGTTTGCTTGAAGCAGCCTCTTGAAAACAACATTTGAAGGTTCTCCCAAGGGAGTGAATGAGTGCTTATTATTCCTTGATTGTATTGATTGGACTGTGGTGGATGATGGAGTGCACCTTGCATTACGGATATGACATTAGAAACCGATTTTGGATTGGGGACATACTACAATCTTTGTGAAGTGTTGGCTACTTGGATTGTTTAGTGTTGGTGACACCATCATTGACAACATTTTTATTCTTGTTCCAGTAGTGGGATTTGTCTCCAGATGATTTATCTTTATCTTGGTTAAATAT
This sequence comes from Sequoia sempervirens, assembly GCA_007258455.2. Taxonomy (NCBI): domain Eukaryota; kingdom Viridiplantae; phylum Streptophyta; class Pinopsida; order Cupressales; family Cupressaceae; genus Sequoia; species Sequoia sempervirens. The sequence continues at coordinate 89,994 of VDFB02270609.1, forward strand.
TTTGATTTGGCCTTTAGCAATAAGGGCCATCTCGATGGTAATTCCCTTCTCAATGACCTCTAAAAAGGTGGTAATGCAATGGAGGTGCAAGTTATGGGCCAGTTAAGGGTGGGAATTTGCAACAAAGATGGTTACCAAGTCCTTCTCATTAAGATTGGATTTTAGCCGACTAGCCAAGGCTCACCACCTTTGTAGGTAGCTTGCAAATGTTTCTCCCTCATGTTGCTTATCTTTCAAGAGGTCTAGAGTGTCTATGTCCTTCTCTATATTGAAGAAACAATGTGCAAAAAAAATTTCTAACAAATCCACGAAGGAAGAAATTGACCTCTTTAGAAGACCCATGAACTAGTCTAGGGCTTGCCCCGTTAGGCTCCTAGGGAACAATCACAAAAGATAGTTGTCATTATGCAAGACTTCTTGGAAATGCATGTAAAATTCTTGCAAGTGGTTTCTTGGGTCACTCCTTCCTTTATACTTATCAAATTTTGGCAATTCAAAGTGCTTAGGGAAGGGGACGAGTGATATGGATGGATCAAATGGATAAGGATAAATCTCCTCAAATTTGAAGGACTTCTTGGACATCCCCGCTTTCAAGTCTTTAAGGGCGGCCTTCATATCTTCCCACTCCTTATTAATTGGTATTGAGGAGGAAGGACCTGATGGATTGGACTGATTGTATGGGAGATATTGCTGATGTGATGGTGGTGGAGGCAAAATGGACTAATCATATGATGGCAGAGGTGGGTATGAAGGGATTTTTTGGTATTGATCAGTATACATGGATTGAGGATTGGCGTAGGTTTCTTGGTACAATGGTGGGGCTTGATAATATGATAAAGAGACATCCTACTAATATGATGGTGATTGTTGAGAATAAAATGGATTGGATTGGTAGTTGTATGTAGTTTGTTGTTGGGAAGCATATGGAGGTTGTTATGGATTGGATTGTTGATAGTAGGTGCTTTGTTGTGATTGTTGGAGATTAGTGTCTGATGGTATTTTTTGGGATTGTTGTGGATTATAGTAATAATAATTGGTATTGGGATTGTTGTGGGTTATCCTTGCTCATAGATCCTCATGGGGTGAACTACCCTATATTACCTCAATGGAACAACACAGAAGTTCTAGAATCTGAAAGAGAAGATCACAGAGGGTCTTTGGACAAACTGATAGGCTCTCGGCCAAAGGATGTTAGCGCAAAAAGTGGACGACAACGCAACGCGCTGGAATTTCAGAGGAGCGTTGTTGTCTCGTACGGATCAGAGGACGAGTTTATCATAGAAACACCTAAAGTGACTATTTCTACCCCAAATGATAAGACCACAAAATATAGTAAAATAGCAAAAAGCGATAGGACTGAGATAAAGAGATATAAATGACAAAGGTAAGGAGAAGAAAAGGAAAGAAATACTTACAACCATGTGAGCGATGAAGCCTCCACTGAACAAATGTCTTCAAAACATGCAAGCGTGATATCTGGAGAGAATGTTGGGGCTGTATAGGGGTTTGCCTCAGTCAAACCCCCATTTTGGTGTTCCCACCTCCATAGACAACCAAGAAGATAAAGAGAAAGAGTGTAAAGCATGTGGTGAAAGCAAAACCCGCTCAGGAGTAGAACCCGCACCATGAATAAGTGTGTGATAAAAGAAAACCCCACTTGAGGAGGAGAACCTGTATCACAAATAAGTGTGTGATAAAAGCAAGCCTCGCTCGAGGAGGAGAACCCATATCATGAAATAAATGTGCAAATAGTAGGGGATATGGAATCCCAAGATACTCACAAGCATAGAAGGGAGATAAAACTGCAAAGAGTATTATAATGGAATCTTGAGAGAGCTTGGCATTGCTACGACAAGCTGTATAAAGTATGTGTAAGAAAGTGATGGAGTCAAGCTAAAGACTGGCATAATGGAGCTAGTTATGGAGGAAAAAGTCCCTCAAATGAAGTGAAAAAAGGACTTTTAAGGAGGGAAAAGAAGCTTCTCGGGCCGTTTCAGAGAATCCTGAGCTGTTTCTACTAACAAACTTAGATGATAAGTGGAAAACATGTTCGGAAATAGTCATTTGAGCATTGAAACATCGCAGGACATACATGTGATGCGCTAGTATCTGGACATGTTACGCTACAAAAAAATGCTAACCAGAAAGGCACAAAGTCTGATGCAAAATTAACACGCAAGGGTGGCTGCTAAAAAGGGGTGTTGGAGCATCTTGAGAGGAAAAAAGGTTGATGCAAGGGATAAAATGAGCCTACTCAACATGCTAAAGGATCAGACACTAAAGTGGAAACAAGAATGTAAGGGAAATCGCAAGGGTGTAATTTCTCTCTTATACATTTTCCCCCCACTTTAGCGGGCATATGAATCCACATTAATATGCACGCTAAAGGAAATCTAATAAACATAAATAACATCATATGCCAAAAGGATATTGTAGAGGAAGCAGATAATTCTTCGAACCATGGAAGCATGCTCCCAGACTGACGATCTGCAAAACCAATACATTAGTCAAGAGAAACCTGCACCGGATAGCAATGTTAGAACATAAAAAGCTAAAGGATTTGAATTAGCAAAGTGAAAGAGACCTCAATGTGAAAGGTTGTCTCAATACTATGTGTCATCCCTAAGTAATACATAGAAGAATTCAAAGATGAAGAAAGAAGGAACCTATACTCAAGATGAAGAAGGTGCATATCTTCAATTCGGTATATGCAAGAGATAAGAGAGATGAACAAAGTGCATGATGAAAGCAAAACCCGCTCAGGAGTAGAACCTGCACCACAAAAGAGGTGATAAAAGAAAACCCCACTCGAGGAGGAGAACCCGTATCACCAGAAAGTGCCTTACAAGCCCGCAGACTTGCAAGGGAGGCATCCTTCAAGAACTCTCACATGAAGGAAACCCCAAGAAGTGGACTCCGCAGAGTCAAAAAGCATCAACATGTCTACCCTCGGATAGAACATGTCAAAAAGCGTCAATACGTCTACCAGCAAATAGGATGCAACTAAAAGTGGCGGCACGTCTACCCGCAGATAGAACATGTCTAAAGCGTCAATACATCTACCTGCAGATAGAACACATCTAAAAGCGGTGACATGTCTACCCACATATAGGACATGTCTAAAAGCGGTGACACGTCTACCCGCAGATAGAACATGTCTAAAGCGTCAATACATCTACCCACAGATAGGACACATCTAAAAGCGTTGAGACATCTACCTACAGATAGAACATGTCTAAAGCAACCAGTCACGCAAACTGAGAAACTTTCAAAGGGGTCCCTCGGGAACCCGACATGAAAAGAGAGGGGTCCACTCAAGGGACGTGTTGTTTGAAAGGCAAGGTCTAGTCAGGTTGCCCCTAAGCTAGACACAATGAATTCACTTGAGAACAAAGGCTTCCAAAGAGGTCCCTTGGGAACCCTTCAAAAGATAAAAGGGGTCCACTCAAAGGATGCTTTAGTCGAAAGAGAGAGTGAAGAGGGGTCCATCACACGGGCCACACATCTTCAAAATGAGTTATCACTGCCCCCAATGCATAGGGGAGGAGAACCATGCAAGATATTTGGAACAAGATAGAGGTAAACCTCGATATCACTTGTCATGCAAGGTAAAGGCAGGTGCATCAAAAAGTGATGACACATGAATCATGAAGTTGTTTTATTTTATCCTTCAAGGCCTTACATTCACTAGTGGAATGATCGAGCACTCGATGGTATGCACAAAAAGGATGTTCTCCTTCAACATGTTTATGAATTTTATTTTGTGTAGGAGAAGGAAGAGTGATTAAGCGGGCTTTTAAAAGCCTAAAAAAAATACACTTTTTCTTAAATAAAGGATGAGGGACGTGAATCAAACCTTTCTCCTATGGGGAGAGGTTTGACTTCTCACAAGAAGAGGAAGAAGGCACGAAGGTAGAAGACAAGGGGGATAAATCAGTCCACGAGAACAAGGTTGAGTGGAATTCATGTCACCATTCAACCATGGTTCTCTTTTAGATTGTTCATCCAAAAAACCAAGCCCTAAGCTATGCTTACGAGGTACAAATTCTATAGGGACCTAAATTCCTTGTTCATTGCACCCACAACCTTTACGCTCATAGCCATATTTAGAGACGAGCCTAAATCCAGGGCCATAACATGTTTGCAAGTCTCTAAAATAAGGTGGATCCTTATAAAGAGCATTGTCCCAGCAACAGGGATCACACTCCTCTATGGGATCACCATCATTCTTATTAATAGGATTCCCAAAACTATCCTCCTTAGCTGAAGCGTAATCCTCTTCCTTAGAAGGAGGATCAATACTAAGGATATTACAATGATTCCTTGCCCTACTCCACAATATAAAAGAATAATAATCTTTGATAGCGGGTGTAGGTGATGTCAGAAGGTCTAAGTGGATCGGGTCGACTTTATATTCTCCAACGAAGGACTCTGTAAAGTCTAAAGGACCCCGATCACCACCAAGACGTGCATTCCTTTCAGAAGAGGTGGAAGGATCACACTTAGGACTCCTTGTTTTAGAAGGATCTTCTTTAGGGACGTCTACCTCAAGAGTATCCTTTGCAGTAGGTACTATTGGGGTAAACATCGACACACTAGAAGATACCGAGGGAATAAGAGTAGGCACAACTGGAGCTCGGCCAGTAGTCGCTATCTCACATAGGTGCATAGCTTCAGGGTCAGCCTTAATTGTGACTACTCGATTGTTACAAATGAATTTAATAGATTTATGCAAGGTGGATGAGACTGCACCCATAGCGTGAATCCACGATCTACCAAGAAGAAGGTTACACAAAAAATTTTCTGCCATGACATATACAAGGGTAGGAATAGTAATAGGTCCCAACCTCAAAGGCAAGACTATCGTGCCTAGGGATTGTCGACCGACATTATCGAACCCACGAAGGACAAGAGAAGAAGTATTAAGAGAGGATGGGTTAATATTAATCTTAGGCAATAGATCAATACTACATACATTGAGTGTTGAACCAACATCAATGAGAGTGTGTCTAATGCCTATCTTATTAATATTGACTATAATCATTAGAGGATCCCCTTGCTTCTGTACTTTCAGAGGTGGGAGCTCCTGCGGACAGAACGTAATATTCGACAAACCCACGCGAATATATGCCATCAATGCATCAACATCTACCACCCTAGAAGAAGAAGGCAAGAGGATCCTTTGCAAGGCTTCATGAAACATACCTTAACAAATCATAGCAGACCAAAGCAAGTCCCATAGAAAAATATTATCTGAAGTAACCCGAGGTTGCTCGACAAGATTGTAATCACTAGGTGCTTTAGCTATAGGTTTAGGAGCTTGAGGAAGTCTTGGTTGTTTATTCAGACTATTCTTGTAAGTATAGGCTACCACTCTATAAGAGGGAGCCTTAGGAAGACCAGGAGATCCATTATTTAACGGAACCCCGTCGATAGCACAAACCCTTTTAGGAGCGGGACTAGCCAGAGTCACATGAATGATTAGTATCTTAGGCCCTTGGGGGGCAGTAGAAACATCCACCACATTTATGGACTCACCACAACTAGTAGAATGATTACTTAAATAAAAATTCTCAACATCAATCCAAACAGGATCAAACGTGGAATAATTACTTCAAGAGACATTTTCAACATCGATCCAAGGCAAATCGGATGTGGAAGGGGGTTCATCGTTTGCTAATGCATCATCTCTAAAAGAGGATACATTAGAGCAGAGATGAGATTCATCATTTACAAATGCATCATTTCCAAAAGAGAGTGCATCAGACGGAGAGGGAACTTCATCATTCACAAATGCACCATCTCTAGGGGAGAGTGTATTGGAATGAATAGAAGGTAAAGTAACATTGAGAAAGGTATCAATGATTTCATCTTCTTGCAACAAGACATCCTCTTAAGCAAGAGGAATCTCATGAGAAGAATCAAAGATACTGAGTGACATGGGTAGAGCCAAGTCACCATCACATGTATCGAATGGAATATCACTAATATTTTGAACAAAGTTGGATACTGAACTGATAAAAAAAGATATTAAATCCATTATAAATTTTTTTTGAAGAATGTTCTTCACGTCAGGTTCACTAAAATGTGATATAGGGGGATTCGCTACTCATGAGTTCTCCTTGCTCAGAGATCCTCACGGGGAAAACTTCCCTATATTACCTCAATGGAATAGAGTGGAAGTTCTAGAATTTGAAAGAGGTCACAGAGGGTTTCTGGACAAACTGACAGGCTCTCGGCCAAAGGACATCAGCACAGAAAGTGGACGACAGCGCAATGCACTGGCATTTTAGAGGAGCACTGGCGTCTCGTACGGATCAGAAGACAAGTTTATCACAGAAACACCTAAAGTGACTATTTCTACCCCGAATGCTAAGACCACAAAATACAGTAAAATAGCAGAAAACAATAGGACTGAGATAAAGAGATAGAAATGACAAAGGTAAGGAGAAGAAAAGGAAAGAAATACTTACAACCGTGCGAGTGATGAAGCCTCCACCGAACAAATGTCTTCAAAACCTACAAGTGCGATATCTGGAGAGAATGTTGGGGCTGTATAGGGTTTTTCCTTAGTCAAACCCCCGTTTTGGTGTTCCCACCTCCACGAACAGCCAAGAAGATAAAGAGAAAGAGTGTAAAGCGTGTGGTGAAAGAAAAACCCACTCAGAAGTAGAAACCACACCATGAATAAGCGTGTGATAAAAGCAAACCCCGCTCAAGGAGGAGAACCTATATCATGAATAAGCATGTGATAAAAGCAAACCTCGCTCGAGGAGGAGAACCCATATCATGAAATAAATGTGCAAATAGTAGGGGATATGGAATCCCAAGATACTCACAAACATGGAAGGGAGATAAAACTACAAAGAGTGTTATAATTGAAGCTTGAGAGAGCTTGGTGCTGCTATGAAAAGTTGTATAAAGTATGTGTAAGCAAGTGATGGAGTCAAGCTAAAGACTGGCAGAATGGAGCTAGTTGTGGAGGAAAAAGTCCCTCAAATGAAGTGAAAAAAGGACTTTTAAGGAGGGAAAAGAAGCTTCCCGAGTTGTTTCAGAGAATCTCGAGCCATTTCCATTAAAAAACTTATATGACAAGTGAAAAAAATGCTCAGTAACGATTGTCTAAGCGTTGAAACATTGCAGGACGCTAGTGCGACGTGCGAACGTCCATGTGACGCACTAGTGTCTGGACACGTCATGCTACAAAACAACGCTAATAAAAAAGGCACAAAGTCCAATGCAAAATTAACACACAAGGGTGGCTGCTAAAAAGGGGTGTTGGAGCATCTTGAGAGGAAAAAAGGTTGATGCAAGGGATAAAATGAGCCTACTCAAGATACTAAATGAGTGAACACTAAGGTGGAAACAAGAATGTAATGGAAATTGCAAGGGTGCAATTTCACTGTTATACAGATAGTAATAATAATTAGTATTGGGATTGGATGTAGGGGGTTGTTGATAATAAGTGCTTTGAGGATGGTATAGGTATTGGGAAGCAAGGTTGCCTAAAATTTGTTTAGAGGATTATTGTGATTGCGATAGGATTTGAGTATGAGGTGGAGGTTGTGAGGGGATTTTTGAATGATGAGGAGGTTGAGAGGGGATTTGGGATTGTTGAGGTGGTGGTTGTGATGAGATTTGAGATTATTGAGGTGGTGGTTGATAAGATAATTGTTGTTGAGGAGGGACTTTTGATTGACGAGGAGGCTATGATGGATTACCCTGAGATTGATGTGGTGGTTGTGATGGATTACCTTAAGGATGATGCAGGGGTGGTTGTGATGGATTACCCTGAGGCTGATGTAGGGGTGGTTGTGATTACCCTGAGGCTGATGCAGGGGTGTTTGTTGATGTTGCGGTGGGATTTGAGCATGATTTGGGGGTTACGAAGGAATTTGAGTATGTTGTGGAGGTTGTGATGGGGGTCGCTATGATGGTTGTTTATGAGGTGGTTGTGATGGGATTTGTTGCGGGTTACCCTAAGGTTGATGCAAGGATGGCAGGGTGCCCTGAGGTTCTTGAGATGTGAATGGAGGTGGGGGTAAGTTTGAGGAATGTGTAGGACCAAGAGGTATATGAGGAGGGGGAACAACAAAAGGATTGTATGTATTTCCCCCAAATTTCCCAGGTGACTGACCTGATTGATGTGGTGGAAGAGGTGGTGCATATGGTATGGGGGTCAGACCTTGCAAAATGTTCACACTTTATGGATTAAAGGGATCAAGACCTTGAGGATTGTTTGGATCTTGATCACTGATAAAGCCCTATGGATTGTTAGGACTAGGACCTTGGGAATTTTTGGGATCATGCGCCACACCCATGACTGAAATATGAACTAGAGGGGGTGGGACTTGATAACATACATCATTGCCAAATCCTGGATGGTACCATGTACCCTGTGGAGTAATTTGATGGACTTGTGGGACCGACGATCTTGGATTAGCCTAAAGACTACTGATTTTGTGATTAAGGGGGTGTGATGTTGACATATTGCGACATATCAAAACCCAAAGGTGGCTCAGTTCCCCTCATAAACAATTGCACAAGGATTTTTTCTCCCCTCTCAACAAGAAGACGATCAGTCATTTTCAAGTTGGTGGGATCACTAAGATACTTGTCGACAGTGAGTCGGGTTGGTTAACCATGATTTCCTCTGGGGTAGATTATACAAGGGTTTACGTATTGGATTGTGAAGAACCACTGTTAGTGGGGGGATTTAGAGGATATTGAGGTTGATCACTCTGGGACTATTATTGTTCCATGAGTTTCTTTGCCTATGATTGAGTAATGGGCATGAAAATGCAAAGGACTGGGAAACTATGATGGCACTAAGTCCTAAGATGAACTTAAGTGGTGTCCTAGATGATGACTAAAAGGATTGTTAGGGTGATAGACTGATTGATTAGAGGATTGCTAAGATAATGATGGATTAATGATTGGATTTGATTGATTGATTGGATAGGATGATTGATGGGATAGGATCGATAGGACTAACTCTGAACTAGGCTCAGGAGTGTGACTAGATGGTGTTGGATGATAACGATTGGATCAAATGATGAGGATGATTATTATGGGACAAAATCTACCCCGAAATGGAACTAGATTGATTAGGTTGCGAAGGATTATTGACTCAGGATGGATGACAATCCGAAGTAAGTATGGATGATAATGATTGGGGCCAGTTACCTAACCCAATTGGAAAAAAATCCCTAAAATAATGCCTAAAGGACTTAGATTGAGGGATTGATGATGGATATGTAGTCTAAGGATGTCCTAAGATGCACCTATGCAATTTGATTAAGGATTTGATGACTTTTGAAAAATGTAGATGGACTAAAATGACAATTATAGGCAAACAGATAGTGATAAAAAATATTTAATCACAGGAATAGACTCGGGAAAAAATAGGCTTTCAGTGGTCCAAAGGATTAACTCTCAGGTTTTTTGTATGGGACAAGGATATGCCTCTATGTTTAATGGGTTCACCCTTCTAGGGAATAAGATCACCTATCTAAGGGATAATAGGATTGCCTGTTTGTGTCACAAGATCACCTATCCTATTCACGGGTTCACCTCTAGCTTGGACTGTACAAATAGGATTGTCGATATTTCCAAACAAGGAAATGGATTCACCTGTATAGGATTTGGTATGGACAAACGAACATGTACTTTCCTATATGGATAATGACTTCACCTATTTCCTTGGATGTACAAATAGGATGTGATACAGACTAGACGCGGGATCACCTATCAGGTTAACAGGACCACCTATATCTTTGGGTGTACGAACATAGATAGTACGTACTAGACACAAGATCGCCCCTGCGGACAACAGGTTTTCCTATTCTAAGCGATGTATGGATGAGGGTGGTATGGACTCGAAACGAGATCGCTCTGCGAACAATAGGTTCACCCGTTCCACAAGACGTACAAATTGACGACTAGGAGAATTGGATACAAAATCACCTATGAGGATGACAGGATCACCTACTCAAAGAATGGATGGACATGGGGTCACCTATCTAAGAGACCCATAAGAAAATTTTCCCTTGACAAGAGCGAGTTCGCTTAAAGGATGACCTAACCGGACTAAGACACAAAATCATCCCTTCAAGGGAAGGATCACCTGTCCACAATGCAAGTTCACTCCCATGAGAAGAAAAATCACCACTGAGAGCAGAGGCAAACTATGGAAAAGGACTGAAAACATGGTAAACAAGAAGCAATGGACTAGACTAAATCAGACTGACGACAAGCACTGGTATATAATGAGAAGACACTAAAGACAACACAAGCCTAAAATTAGTAGTAAAAGGTTTTCTAACTCAATGTAGGCCCACCACCTTGAGGGGACACCCCAAGGTTAATACTCCATGATACCAGGGTGGTTCTCTGGATCACCCTTTCTCACGAAGGTTGATAGCTATAGATCCAGTGGCACAGGGTCATCAATAGACACCATGAGCTCACCTTATCTCTCTTCTCGGGAACTATTGTAGTTCACCATGAAGATCTCTATCTCAACCTAAGGGAGTACGTGGTGAGTAGCTTCAGGGTGCCATCTGCAATCCCTGCACTACACCAAGTTGTGACTGAAACATGAGTCTCTATCTAGGCTAATACAAGATCTCTCGTGAGTCCTCGAAACACTCGGAGGGGGCGTGAGGCACAACTGTGAACACCAACCCATCACAAGCATGGATCGGGAGCCCTAGCAAGGTAATGGAAACTCATACCAACCTTGCACATCTTATTTAGGTATCATCATAGCTTCGATGCTTCGCTAGACATGATGTGACTAGATTGGGGTACAACTTTTGTCTCCCCCCTTTATATACCTTGTCGGTAACACATGGTTGAGATTGTCCCTCGGGTGATGAAATCCCAAGCAAGTCTCCTATAGGGAAGGAAATACTAGACATTTCTATTGGTCCCCAAGCTTGGATGTAGCGCAAGGGGAGAGCGTATGCACACTAGTACTTCCTAGGTGGACTCGATTGGACTTGAATGAGTTGTGCTTTCTGGTCACCCAAGATCACCTTATGGTGTAAGGGGAGTGCATACATCAGCAACCCGCTCCCAAACACGAAAAAAAAAGTTAATTGACCCTTTAATTAAGTCTATGTGTGCCTAAATTAGTATGAAAAAGACACACAATCTAATCTAGGGGTCTTCAATCGATCATTCTGCAAAAAAAAATGTTAGTAGTTTCACCTCTAATCTTCGTCAAACGTGGGACAAGCTACACAAATCTTTAGTGAAATCCCACAATCACATATGAACAAGTTAGCTGATTAGTACCCAAAACCGAAATGAAACAAAAGCGAAAATAAAAAAACTCAATGTTCTAGATTACCTCAAGTTTGCCTCTATGTGAAACGAATTCACCCTTATATTGGATGCAAGCTCTCCCTTTTAGGAAATAGGAAAGATCGTGTTCGCCTGTTGAGTGGAGGGGTAGGAACATATCCACCTCTGTGGTGGAAGCGGAATCATCCTTCTCTTTAGCATAATCGCCCCTTATAGTCTCCTCGAGCATATTCGCCTATGAAAATACTGATCTGGATTGGTGGTAGCGAATTCACCTCTTGGGGGAAAGGTGTGTACATGTTCACCTATCTTGAATGCAGGTTCACCCCTGCATTAGGCAGATTCACCCATTGAGTGCGGATTTTCCCCTGTGTCTAAGATCCGAACCTGCAAAACTTCAAACAACACAAAACATAAAAGTAGACCCGTGATGTGGGTCCCACCGGGCATGCCTGAAATGTGTGAGAGTGAAATTTCCTATTATAAAGATGCAAAACTAGATGAAATGCAAAAAGGAAAACACTAACAACACCTCAAGATAAGGCCTAAGTTGAATTCAAACAAAATACAAGAAAATGACAAATTTTTACCTTGCTTTAATTGTTGAGTTGGTTGGCCCTTTTCATGGTTGATTTGTGTGCTCCTTTGTTGACAAAATGACATGCAAGTGTGCTCAAAATGAAGCTAGTGAGATGGAGATTGAAATGGTGAATGTGGGTAATTGATTGAATGCAAGATAATGGCTCTAAGGTGCTGCAACAATGGTGGATATTATGCTTGGTATGTGAGAGTGATAAAGTTGGCTAAGTTGATTGCTTGCTTAGTGATTGATAGAGTGATGGTGATGGTCAAATGAGGGAAATTCCACTTCTTTTAGGGGAAGTGCCTCTAAACCAATGGATGGATGAGATGCATCGAAGGTGGAAGAGATCAAGGGCTAGGGTGAGTTGAGAACTCACAAACCATCTCATGTTGACATGTTTCAGATGAGGTGGACAAGAGATGAAGTGGAGGTGAGGTGGAGGTACTATGATGTACCTTGGGAATGGACAAGATCTCCTCTAAAGGAGGTCTTTGTCTACATGTATTTTGAGAGGACATGTGAGGAATTAAAAATTCCTCACAAATCCTCATGGGGATGAGAGAAGGAATTAAAAATTCCTTAAAATGCATGAGGGGAATACATATGAGTTTTAAACTCACATGGGAAAGGGGGTGACTTCTCCAAAAGGAGAAAGTATTTATGAAGGTTGACTTACATGCCATAACTGGCATTAGGTGAGGTTAGGGAATAATCCATGATTAAGGTTGTGTAAATGTGGGATTAGATAGACTAATGAAAGATAAGGGGTAGGTGGAAAATTATGAAGGATGTGACCCTAATGATGATTAGGGATGTGCAAACCCTAATCACAAATTAATTAGATTAATCTAGATTAAAAGGGGATTATGGAGGATATTGACATGAGGAAAGAGAAGAAGATGAATTAAAAATTGATTTAATTCATTTAGATAAAGTGACTAAATTAAATAAATTAACCCTTTACTTAATTTAGAGAGGAATGTGGTAAGGTATTTGATTAATTGATTAAATACCTTAGGGGGCATTAGGCTGAAATGGAATATTAATCAAATAATAACTTATTTAATTAATATGGCTTAAGGGTGCAGGATAGAGGAATGCAAAGATGAATTTGACCATATAAGAGTGGTAAAATTTAGGTGTCTACATCAACAATATTATATATAATAATAATAAATAAATTAAATTCCTTCAAACTTTCTTATGTAACAACACCATGGTAATGGAGCGCTCATGGTGACCTAACAGTCAAATTCTTCATAATGACAAGGTCTCCCATGGAAGACATCCCCGTGTCACCCAAGGCTATGGTATGTGGTCTGCACAACAACATGGACCCAGTCATAATCCATATTGGCATCATGCACATTGTGATTCAAATGTTGTTAGGCATAGGTTCACAAAACCTAATTGGGCACCATTTCACTCTCATAGGCATCTATTGAGGACCAAGCTACCAATTTTTGATATCTGTGATGATGATAGAGATAATAGCATGCAAGTAGCAGCTTGACATTTTGCTAGGAATCTACTTTATGAGCCTAAATCCAAGTTGTTGGATTGTTGCTGTAAGACTTCGGAAGATGATCTTAAATCCTCAAAGCAAAGTAAAAATTTCCATAGCGCTACCTTCAATCCAAAAACAACATGGACCAATGGTAAATTTAAAGATTACAAAAATGAAAAAGAACAAGCAAAAAGTGTAGTTCAAGTGGGAAAAGACCAACATAGACATGCGTAGGTTGAAAAGGGGAAAAATCAAAATGTTGGGACTAGGTCACGACAAAATGATAAATCCTCATTGCATGTTAATAAAAATGGACACGCAGAAGGGTTTGCTCTGAATAAGGGGATTCAAAGAGAATCTAATCATAATAAGGAAGGGATACAAAGTGGCAATGTGCATATCAAAAACCCTATTCAAGGTAAACAACAGATGACAAACCAAGGTTTAAAAGATAAGGGATTTCAAGGGAAACCATCAAGTCATCAGAGGCAGAGAAGGAGAAAAAGAACTTCAAAAAGCATAAGGAAGAAGACATCTAATAATAAGAAGTTGATTTTACAATGGAGGAAAAAGGAGGCTTCTAGTGGAGATAAATTGAGCCTGGTAGAAAACAAAGAGAAGGAAGCTTTTGATAATCTACGAAAGGACGCTTACTAGTTGCCTAAGCAATATGTGGAGATTGCATTTCCTAATAATCTCTTGGAGCCCCAGATCTAAGATCTTCATCATAGGGCTTTGGTTGGTAAGTTCTGGTAGCTCTAGTTGGATTTAAACTCTTTGCAAGATCTCTTATTTTTTGAATGGGAAGGAGTTAGCAAATTTTTCTATCTTGACAAAGACAAGGGTATCTTTGTGGTGTTTTTTTTTTTCTGAAAAATCATATAGGGATGTTGTTTTTAGAGTAAAATCTTGGGTGTTTCAGGGCTCTCGTTTATTTTTAAAACCATGGTATCCAAATTTTAAACCACAAGATTTAGTAATTAAGTTTATTCCTGCATGGATTCTGTATGTGCATAAAATTGGTCATGTCTAATTATTCCTGACATTTAATTAAATATTTATTATTTAATTAATTTCTCTAAAGTCTTCTACATGTAATTAAATTTAATTAATTTAATTATATGGTTCATTCATTTTATTCTCCCACCATAATTGAATAAATTTATTTATTTAATTATTTCACGTCTACTTGATTAATTAAATAAATACATTTTATTTATTTAAATTAATTATCATCTTTTGAGTTTAATTAAATCTTGTGTTTAATTAAATTTTAATATTTCTTTTCTTCTATTTTAAACTTTCTTCCAATTAATTAAATATTTTATTTAATTAATTTCATAACACATGTCATTTCTTCAAATTTAATTAAATATTTTTATTTAATTAAAGATCTTCTGATTTCTTCAAATCATAATTAGATATTTCATTTAATTATGAAATCTTCTGATTTCCTCAAAATCTTAATTAAATATTTATTTAATTATGAAAAATCTACATGCACCCATAAATAAATAATTGAATTAGATAATTCATTATTTATCTTCTCAATATCTTTCCATTATCTTCTTAAAAAGATGATTTTTCATCATCTCATCTTATCTCTTCCATGAAAATGGAAAAATCCTGCTTTATTCATTTTCTTCTATTTTTCTTTCTAGTCTCATCTATTTTCGATCGTTCAATCTGTCAGGAATTATCACAGCCGTTGACCAACTCAGCCAATCAAAATCCTCAAAAAACTCTGTAAATACATGTGTGAATCCAAGCATTGGTTACACACAGGTACACTCAGAGATATACGCAAACACACAAGCAATTACGCTCATGTATTGGCATCTTTAGCATATCTTAGCAATAACCTTGCATCCTAGTATAGTATGCATTTTAATTTAAATCTCATTCTCTAGTAGTCCATTTCGTTGAGCTTGGCATACAAAATCTGAGAGTAACTCAAATCAATGAAACGCTGGAGATAGAGAGCAATAGAACGACTTCGAAGAAGCTGCCATAAAGAGTTTGTTTATTTTTCTTTCAGTTTCTTTGATATAAGGTTTTATTGTATGTGTTTTGAATTCTTTATAACAGACATATTTTCATACACACATAAAATGGCTCCCGCCGTGGGGCCTATGCCTCGATTTTGACATTTTTCTGTAGAACATTCTGACAGGTTTTCACATTTTGGAGTTCGACTTTCAGAAAAAAATTGGCGTTTTAGCGCATCCGACACTTTTCTGCAGCACATCTGGGAATTTAATGTTTTTGTTTTGCAGGAAATTTCAGCGCATCTGGGGACTGTTTCGGTGCTTCTAAGGGTTAATTTAGCACATCTAAGGGATAGAATAGCGCATATAGTTTCATTACATTTAGAGTTAAATTTGCACTTAACTAAAATAGTGCATTTAATAACTATTTTAGCGCATCTAGGAGTTAAGTTATTGCATTTAAGGTAAATTTTAGAACATTCGTTCTGCATTATTTACAGATTTAAATTGGTGTTTAACTAAAGTAACGCATTTGGGGTCTGTTTCTGCGCATTTAGGGTTTGTTTCTGCGCATTTAGGGTCTGTTTCTGCCATACATTGTTTGTTTCTGCGCATCTGGGTTGTAACACAAAAATAGGATTTTGAGTCTGACGCATTCCGCAAACAAAATCTTTTCTGGTTTAAATAAATCAATCTAGGATAGTCACTGCACTTTGATCATGCAGTTAAAATGAACCCCATGTCGATTGTGAAGTAATATCTTCACTTAGCTTAAATCATTGTGATTTGGTGCATTAAAATGAATATGTTTACTCTACTTGATTGTGCTTGAAAGTGGTAGGTGATTATGCTCTCACCCTGTGCAAACTAGGTGATCAAAAATCCAGACCCACTTTATCCCTGTGTAACCCTGATACAATAACTGAAGTATCCTCTCCCCTTGCGTAGTGATGCGATCCTAGGTGTAAGAGAAATGATTATTGTCTCTAGAAATTAGGCTTGCCTGTGGATTTCATCACCCCAACGTGACTCAAACTGGAAATGGAGCTAAAGCCAAGCTACCCCCGACCGGTATACAAATGTGAATCTTAAGGGAAACCTAAGATTACGAGTGCAGATGTGTCATACAGACAGAGTAGTACTCCCATAAACCCTATTGAGCTTAACCTCTTGAAGCTGGAGTGCCACCTAATTGGTGATTAATATCTTGCCCCATGTATGGCCACTCGAATAGGGGTCTCGAATTAAACACCATTGTTTAGTAAACCAAAAACCTTCTATTTGCTAGCGCAGCACCAGTCGATGTGAAGGCATCCACACTTTCACAGTTTGTAGTAGAGGTGATCAATCTGCCATGGGAGTTTCATGGGGATTGGAAGCTTGGTTGGCCTAAGAAGAGAGTGCACTGTAAGGGGGAGCACGTGCAACCAAGCTTTTGAATTCACATGCTACTGATATGCCGTTGGGGAAACCTGTGTGGAATCTAGCAGATATTGTCCTGGCTTTACCATAGGATGTGCTTGCTTTATATGTGTTTGGTTACATTCCATTTAATTCAAAGTGTTTTTTGTGTTTTCATTCACATTAATTCAGATAAAATATCATTTGAAATGAACATGAAAAACAACAACTAAAATCATTCACATACCTGACTTTCTGACATCTTGGGTCCAATAACATTATGATATTTTCTCCCATGCTTAGAAAGTGGAAAGCAACAAAATTTGTCAAGAAATTAGTTTCCAGTAGGATCAGGAAACCCAAGAAACAATTAGGGTACAAGAAAACATTACAAAGAAGAAAAACTTTGTACAAAAGTCGACATGTCTTACTTCATTACCGTGGATTTCTTCATAGATACCAAGACTTTGTTAGGGGATTCACTGATGAGTATGTTGTAGAGCCTTTGGATTCTCGAGCTTATTATTAGATATTAGCTCTATCTCAACGACATAATCTTAATCAACCTCTTGAGTTTGATAATATACCACAACCTTCTATTGAATATCCATCACATCCCAGTCAAATCCTTCAGTGATTTTAAAACCTTTTTTTTTTTCGAAAACAAAGATCAAATCTTAAGAGTGCGCCCTTCAAACAAATTTCTAATTATTGATTCAACTTCCCCAATAGGATTTTGACATCCTTCATCATTGGAAGCCACAATAAAAAATTAGGAACATCTTTGATCATATCATAGGATTCACATCTTATCAGATCAAGATATCCTTATTATCTCACTTATCAGAACCGTGATCTAAGTTTAGAAGAACTCTTCAAAATCATATGCCTATCTCTACAAGATCTCAATACAATAAATTGAAGGATGAAATCCAAAAAGGTCATACCCAAAACACTCAAGAAGAAGGTGAAAGCAGAAATCCTATTTACAGTATAAATCGTAATCCACTTTTCAACAACAACATGGATAATAGAGAAGAAAATCCATTCCACAACTACAGAGACATGAATAAAACCCATATAGATAGTGATGAGGAACAAGATGAAGAATGTCTTAGAGAGGCTGAGGAAGATCCCAAATTTCACAAAGCCATAGAAAATATCTTGCAACGCCATAAAGAAAAATATTTCCTCTATCTAGCTGACCAAGGAGCTAAATTGCCTCATGACTTTGATACCAAGAATTTGAAGAACAAACCTGAAGAAACACCCCTATCTAATCTTAGTGCTTTGACTCAACAAATCAAGGAACTTCATAGACAAATTAAAGAATTACAAGGGGGAGCCACAACAAATAAATATACCCTTGAGGAAATTTTTCCTTATCCTTTCGATCAAAGTCTCAACATGATTCCTTTCCCCAAACATTGCAAAATTCCAAAATTTGATCGGTATAATGGGAAAGCAAATCCAATCAATCATGTTAGAGACTTCTAAAACATGACTTTAGAGTTCGCTCATGAGGACACTTACTTGATGCATTTGTTTCCTAGGAGTCTTGGAGCTCACTCTATGGAATGGCTATCAAAAATCACACCTCCTGTCAAGACATTTGAGGAATTAATCAATCTGTTTATATTACAATATTCCTACAACATCCAACACCAAATCACTATGATAGATCTCTGGAAAGTTGCACAAAAACCTAGTGAACCTTTTATTACTTTTCTTTAGAGATGGAGAAGAATGTTCGCTAGATATCCACGTCCTGTTCCTAAAAAGGAAAATATGGTCACCTTCATTAATAGCTTTAATTCAGAAATGAGCTATCGTTTGAATTTACATTGTCCTCCCTCTTTTGAGAAATTGATTGAAGATGCCATAGCCATTGAAAGTGCTTTGGTCAAAAGAGGAATAATAAAACATGACAAGGATAATCCTAGCTCATTCAATCATCATAACAATCAGGACAAGTCTAAATTTTGGACTCGCAACAAGAATGTGGTGAATGATGGTGTTGTTGATGCAAATCATGTCTCAACAAAGCCATTTGTCCTTAGTACTCCAAGTACTCCTCGCAACAACAACTACAACAATGTCAACTCGGTTACAAATCAAGGAAACAATCCTCCTCCTCTAAGGAACAATGTGAATCAACATCCTACTCCCAATCCAGGGACTGTCAACAATCAAAGTTACCGGGGAACCAATCACAATAACAACTCCTTAGGGAATACCTCGAATACGAATCCACAACAATTTTCATTCTTCTCTAGTAGAAGAACTTACACTCCACTGGGTCAATCTTTGGAATCTGCATTCAAAGAGTTGATGGCTAAAAATGTCATTACCTTGCCACCTCAACAAAACTATGAACCCAATGTGAAGCCTCCATCATGGAATGAGGCATACTGTTGTGACTATCATCGGTGCAAAGGTCATCGCACAAATAACTGTCAAGCCTTGAAGAATACCATTGAAGACTTAGTCGAAAATGGCACCATCACAATAGGACATCAACAATCAAATGAATACCACCAAGAATTTTGCAACCCTTTTCCCAACTATCAAAAATGTGAGTCTTCGGGAAAAAGTGTGAATCATATTGATGATCCGATAATCAATCATATCTACACTGACAACGAGTAGGTCAATGTTATAAAAGTCAAGGAAAAAATGGAATATAGGGAGGTCAACGCAATGACAAGGGCACAAGCTAAAGTTGTCTTAAAGGGTGCCTCTTCAAAATCCACTGGGCCTCCACCTCAACATCAATATGACTTAGTCAATCAACTTTGAAAAACTCCTGCTCAGATTTCTATCTTAGAACTCTTGAAGATTTCCCCAACACATAAGGAAATTCTCAAAAAGGCCCTCGTTGAAACCACTGTATCCACTTATTTGGATGTGGACCAATTTCAAGACATGGTACGACACTTTTCCTCACCCACATGCCTTTCATTTTCTGAAAAAGACGACGTTTCCATAACTCATCCTCATAATTCATCATTATACCTAGAAGTCATGGTTCACAAGTTTCGTGTCAGACGGGTTCTAATAGATGGAGGTGTTGGTTTGAACATATGTACCATGAAGTTAGTTCAGGCTTTAGGATTTTCTGAGGACTCCATTGTCCTTGAATAAAGATTACTATTAAAGCCTACGATGATGAGGAAAGAGCGTCCAAGGGTTTAATCATGCTACTAATTAGAGTGGGACCTGTTATCAAAAATACTTTCTATCAAGTATTAGACCGTGATCTTGCATACAACATCTTGTTGGGTCATCCTTGGATCCATGAAATGCAAGTTGTCCCATCCACATATCATCAATGTCTTAAGTTTCCTTATGATGGGCAGGAAATCACGATACCAGCCGATAAATCAAATGTCCAAACTTGAGCCAACATCAAAGCTAGTCAAGATACTTTGGTTCCTACCAATCAAGAAGCTCATGCTAGTACTTCTCTCAAGATTGATACACAAATCAGTCAGTTAACCAATAGTTTCGACAAGAAATTAAAATTCAAAGACCATGAAGTCGGGGAGTACTCTCTCTATTTGGCTTATTTACCTACATCACCTCGGTCACATGGACAACCTTCTATCACACAACATCAAATATCAGCAACATCAACATCAATGCAACCACCAACAGAGCCAAGCACAAAGTTTAATGGATGATTCATCAAAGAAAAATTCCCCATGGAAGATCCCGAGGATAGAGAAATTCTAAACTGGCTCTATAAAGATGAAGATGAAGCAGTTTTTAATGTCAAATTACCAACAGATATATATGGAAAAGGGTATTCAATCATGCAGAAGATGGGCTATGATAAGGGTCCTATCGGAAAAAGAAAAGAAGGAGTAGTTGAGCCTATTCACCTTTGAGGACTTGCTGCAAAAGAGAAAACTGGATTAGGCTATGATGCTAACTCAAAAGAAGGAACATCCAAACAACTGCATGGCACTGTCTTCACATTGCAAGAAGGTTCAGATTCAAGAGAAGCATGTTTGGCAACAATTCATAATTTTGTGGATAATCACTTTGACACAGACTCTGTTGAATATGAATGGGACACCATTTACAATGATGAGTTCTGGAGGGACAAAGAGGTTGATGTAATACACTGGTATACCCCAACTCTAATCGAAGGCCAAGGTTCAGGGACCCAAACATGAGAATCTGAACTACAAGGTGACTATGATTCTAGTGATACTGAGTCAGATTTAAATGAACAAGATTATCATGAAAACAATATCATTGATCCACCTCATACCTCGGATCCTACGGTCAACTCCGTTATGACCATAACCATAGTCGATTTCACGCAACCCGACGACCCGCTATCTTTGATCCATCCTGATCTCATTGATTGGGATTCATCTGAACCTATCAATATATCTATGTTTCCAAGCAATGAATCTATCGTCAACTTCCTTTCCGCAGATGACACAAATGATTGTTCCACTAGCGATGCTCAACATAGAGTCTTTAATCAGGAGAGTTTCAATTCTCCTAGCTGCAAAAGTAAAAATAAAAAAGAAAGATCTAATGGTGAAAACCAGAATCTGGCAGTGTTAGATCAAGAAAAAGATAAAATAAAGAGCATATCAGATGGTGAAAACCTTTTTAACATGCCAGACAATGGGAATCTTGACACTCTCCTAGAGCACTACCATGAGCGATCACCTATTTTGATTGAGCCTACAAATGCTATCAATCTTGAAACTTCAGAAAAACCAAGGATTTTACAGTTAGTTGCATCAATGACAGAGAAAGAAATACCATAGTTCATAGAATTTCTAAGAGAAAATCAAGTCAACTTTGCTTGGTCTTATGCAGACATGCTAGGTCTTGATCCTGATTTTATCATGCATCACTTGTCCATCAAACCAGGGGTTAAGCCTGTGAAACAAAAAATCAGAAAGATGCACCCCCATGTTGCATTATTGGTTAAGGAAGAACTAAGAAAACTTCTTGATGTGGGCTTCATAAGATCAATCGACTACGCAGAATGGATCTCCAACATTGTTCCTGTATCCAAGCTAGATAAAAGTGTCAGAGTATGCACAAATTTCAGAGATCTTAATAAAGCATGTCCTAAGGATGACTTCCCACTTCCAAATATCGACACTATAGTTGATCTGACAGCTGGCCATGCCATGTATTCATTAATGGATGGTTTTTCTGGTTACAACCAAATCAAGATTGCAGAAGACCAAGAGAAAACAACTTTCACATGTCCATGGGGAACCTACTGTTGGAATGTCATGCCTTTCAGTCTAAAGAATGTTGGGGCTACATACCAAAGAGCTATGACTACAATCTTTCATGACATGATGAATACATTCATGGAAGATTACATAGACGAAATATTGGAAAATTCATACACTAGAGAAGGACATATTGAAATATTATCCAAAATATTTGCAAGATTGGAGAAATTCAAAGTTTGCCTCAATCCCAAGAAATGTGTTTTTGGGGTAACATTTGGAAAAATCTTAGGATACATAGTATCAGGAAAAGGAATTGAGATAGATCCTGCCAAGGTACATGCAATCATGGAAAGGCCTCCCCCAAGGAACATCAGTCAATTAAGATCATTACAGGGATGACTTCAATCTATACGAAGGTTCATTGCACAACCGACTGACAAAAGTCTACCTTTCACACATCTACTGCATAAGAACGTTCCTTTCAAGTGGGATGACAAGTGTGAATTGGCTTTTCAACAAATCAAATAGTACTTAATGACTCCACCAGTTCTAGTACCACCAAATCTAGACAAACCATTGATCTTATACATTGCCGCAACAGAGACATCCTTGGGTGCATTGCTAGCACAAGAAGACCATACATGGAAAGAACGGGCAATTTATTACATCAGCAGAACACTAACAAGTCATGAGCTCAACTACACTACCATCGAGAAGGCTTGTCTAGTGGTAGTCTTTGCTTCACAAAAATTTTGGCATTACATGTTAACTCATACAATCAATCTTGTTTCAAAGATTGATCCACTCAAGTATCTGTTAAGCAAAGCATCATTGACAGGAAGGTTAGCAAAATGGGTAATGATTTTGAGTGAGTTTGATATCCATTATTTTGATCGTAAGGCAATCAAAGGACAAGTTATCATTGATCAACTAGCCGAAGCACCACTGCAAGCAAATCATCCCCTGTACATTGAATTTCCAAATGCTGATGTCTTTACTACAGAATCCAAACAACCATGGTCCCTATATTTTTATGGTTCTTTCACTCAACATGGATCGAGGGCAGGCATACTCTTTGTCACTCCTCAAGGACACACCATTCCTTGATCATATGGGCTGATGTTTCCATGCACCAACAACATAGCTGAATATGAAGCGTTAATCACTGTACTAAAAATAGCATTGGAATTGAGGATTATGGAATTACAAGTGTATGGCGACTCACAGTTAGTCATTAATCAGATCAATGATGACTATCAGACCAAAGATGACAAACTTTTTCCATATAAAAAATGGTTGACGACTTCAAGAAGTACTTTGTGGACATCAAATTCACACAAATTCCAAGGCTTGATAACAAAGCAGCTGATGCCATGGCTACTATCACATCATTGTTACAACTCCCATAAAATCAGGCTCGCTATGAATTTCTGGTGGAACAATCATTTGCACCTGCCTATGACACACCTGAAAGCCAAATCATTTTCCACTTGGTGGGATCTGATTCACCTTGGTATGGCAATATTTATGCCTACCTAAGAGATGACACCTTACCACTTGATTTATCCCGTAACCAAAAGTGAAATTTTATTTGCCAATCCTCTCGCTACACTCTTATTGCCGACACCCTTTATCATCGTGGTCTTGATGGTACTTTACTTCGATGTCTTGAACATGATGAATTTGACAAAGCTTTACAAGAAGTTCATGGTGGCATTTGTGGTACTCATTTGAGTGGACTAACCTTATCCAAGAAATTGATTAGAATGGGTTACTACTGGCCTACAATGGAGAGGGAATCATTCACTTTTGTGAAAACATGCTCAAAATGCCAGATTCATGGGAATCTCATTCATGCTTCTGCACAGAAACTTCAACCATTTACGCCAACCTGGCCATTCTCCCAATGGGGGTTAGATCTAGTGGGCAAGATTCATCCTTCCTCATCAAACAGGCATAAGTTCATCATCACAGCCACAAAGTATTTTACCAAGTGGATTGAGGCAGTACCTCTTACTAAAGTTACTGGCAAACAAATATCATCATTCATACTCAACTATATTATTTGTCGATATGGCATTCCCAACTCCATTATTACGAATAATGGACGACCTTTCAAGAATTAGGATGTTGATGAACTTTGTGAGAGATTTCATATTCAACACAGATATTCAACACCTTACTATCCACAAGGGAATGGCCAAGCAGAGGCCTCAAATAAGACTATACTAAATTTTTTAAAGAAGACTATGAATGATTCAGGGAAAGATTGGCATGTTCAACTCAATCCTCGCCTTATGGGCCTACAGAACCAGTGTCCGCACGCCAACATGAGCAACACCATTCGCTCTTGTCTATGGAGTAGAGGCTATACTTCCTCTAGAAGTTGAAATTCCCTCACCAGAGTCTCACTAAAAGGTCTCACAACAAATGATGACTACAGAGTTTCCCGACTGCAAGAGCTAGAACTCCTAGATGAAATGAGACAAAGAGCAACAGATCATTTGAAAGCATACCAACAGATGATGTCTCACAGTTATAATCACAAAGTAAAGCCGCGTACCTTTCAGGTGGGTGATCTGGTTTTGAAAGAAAATCCATGAAATCATCAAGAAAGAGAAAAGAAAGGAAAGTTTGAACCAAATTGACTAGGTCCTTATGTGGTTATCGCAGTCTACAATTCAGGAGCCTACAAACTATCAACGCCAGAAGGGGACCTGTTTGAAGAACCCATCAACAACATGCACTTGAAGAAATATTATGTTTAAGTCAGCTATCATCATCCATAAAAGTCTTGAAAAAAATACAAAAATAGCAGAAAAAGTCTTGAAGAAATGGTTACCTTGGTGAAAACCTAGCAAACAGGCATCTCGGTAGTGACAAAAAAAAAAATAGTCATAGGGTGAAAACCTAACAACAAGCAATCTATTGACAAGAAAAATGTAATAAAAATAAATAGTGAAAATCTGGAAAACAGACGCTATTTGTAGCTCTCCATCTATTAGTTCATGTTCTGCACTTGGCTTCTCAGCTTTCATTTTATGCATCTTTTCATCATCTTAGGGCCATACCAGCATCATGTTGTTGCCATTTTCCTAGAACGATAATGTCTTACCATGGATTGATCATTGTACATATCCATTTCAGCAAGTTGTGTCAATACTAGGGGCAAACATTGACATGCTGGGGGCAATCAACTTTTAGGTTTTACCGAAACAGCTGGACAATGACATCAAATCCAATTTTGTGAACAAACAATCAGATCTTATGAACTATTCGATCATTGATCCATATCACAACAGTTTTTAGCTAAGTACCATATCTGGATGATCTATAATCAAAATAATGTTTGGAATAACAATACTTCATTTTGCACAGTGGTTGTTTGATTTTTGATATCATCTCTTTGGAGTGCACTCGAGGATGTACTAAACTAGAGTGGTGAGGAAAGAGAATGATTTTTGTTTGTTTGTTGTCTTGAGATTAGCTATTAATCTGGTGCAAATATGTCGTGAAACATGATTTACAAAGCAATATCATTGAGGACAGTTCCACATTTGCATCAGAAAATGGTTAATCTTTGTCTATTTATGCAAGAAATGCTCAGGTCATCTCGGTTCAGTTATACCTCGATGCTTGTGTTTACTTGCTATATCAAAAATCATGAAATTTGTACTCAAGTCATCATTGGTGCTAATTTACCCTCTGATGCTTGTATATACTTCCAACATTTTTAACGCTCTATGATGATTCAAGAAAGCTAACAAAAGGCTCAACAAATGGTTCATTTCATTTAGGTGCATTTCATTTTAGATTAGTGTATATATATTTGCATACTGGATTTGCATCAGAGTTTTGCAAGGGCTAACAAGAACATCAATGGCTGCCATGTCTCTTTGGACTATTTGTAGAGGAAATTTGAATATTTGTTTCATCATCACCTTTCATCTTCATTATCATCTCATCCTCATTATCATTTCATCTAGGTTCTATCATCTATCATTTTCCATTCATTTGCATATCATTTAGGATCCTGTATCATTTCATATCATTCATTTCATTTTCATATCATCATTTCATTATCATTATCATTTCATATCATTTCAATTCTTCATCATTTCATTATCATTCATTTCATTATCATGTCATTTCATTTCATTTCATTTATCATTTCATTATCATTTCATTTATCATCTCATTATCGTTCATTTCATTATCATACCACTTTCATTTTCATAGTATCATTTCATTATCATAATCATCATTCAAATTCTTTATCATCTCATTATCGTTCATTTCATTTCATTATCCTTTATCATTTCATATCATTCATGTCATTTTCATATTATCATTATCATTTCCTATCATTCAAATTTTTCATCATGTCATTATTATATCACTTTCATTTTCATATTGTCATTTCATTTCTTATCTCATTTTCGTTCATTTCATTATTATATCACTTTCATTTTCATATTGTTATTTCATTATCATTTCATTTATCATCTCATTATCGTTCAGTTCATTATCATTTCATTATCATATCATTTATCATCTCATTATCATTTCATTTCATTATCATCTATCATTTCATTTTATTATTGTTTATCATTTTATTTTATCATCTATCATTTCATTTCATCATCATTACAAATCATTACATTTCAAAACATATCATTTATCATTTGTCACATTACATTCACATCATACCTTTAATCATCCTCTCATTTTTCATATCAAATTCATATTACAAATTCATGATGCATATCATAAACACAACATTCATTTTCCATCATATTATCATTAGTTACTTGCATTCGAAAATCCAAAAATAAACATTCCATACATGCATTTTTATATCATTTTCCAAACAACATTTTTCATAAAACATATCAAATATCCCATGACATATTTTCATAATTACATCATAAGTCATCCACCTGCATGACATCATTAATACACATCATCCATCATTTTTCATCATCATCATAAACACATTGTATCAACTCATCCTGCATATCATGATAGTCATCAAATCATTAAAATGCATACCATAACATATAGAAATAAATGCATATCACATAATCATCCCATAAATGCACATCACATCATGAAAAATCATCGCCGCTGCATATTATCGCTCATCATAAATAATGCAAATGTCCAATGTCCAAAAAATTGAAAAGTCCAAAGAGAGATACATGGGATATGATAAAAAATCACATATACATGCTCCAAAAATGATATACATGTGTGACATATATCTACATCGCAACATCACAAACTAGCTGGTCGATGCCCCTGAGGGAGCTGGTCCAGAAGGAGGTGGCCTGCCACTAGTACCTGTGTCTGGATCCCAGCGAGGCCCAGTAACCCCCATGCTCTGTGTGGTTGTCTACGACCTGCTCTTCGTCCTACTGCGAGATCATGGGAATGGCTCCCTATGCTCAGGAGGACACAAATCCTCATATCTAACATGGTAGTACTCTGCCTCCCTCGCCATCTCCATGCCCTCAGCAATAGCCTCTCGCAAAGATGCACTCTCTACAGTGTCCATAAGCCTCTGAGCAACACCCTTGGCCTCCACTTCCCTCCGTCTCAAAGCATCCCTCTCTGTGATCAATCAGGCTATCTGTGGGTTTGGGGCAGGTTGGGATACCTGTGTCGATGTTGGAGCCTGAGCTTGTGCCTGTGTCAGCTGTGACTGTAACTATACTATCACACTCTGTACCTGACCTAGCTGACCCTGAACAGTCTGCACCTGGCCCTGCATCATGTATATTTGCGCCTGTTGTGAGGAGGAGGAAACCCTGATAATGGTCTGTGGTCTACCACCGGATCTAGGCCTCCGTATAATCTAAGCACTGTCGAGTATGTCTAACCTCTTCCTCACTGCCCTCTCCTCCTCCCCACCATCATCTGAGCTATCCTCATCTCTGACTCCCTCCTCCTCATCTCTGTCCCCCTCCTCCTCATCTCCGCTCTCCTCCTCCTCCTCTCCTCCACCCACTGCCTACTCTCCGCCCACCACCTCCTCCTGTCTCTCCATCCCTGGCTATTGTACTACTACAATGGGCCCTGGCTCATCTGGAAATGTAAATCATGGGAATCGATGTGTGTGGAAGTACACTAAGTACTCATTTGACATCCCTGCATCTGTCACCTCTAGCCTGTATGCCCATACCTAAAGCTGTAAGCTGGAATACTCTATATATGCCACCTGGTATGTAATACATCGTCCCCATCCAGGATCATCCTTGCGCTGCCCATAGTGAGCAATGCCTTGTGGCATCCCCTGCATATATTTGTACTGCCTCTGAACCCGCAAGGCCAAAAATATCTCAATAATGTATGGGGTATGTCCTATCAGATATCGGGGCATGTAGACAAATGACATCTCCAAATGATCTGTGTCCCAGGGGTCACAATCTGTGTATGACCTCCATATAACTGAATCCACATCATCCAGCATGCGCCGCCAGTACTCCAACTTGCCCAGCTTGGGCTAGAAAAGTGCACCTAAATACGCATATATACATATGGCCTACCTGGTGGCCTATCCCTAGCACACTCTGGCCTTGTAATCACAATATGCTCCCATGCCCAGTTCTGGAGCAGAGTCACACCATTGGCCAAACTCATCGATCCTCGGTATACCACTTGATGCAGATCATAATACAAATGAGCCAAAATGCAGCTCCCCCAGGCATACCTCCGTAGAGTCACCATCCACTCTAGCATCCTCCCCCAACCAACTAAAAATCCCTTCGACCGCTGGTCCGGTCCAAGGAAGCCTCCAATGAATGCACCCAACACAGCAACTAAGGTTGGATATCTATTGAAATCCGTCCACGACACCCAATATCCTACTATCACCATATCACCGCAGATCCTCCTCAGCGCCTCCATCCCTCCTATCTCCTTGTGGTCATAAACCACAAGGGAACCTACCACAGGAATCCCTAGAATCCTGCACACATCCTCGGGTGTCACGGTCATCTCACTAGTCGAAAAATGAAAGGTGTTATGATCAGAATGCCACCTCCCTGCCAATGCAGTCAACAGTCCCCTGTTGACTCGAATCCATCATGGGATAGTCAACAAGGATCCCAACCCACAGTCACCTATCCACTGTATCTCTGCTCGAGTCAGCTCTCCTACCCGATCCCAACATATCAGGAAACACTCTCTAATCTGGAGGTTGTTGAAAACCTCCTATTTTTTGTCATCACAAGGAAAATTAATTAGACTCATATCATGTGCCCTATCTACCAAGTGAACTATATCAGTGACCCATATCAAATTAATCAGTGAATCATATCAACACATCATATCAGTGACCCATATCATGCAATCAATCATATCATGCAATCACCGCTACATCTATCTATCTGAATATCAAATCAAGCTACTCTATCATCATTTACTATTTGTTTTATTTTTCAGGAAAGCAAATTTATCAACGATCAAATCATTTTTTCTATTTGTACTTCAGTCATGAATGCAAATATGTTTGAAAAACCATCATCTACTATTTGGTTTCTATCACAGAAAACAAATTTATCAGAAGTCATATCAAGCATATACTCTTTGTTTCCTAAAAACAAAGTTATCAAACAATACATCAATCATTCTACTCTTTGTTTTTCATTCATATGAAGCAAAGTTATCAACTACCTACTCTTTGTTTTTCATTCATATGAAGCAAAGTTATCAGCTACCTACTCTTTGTTTTTCATTCATATGAAGCAAAGTTATCAAACAATCAATCAATCTACTCTTTGTTTTCTATTCGGGGAAGCAAAGTTATCAGTTAATCATCAGATTTTCTATCATTTCTATCCATATCAGCATGATGGAAAAATAATTTCTCTATCTATTGACCAAGGAAGCAATGTGGACCATCCTTTTTCATCACAATGGCATTCTGCCAAAATTTTCCCAAATGCGTTAATCTGCGCCTCTGATGTGCTGAAACTCATAAGTGCCACAGTTTACCTCAAAAGCGTTAAAACTCTGTATGCGCATTTTTGCACCCTAAAAGCACTAAATTTTTTCCTATAAGCGCTAAAACCCTATATGTGCTAAGATACCTCGTGGATGCGCTATTTCATACCCTAGATGCGCTAATACACCTCTGTTGTGACCAATCCCTAAATGCGCAACTCTGTGCCCTAGATGTGCTAAAGTTTTCTAGCCGGGCTTCACTCCTATAAGCGCTAATCTACACTTTGTATGCGCTAGAAAACCTAACATTTACCCTACACCTATATGCGCTAAAGAACACCCTAGATGTGCTTTGGAAATTTTCTCGAATGCGCTAAAACAGATAGTCATATGTGCTAAAATAAAATTTTAAACCTAAATCCATGCAAAAAAGCTTGAAAATTTGATCAAAATAAAAAAAAAATTGAATCATAAAGGATTGAATCGACTCATCGGTGGTCCATACGCGGCTGGTCTCTGGAATCAGCGGGCCTGCTCAAATCTATGTGTGTGAAATGGAATCGGCATCTCGCTAAGTCACTGTTAGAGCATAAAAATCACTATAGCAAAAGAGTGAAAATGACTTCCACTTTCACCCCTTTTACCTTATATGGGTCAATTAAGGTGGGTTTTTGGTGGCATTTTATTTTTCTTTTCACTTTATATTTTTCACCAGGGGCATCTTTTACACCAATTATCAAGAGCTAAATCATTGAATCACCAGCAGAATGTCATCTTCCAATCAAGTTTTGTTTATCAGATTTTTGAAATTCATATCATCTTCCGTGATTTACCTCCCGAGGGGGCATCATCATGCATCAGCATCAAAAACATATCAGGGGCAAAAATTTTATTTTCTTCAAAGCAATGAGTTTCACACATCACTTCAAAGAGGGGCAAAATGTATGTGCATAAAATTGGTCATGTCTAATTATTCCTGACATTTAATTAAATATTTATTATTTAATTAATTTATCTAAAGTCTTCTACATGTAATTAAATTTAATTAATTTAATTATATGGTTCATTCATTTTATTCTCCCACCATAATTGAATAAATTTATTTTATTTAATTATTTCACATGTCTACTTGATTAATTAAATAAATACATTTTATTTATTTAAATTAATTATCATCTTTTGAATTTAATTAAATCTTGTGTTTAATTAAATTTTAATATTTCTTTTCTTCTATTTTAAACTTTCTTCCAATTAATTTCATAACAGATGTCATTTCTTCAAATTTAATTAAATATTTTTATTTAATTAAAGATCCTCTGCTTTTTTCAAATCATAATTAGATATTTCATTTAATTATAAATCTTCTGATTTCCTCAAAAATAATTTATTTAATTAAGAAAAATCTACATGCACCCATAAATAAATAATTGAATTAGATAATTCACTATTTATCTTCTCAATATCTTTCCATTTATAAAAAAAGATGATTTTTCATCATCTCATCTTATCTCTTCTATGAAAATGGAAAAATCCTGCTTTACTCATT
The DNA here is from genome assembly GCA_007258455.2 of Sequoia sempervirens. Lineage (NCBI taxonomy): Eukaryota > Viridiplantae > Streptophyta > Pinopsida > Cupressales > Cupressaceae > Sequoia > Sequoia sempervirens. Next base: position 121,495 of record VDFB02270609.1, read on the forward strand.
TTTTTCTATTTTTCTTTCTAGTCTCATTCATTTTCGATCGTTCGATCTGTCAGGAATTATCACAGCCATTGACCAACTCAACCAATCAAAATCCTCGAAAAACTCTATAAGTACATGTGTGAATCCAAGCATTGGTTACACATAGAGATAGATATAATCATATCTTAGCAATAATTTTATCATATCATAGCATAATCGTGCATTTTAGTATAAAATGCATTTTAGTTTAAATCTCATTCTCTAGTTGAGCTTGGCATACAAAATCTGAGAGCAACTCAAATCAACAAACGCTGGAGATAAAGAGCAATAGAACGACTTCAAAGACGCTGCTATAAAGAGTTTGTTTATTTTTCTTTCAATTTCTTTGATATAAAGTTTTATTGTATTTGTTTTGAATTCTTTATAATAGACATATTTTCATACACATATATAAACATCAATACCTTACAATTTAATACTCTCTAAGGATACTAAAACCTAATAAATAATCTTTATATTTATATGTTAGATTATGGGTCATAGCAATTTAATCTTAAGAAATCGAAGTGGCTATCAAAATATTTCAAAATTATTTTAAGTGTAGTTGGTGTTTGTGCGATTTTTCCCAATTTTTTTTTTTTAAATATGGTGCATTATTAAACTTTAAAGAATAGTGATGGTTACCAACTATTGGAATTTTTTTTATGGATCTGACTTACTTTCAAGATATAAAGCCCGAAGAGATTTGGCCACCCACTCCCAGATGGAATCAAACGAATGGGAAGAATTTCCGTTACCTGGAATCCGAATACAGTGATTATCTGTACGATATTCTAAGAAAATCATGGTTAGTCGTTGCGCACCGTCTTCGAAGCCGCGTTTGGTTGTCCCAACGCGCTTATAATTATCTAAACCAGCGTAATGTCCGATCTCAACTTGGCTTAAAACAAATTCACCGATTTCACTCTTCTTTTGGATGACAATGGCGGAGCCCATCGTTGATAAACGAGCACTCCACACAAAATTTTTCATAACAAATTACCGTTACTGGCGGAACGATTGTGAATGCGAGTCAAACAGAAAATTATACTTTCAAAAACTGGCACGTAAAAACATCCAAGTTCCAGCTAATTTCGAGCTGACAGCCGGGAAATAAGAATCAATTAAGTTATCCAGAGGTGGATAAATGCTCACAGGTCACGAGCATCATCTGAAACGCCAGTAAATCATTCACGAGAGCCAGATCGGTAATTAAATCCAGTCCAATGCCTTTTTGGCTAACAAGGAATCCATGATTTCCAGTTCATTTGCTGTTGGGTTGTACTACGTCATATCTGCACATGTTTTGTTGGCTTGATTGTTCCAAGAATATATTATAGACGAAAATTGCATGTGTGTGGGATCCTCTGTAATTGTGTAATTGGGAGCGGGACCCATTATGCTAAAAGCCTATTCTACAACGGCTATCTTCTCGCATTGAAATAGCCCTCATTAGACCCTGTCCTTCCCGTGCTCACAGGAGAAACGCCGAGAGTTGTAGGATCTTAGGGCGATCTGTTCCTGCTGCACTAGAGGTATGTGTGATCTGTGCCATTGTTTTCATTACATTCAGCTTTGGTCTGCATTGGCTACAGATGCACTTCGGAAATGCTGGATCTCTGCTTGCTCTCAATGGGTTGTTAACAATATATACAATGTATATACATCATAAGGGAGTGCTGTTATGGTTGTTGATGATATATACAATGTATATATAGCATAAGGGAGTGCTGTTATGGTTGTTGATAATTTATACAATGTATATATATCATAAGGGAATGCTGTAATAGTTGTGTTCTTTTAGATGTAGATGGAGACAGGATTGGGGCAATATGGTGACATTACCAGAAGCATATTGGTGGGATAGGAATTTTGTAGTTGACATAATTTTTTTTTAGTTTTTATAGAATGTAAAAGATTGTTTCTGGAATCAATTGTATGTCTTTTTCAATCTAGGTTTTGGATCACTCTTTCTTTTCTCTTTTCTAATGATAGATCAATGAATGTCATCTGAAATGTTGATTTGAAAACTTACGGACTTGTCTTAAAAACAGAAATCTTATGATTATTGTAGTTTTGTGTTTAGTTTGAGGCTTGCTGTTTGACAGCATTGCATCTTTTAGCTAGAGACCCGCCTGATTGGGCCTAAAAACACTTTTGGTTGCATGTTTGCCCCCACCTTTTTGCTGCAGGCTTTTTCAATGGCATTGGAATTTAAATCAAAGGAATCTGAAAACCCACAATGGAAAATTTGATTTTATTCTATATTTTGAAGACATTTTCTTAGATGTTGTAAGACAAAATTGATTTTGGTTGTGGTGTATGCAGAGACAACAATGGGGTTCAAACAGAGAAGCAAAATGCTTTACTTTTTATGTTTACTACTATGGCTGGGCACTGCCCATTGTGCTACCAACACATCTGCTCCCACCACGGCTCCCACCTCCGCTCCTGCGGCGCCATTGCCGTCCAAATCAGCACCAGTAGCGGCTCCTAAGGCGGCGGCGCCCGACTCCAAAGTTCCAGCAGCGGCTCCCGCCTCCACCCCACCTGCCCAAACTCCATCCAAAGCGCCTCCTGCTAAGGCTCCAGCTTTGGCACCAGTGGCAGCGCCGACAAAAGCTCCTCCTTCGAAAGCTCCCGCAACTGCTCCACCTGCGGAATCCCCGGCAACGCCTTCACCGGTGTCTGAGCCAGTCGCCGCTCCGGTTGAATCTCCTCCTCCGACTTCAGTTCCTCCAGAGGCCTCTCCGCCCACTGAAGTTCCTCCGGCAGCGGCTCCCGCCTCCACCCCACCTGCCCAAACTCCATCCAAAGCGCCTCCTGCTAAGGCTCCAGCTTTGGCACCAGTGGCAGCGCCGACAAAAGCTCCTCCTTCGAAAGCTCCCGCAACTGCTCCACCTGTGGAATCCCCGGCAACGCCTTCACCGGTGTCTGAGCCAGTCGCCGCTCCGGTTGAATCTCCTCCTCCGACTTCAGTTCCTCCAGAGGCCTCTCCGCCCACTGAAGTTCCTCCGGTTTCTTCACCGCCCAAAAAGGCACCGGCGCCTGCACCGCACAGGAAGGGACATGCACCGCCCCCCAAGAAAGGCAAGACAAAGGGGAAAAAGAAGTCGCCTGCACCTGCCCCGAGTCCCGCTGCTCTGGGCCCCCCTGCCCCTCCATTGGCTCCACAGCCTTCTTCCTCCAGCGATTTATTTCGCCGCCCGCACCTTCTCTTAATATATCGGTAACTTACTCTTTCTTCTCATTTGTCATACCCATTTTGAATGCTTCATGATCTTAACTGATATTTTCTGTTGGAATTGCAGAAGGGAGAAATGAAAACATTCGGAACAGGGGCCGTTTTGGCAAACCTCGTGCTTGGCTTTTACCTTCTTTTCCTCGTGTAGATGCATCTTTCTGAGCGTTGATTATTTGAAGTTTATTTTTCGATCTGACTGTATGGAATTACAGTGAATTCTTTTGTTCGCCGTTGAATCTCTCATTATTGTTATTCGTTTTATTGGAGTAGACGCTCCGATCTTGGATTCCATCCTGTCCATTCAATAAAAAAGAAACATTTTTTTCCTCAGCCGTGGTGAACGAGTGAAAATAAACGTCTTTATTTAGTTTCCCAATGTCTGAACTGGAAAGATAATAAAATATTTTATTATTAGATTAAATAATTTGAGTTAGATTGCATGAAACTCTTATGTATAAATGTATAAAATATTATATCAAATATTTTAAGTTAAATGTATACTCATAAGGGATATTAGGATAAAAAATCAATTTAAATCAAATTTATAAGTAATAATAATATTTTTAATATTATTTTAATTTAGGAAAAGGAGAATCATATTAATTAAGGAAAGGTAGCTTTTTTTTTTAGAACATTTTAAACTTGTTTGGGTTTTATAAGTATTTTTTTATTATGAGGTTGTCTACAAATAAAGTCAAAAGTAAAAGGCAATGTTGTTTATGTTTATGTTTTTGTTTGTTTGTTTGTTTTTTTGTGTGTTAATCATAGGGGTAGGCAATCCAGTAGTCCAACATCTGTATCTTAGTTATCTTTGATATTTATTTTATTAAATAAGTCTTGAGAACTATTCATCATAAGAAACAAAGTTATTTTCTTGAAAATCATACATTATGTTGTCTAAGTGTAAGTGTCTTTATTGAAAATGAATTTATGAGTGTTTTTATTTCATTTTGTTTCTTTGAATTCCTTTAACTCATTTCTAACTAGAAATAAATAACTTTTCACATAATAATATTTCAAAGTGTTTAATAAAATTAAAAAATTTATGAATAATAATTCAAAAATTTAAGCATGATAGGTTTGGAATGAAAGGTCATATATAGAGCAAACTCTTTAACCTATGCTAAAGTATACAAACCATTGCCCATTGTCCATTTTCTATTATATTAACTTTCAAAATAAATTAGTACTTTTCATATGTAAAGGAAGGCTTGCGAAAGGACTTTGTAAATATAGTGATGCATGATAATCACTTGAAGACATGAGGTATAAATAGGGACTAAGATAGAGAACAACAATCACTAATACTTAGAAACAAAGAAAAAAATATATATGTAAGTTTTATGCTAAATATATAGCCTTTATTTTACTATTACAAACTGTGAATTTTTCCATTTCAACTAATTGATAAGGCTTTAATAGAAACTTCTATAAGAAAGATCTCTACTACATAAAATTGTAATTCAAAAAAATGTAAATATTAGAAAATTACATTGTTGAAGTAGTATTTTTAATTTGTTTTATAAACTTTGGTCAACTAGTTACTAGCCCAAGAAGAGGAAATCGACACAATCAACATGAAATGTTAAGTGAATTACATTGGAAGTTTCCCCATTATAAAGACACCTAAGGGAGATATATAGAGACACTAGAAAATGCTAGTTGAAGTCTTTTGAGATCTTCAAATGTGTCTCCAAGATGGGGATGCATTTTTTAGGTAGGAAATGAGTGCAAGAGACATGAGTATGAATTTTAGGGTAAAAAAAAAAATACTGTAAGTACAAACAAGGTGTATAGATTTTAGTTCATTATATGCAGAAAAAAATTAAAACAATAATGCAAGTCATATCCCAATATTTTCCACTAAAGGTCTTCAATATTTAACTAGCTTCCTAAAGGTTTGATGAAGGATACATGTTGAGTAGTTGGTTATGAATGCCAAACTAGAGTGCTCAAAACAACACAAATAGGTAAATTATGGATCCATTAGTGTTGGCTTGCCACTCATTTTCATGTTTTATGCCTTCACTATTCTCCCTAATTCTTTCCATTCATTGATAGTCATTCCAAGATTTCCTTAAATATTCCCTAAAAGCAAAGGTGTGCTTTATTTTTTTTTCATGCCCCTTTTATTCTTAGCCTTTGTATTGATTTTCACATCTAGGGGTTTTGATCTTAGCATGTAGAGCATCGAGGAGTTTCAAAGGTATCACACAATTATGCAATTCTTGAGACTTACTTGTTCACCTTTGCTTTCCTCATACTTTTCACTACAAAATTATAGACTATCCACCTAATCTTGTGATCCTTGCAAATTGGTCATGTGTCTACTTTTTTCTTCCTCACTATACTTCTCCCCTATGGATGTCTTCTCCCCTTTCCATGTCATTGTGAGTTTCTTACAAAACTTTGACCTCCAATAATTTTACATTACAAAGCTTTGAATTTTTCACATAATGTTACAAAAATTACAAATTGCATCCTCACCTCCTTGCCCCATGCACCATGTATTGACATAATTTTCTCCCCCACTTCCAATTCAAAGGTGGGTTCACTCTACCTACATTGTATGTGCCAATTTGGCCATCAACAATAGAAAAGAGAGGACTTCCAAAAATTATAACAAGATTATCACTAGGACTAATAGAAAATGATACTAAAGATTATTGGACAAAGGTATAATCAACCATTTTACACAAAAAATAATAGTTCTACTAGACCTAAGGGTCATAAAATATAGTCACCTATCACCAACACTCATTTATCAGACCAAAACAATTGGATATTAGGACTAAGAGACAAGAGGCCACTTTGTTAGAATGGTTATGTTGGGTCTCAAAGTGACTTCTCTACAATCCTATGACTTCTTACTTTAGGGCCTAGTATTTTTCATTAAGAAGGTAAAATAGTGGTTCATCAATATACGAAGGAGGGCTTAAGTCCAATTGATGAGAATGGTTAGTTTCCCATGCACTTTGAGCTCAGATTAAACTCAAGAGGGTATTTTGAGAGGTACCATTCGTAGAGTTTTAAACCAATAAAAATATGTTCATGAATGTAAAAACCAATAGTTACTTGAACCCTATATTTGTCACTAGGTCAAGTTCAACTAGTTGCATAAGACCTCTACTATAAATGACCAATAAAAATATAACATGAATGTAACAATTAATAGTTACTTGAACCCTATATTTGTCACTAGGTCAAGATCAACTAGTTGCATAAGACCTCTACTCTAAATGATTACGACACATTGCACATGCACCTGTAGATGCCATCATCATTGTAATACCCATGGATGATTTAATTTACATTGCATACATAATGACAAGGTGCAAACATGATCAACATTATTATATGAACATGTATAAATCAATAAAACCAATATGGACCAATGTATACTCCATTGGGCAACATTCATGAATAGAAAAGTGGAAGGGAACACATTTATCAAAGCATCAAATACATATGTATTTATATTCACATGAAAACAATACATTACATCATATACATTGAACATACTTAATAATTCATATCAAAACCGCAATGACCCATATGCAATAAAAAATGCCCATTGCAAAGCATGTGCAATTCATTATATTCTATCACACATACATCAAAATTTTATTGTACTCATATAAGAAAATGTGAAGAAAAAATACAATAACTATGATTAAAATACTCCCTTGATCCATTAGAAGATACCATGGAGACATATCATTACCAAGGATGTGAATTCTAAAAACATTCCTAGACTTCCAGAAAGTACATTCCTTTATTTATAGCCCAATCATGTAGCGGTTGATACCCTAGGATTAGCTTAAGGCACTCAAATAATAAAATATTAGATCAATAAACAACCATCTAAATATAAAATGAACAAAAATTTATAGAAAATACAAGTCACAAGAAATACATGCCCTCTCCACCCATGATAATTGGCTTTAGATTTGGAATTTCAAAAATATCTATCACATTGATACTGGCTTGCATGAGGGAACACCATCTACCATTATAAAAATACATATGGAAATATGCCTAGGAGATTGAATCGCATTTATGGGTGGGAATTTTTTTTTGAAACATTGCAAAGTTCTAATTCGGGCCTTAATGGTGACTTAGAAGTTGTTGGGTTAGCTGGATGAGTGCCAATGTAAATGAAGGATGTGTTAAAGTTTTGGAGGTTGAGGGTTGGAGATACATCATAAAAGGTACTTGGGTAAGGGGAAGGCTAAAACTCTAGCAAGGATAAGTGAAAGATCATGAAATGGGGTAGAAAATGAATCAAGGATCGAGGTATCAAATAAATAAAATAGTAAGAGAAAGGAATACTATGTACCCAAGTAAAATAGAGGCCATAACTTTGATGTCAAAGGGCAAGTGGAAGGAGTCAGGGTTTTGGAGATCAAGGGGATGAAGGAAATTGTACCTAGGTAATGAAAACTTTAAAAATTAAGTTAAAGAAATAATTCAAGGTAAAAGGTTAGGGTTTTAGGGGTCAAGGGTGATACATTAGTGGTACCTAGGGAATGTAAACTTTAATAGTCCAAAACACATGAGGGACCCACTTGGGATTTATTAGATTGATAATTAATGGTGGTAAAATAGGGTAAGGGAAATAAAGAGGAAGAGACTCAAGAATTTATTTTAAACTACATGATTAATTCCCAACATGTTATAGGGTTGATGATAAAGGATTTAAGATTGATACAAGTTAGGGATAAGTTTGTTATAGAAGATACTGAAGGAAAGGTGAACTTAATAAGATGGAATAGCATGAATTGGGGAAATCTAATAGTGTGGACTATTTTTGGATAGTCCTATGGTAGAGTAATATAAACTTTAATTAAAATATAATGATTAGATACCTAAATGTCTATCTTAAAGGGGTAAAAAATAAATATTATGTAAATAAGGTTAGGATAGGACTATCATAAATAGTGAATCTCTCTCTCTCTCTCTCTCTTCTATCACCCTCTTTTTGTCTCCCTCTCTCTCTCTCCATATTCATATCTCTCTATCTTTCACTCACACTCTATATATGTGTATATCTTATCTCTTTTTTTCTCTTATATCTCCCTCTCTCTTCTCTCTCTTCTCTCTCTACCTCTTTCTCTCTTTTATCTATCTCTCTCCTTCACTCTCTCACATCCTCTTTCTATCTTTCTCCTTCCCCCTCTCATGCACCCTTTTTCTATCTCCCTCCCACACCCTCTCTCTATATATTTTCTTTCTTCTCTTTTTCCCTCCCTCTCTCTAACTCCCCCTCCCCCCTCTCCCCTCATATCTCTCTCAATCCTTATCTCTATCACTATCTCTAACACCCTACCACCCTCCCTCCCTTCTTTCCTCTTTATATATATATATATATATCTATCTTCATCCCTTCTCTCTTAAAAATACTAGCATATGCTTAGAAACTAAGCTTTATATTATACACAATTATTAGAATGGTGTGTAAACAACAAGTCGGGTCCACATTTAGGAGAAGTGTTGGACAAAAAATATATCTTGATAGGAATAAGCACCCATTTAAAAATAAACTAGTACCCTCTTAGGATCATGACCGCAAACAAGTTTTATTCTTTATAATGGGTACCCATTTCTAATTACATCATATTCCTGCTCCTTTTAGAATGGATGCACACTTTAGAGTGGGTACACATTTCGTAAAACTTGAAATTTGAAACCCATGGCTTTGCTTTTATTTCAGTGTTGGGAACCCACCCCTTAGCCTTGGACTTGCAAGTATAATTCCATGAAAATAACAAGAGAAAATTTTACTTTAGTAATATGGCCAACATTTTTTTTAAATGATGAAATTAAAACCCATTATCTATGACAATGTTTGGCTTTCAAACATGCAATTTATTTTAATAATTGGACTTTTTTTTTCTATTCATTAACTAATTTCTAAGGAAATAGGTCCATAAACTTGAAATGTCAGCATTAGTATTTTTTAATAACATTTAATTTTTTAATTATTTTTTAAAAAATATATCATTGTTATATGACAAAAGGGATCCTAGAATAATTAATACATTAACCTAGATCAATCCTTCTCCCATACAACACTTATAACATGAGTCACAAAAGACTCAAGGGTTGGCTAGTATCCTAAAGGAAGATCCAAGTTGTCTGGTGGGACTTTGTTCCTTTGTTACAAAGATGAAAGATTGATAAGTGTGTTAATTAAATTGAGAAATGGGTAACCCCAATTGATTAACCGAGTAAATATATTAAATATTATGATTTGTAGAAAATAAGTGAAAAATAGGAAAGATTAGATATGATAGAACTTATCATTAAAAGAGGAGGAAAATATGGTAGGACACTAGTGTGGGGCACTAGTGTCCTTAAGATTTGTTTGGTTTGAATTTCTATCTGATGACCTCTATCACAGTTCCTTTCACCTTCTTGTAAATTCTCATTGTCAAAAGTTCCATATTCAAATCTAGACACACAAAATATAGAAAATGGTTGTGTTGCATAATTGGGGCTTGCCTCAGTCAAACCCCATGTTGGTGTTCCCACCTCTATAATAGAAATAATGATGATGATAAAGAGTGTGTTCCCAGAGGAGTAGAGGAAAATAAATGATAAATTTTTTTGTAAATTAAATAACATGAAATAAAGTTACCATATGTATGAAACCATTGTTGGAGTGATTTCATATCACAATTTACCACAAGGAGTTGATGAAGAAGAAATAAGATTCCTCAAATACTTGCAAGGGTTAGTATGCATAACCAAATAATCTTCAAAAATAGAGAGCTTTAGAAATCATGCAAAGAAGAATAGAGAAAGAGAGAGAGAATGATTATAGAGAAGTCACATGTCTTGTAAATGAGAGAGAGTTGCTTATATATGCATCCCAAGTACTTTTTGGAGCTAGGCGACTGACCAGGTACAATGTTCAAGACACCAAAGGCTAACATTTGGATCTACAACATTTTCAAAGCTCAAATGTAGGACACTAGCACATCGCTCTAGTATCCTAGCATTTTTCGCTCTTGAAATGCCAATTGTTAAGGAATTTAACAATTTCTTAATTAGGTCATGAATCAGCCATATTATGAACATAATTAACCATACATACATAATAGAGTGCTAAATCTAGTGAGAAAGTGTTAGTGGTGATAATTTATGACACTAAAGTGATTAATATAGACATCATTCTTTACACAATGAAAAAAATGGTTATTTTAGCTCAAATTATGTTTGGCGTACACAAGGAGTTTTCATAAATAGCAATTAGGAACAATAAAAGAATAATTAAACAAATATTTAAAAATAAATTATAAAAAATATACTCATCAATCTTGAGTATAATACAAATATTTCCCTAAAAGGAATTAGACAAATGTTTTTATTTAAGTCAAATTATGTTTTTTGTATATATGCATATTATGGTCCAACAAATTTATAAGTGATTTTTGTACAAGACTATGAAAATTTAATTTGTACCATCTAGGTATTAGAATAAATTAGATATTTGAAAACTAGACTCAAAATCCTACATTTCATAGTAATGAATTTTTTTAATACTCTATGTGTAAGTGCTTCAAATTATTAGTCCAATTGTGAAAACGTTGATTTTTAGGAAAAATACTTCCACTAATTGGCCAAAAAGTGGACCCAACTTCTTGTACTTATCAAATGATCAAAATTACAGGCACTTATCCTAGGATTGGAAAATTGATGGCTCACAACTAACCCTTCAATATCAATTTTAGGATGGAAAGTAATGAAAAAAAATATCTCAAGTAGTGTTGTACTAAAGTAATTTTAATTGATGCCCTACGTGTTTGGATTCTCTTGGTTTCAAAAAAAAAATCATCTATACATAGAGGAACAACTAGTCGAAGCAATTTGGACCCACTAGCTTAAGAAAAAAACATTATATAATGAAAAAACACTAATTTATGAAAATGAGGAAAAACTAAATTAATCAAGCAATTTATAGAAAACTAAAAGTTCATAGGATAAGGAGAGAATGCCATAGCTTCATGTGGTTTCATGTATGGATATGATCATGTATTTCATTGGTCCTTATGTAATGTATACAACAAAGAGAATGTTAGGAATAGGTGTTTTACACCTTGCATAACATGGACTATTTTTTTTTTGCTCAGTAAATCACTACTAAGGGGCAACACCCTGAATAATTTTGACTAGAGCTATGAACCAGTCAAGCCACAATCGGGGGATGTCATCCCCGCCATTTTGAACCACCACCACCATATCCACCACTGCCACCACTGCCACCACCACCATACCACTGTCACTGCCACCATATCCACAGTAGTTGCGACCACATCCACTGCCGCCACCATAGCCACTACCGCTATCACCATATCCACCACTGCCCCTTCCTTTGTTGACCCCACAACAACACTCACCAAACCCCTCTCCTCGTGCACTGAATGATGCTGCTTTCTCCCTACAACATTCCCACTATCCACCTATGGGATTTGAACCTTATACAACCCAACTACTTTCCTTGCAACTTAACCATTGCACTCTGGGGTCAACCCCAACATGGACTATTTTATTATGTAAAATAAATATTTATTTATGGTGCATCTAAGAGATGTGTTTAACCATACTAGATATTTATTTGGGTCCACTTGTAAAGTTGCATGTAACATTGTATTAGTTATTTTATGTGTGAGAAACACAAAATTTATATTAATTGGAAAATATTTAATAATGTAAAAATTTAGTGTAAAAAATTAAATGAAGGGTCAATGGTTTATACTCATGGTTCTCAGGCACATGATTTTATCTTACCACTTGGTTTTATTTGTGTGTGCTTGATTCTATGAAAGAAAGTACATGTTTAGTGGTAAAGGTTGGCTAGGTGAGTGAGAATTCATAGTATTGAGTTTCTCTTGAGAGTCCATATGTGAAGCATGAAATTGGATGTGTGGTTATGTGCTTGGAGACATGGAGAGTGCATTAGAGGAGTTTGATGTTTCATCAATATTCATGGAAACTTTGTAAGTGCATTATAATGTTTCTGTTGAAGTTAGGAAAAATCAATTCCACAAATCCCAAGGATCACTTGCAATCAAACACTTGTCACAAAAAGAGAGAAATGCAAAGTTATGGAGGCCAAGAGCTATTGATCCGAAACAACATGAATCATTATGAATGTGCATCTTAATGCTTATACAATAGAGAAACCTTATAAAAGGATAATTAACCTAGAAACCCTAGGTGAGGATAAAACAAGATCATGACATGTGTCCTCATCATATGACATGAGACATAAAAAGAACATGACCTAAGTAAGTTTAATTAATTAGAGGAAAAAGAACCTAATAATTAAATAAATAAGTAATTAGGAAATACCTTTAACTCTAACACCCCCCCTCCCCCCGCTTAAGTGAAACTCAGGGATAAGTTCAAACCTCTAAAGATAAATGCATGATGGGTCTCGATAAACAAGGTCTCGTGAGGTACCCATGTACAAACAAGAGATATCTCAAAATTAGAGAAAATGAGAAAAACCCTATAGGAGAAAACTCCTCTCCAAAAGAGAGAAATACAAGTGAAGGACTAAGAAGCCTCCAAACAAGAGTGAAGGATTGAAAAACCTTCAAAACAAAGTGAATGACTAAGAAGCCTCCAACCAAGATTGTCCCAAAAGAGTAGGAACAAATGATGAACATGAGAAACACCACTGAAGCAAGAAGAAGATGCAAATATTGTCAAAGAATGACTATTATAGTGCTAAAAGAAGAGCCTCTATTGAAACATATGATGATCAAGATCAAAAAGACAAAAATATGCATGAGTTCCCCCAACAACACTACTCAAATCAGATGACAAATAAGGAAGTCGAAGATGCAAATGACACAAGTACCAATAGTCTAAAGAATTGATCAAATGAAAATGGAAGGTCACCTAAAAAAAATGAATGCAAGAGTGTCTATATGGTAAATGCTCCATCTCACTGAAATGCATGCATAACCAACCACTAATGTACATTACATCTACCTAGTACATAGGAAAAAATACCAGATACAAAGCTCACTCCAACACAAAACCAAGGAAGCATTAACAACAATAGTAGAAACCCACCCAATGCTGAAAAGGGAGAGATATGATAGGTACACTAAAACTGTGTGAAACCAAGAATGAAGTGCATGAAGAAGAACCAAGAACATTAAACATGTAAAAATGAAAGTACCATCAAATATAAAGGGTGTGAAAACAAAAGGCACACACACATGAGGCAAAAAACATTGTGATTTGTTGTTGTCGTGGAAAAGACACTCACTTGACAAAGGTGTGATGGAAAACAAAGGAAAACATCAACCCCATGGCACTTTATATCATAGTGCAAGTACAATAAGGAAAAAAATTATTTCAATATCCTAATGATACATGTACAATGTTGAGGCACTTTATTTTAGTGCATTTATATAAGAGGAATCCTTACAATGGAAGCTCACAATGTCCAAAAAGAAACCACATTATGAAAATAAAACTCTTTGAAAGAAAATGAGGATACTGATAGCACCATAACAAAGCACAAAAATCATGCACTTTAAAAAAATGGCACCAAAAAAGGAGTCTGGATGTAGAAGATATGGCCTGTCAAAGTCTCCAAAATGAGAACTACACAACAACACTGAGAAAACTGAATTTTGGAAAAAAACCAAAATCCAAAACTATAAACCACCTACACTAATGTGAAGAGCGCAAAATTCTACCCCACTTCAAAAAAAATTGCACTGAAAAAGACCACCATATGATTGAGATATCGCCTCCGGAAGATGGGGTGCAAAAATGAAATTCCCAACAAAGAGGAGCTGAATTGGGCAAAAAGAGAATATTTGCCAAGTTTAGCAAAAATACCCCCAAATTTGGAGGTTTTCCAAATTTAAAGCCTCTACTAAAAAAAGCAAATGTTTTAAGCAACCCTGACCTGGGTGTTGGTTGCCCATGCATCTAGCTCGATAGGTGAAAAAGTGTTGATGTGGACACCATATGGATTTTTTATTAAAAAATATTATAAAAAGAAATGAAAGTTTAAAAAACTAAATTAAAAACAAATGGGGGCCATGACCTTTAATGGGTTGCCACCCTATTAATGGGTGGCAGTACCATTAAAGGTACCACACCCATAAATGGGGTGCGGGCCGAGGGTATCACACCCTACAAGCATGGGTACCTTCAGGACCCCATTATTTTTTTAAAAATTATTTTTTTATAATTTTTTTTTAAAAAATTGTACCTTCGTTGGGGGGAATCAATACAACCCTTCCAACAATTTTTTTTGCCCCAAATACTCCCAACATGGATTTCAACGATTTGATAAGCAATTTTAAGGTTTTTGGGCCTTTTGAGCATGATGGAAATCTTTGTTTTGGCTCAAAATGCACAAAAAATGCAGCTACCCTCCTGATCTAAAAAATGCAATCACTTCAAACCCTTGTAGATTTGATCTCTACAGTCCAAATCAAGCCAAATAAAATATAGATATGACTTTCCCAACAACTCTAAATCCAATGGAAAACACTATTTGGTCTAAGATGCATTGTATGATAACTCAAGACACAAAATCTCTCAAGAAGAGGAGAGGGGATTATTATAGGTCTGGAGCTCTGATACCATGTTGAAGTTGGGAAAAATCAACTCCACAGCTCCCAAGGGTCACCTGCAATCAAACACCTATCACAGAAAGGGAGAATATCAAAGCCATGGAGACCAAGAGCTATTGATCCAAAAAAACATTAATCATTATGAATATGCATTTTAATGATTATACAATAGAGAATCCTTATAAAAGGATAATTAACCTAGAAACCCTAGGTGAGGATAAAACAATATCATGACATGTGTCCTCATCCTATGACATGAGACATAAAAATAACATGACCTAAGTAAGCTTAAGTAATTGGAGAAAAGATAACCTAATAATTAAATAAATAAATAATTTGAAAATACCTTTTACTCTAATAGTTTCTATTGCTGAATAATACATAGAATGTGGATGCATTTGGAGGTTGGGTTTCTCCCTCTTGAGGGTTTTTCCAAGGTATATCTTATGTTATCTTGTGGCTTGTCTATTTGATCCTTGAATTATGGTTAGTTTGTAAGCTTGTATGCATGATTTTCTCTCATGGGATTATGTAGAAAATCAATTAAACATTTTGGATATTATACATTATTTCCTAACAAGTAGCTCACACAAAGTATTATAATCTTTAATTATTAGCATATCCTATATAGTTCTCTAGAATTTACAACTTAATGCCTTAAGACAAATCAATAACAAGCCTCTTGATCCTTAACCAAGTATTTGATGATTGTCAACTTCCACCCAACAATCCTTAATGCTTCCTACTACACATGTTTAATGGCTTCCTTAAGCAATCTCCACCCATTTCTCCTATAGACATCTTAGGTAAATAAAGATCATAAAGTTCATTACAATAGTCAAATATACTTTTAGTTAGATTCATGAACTTAAAGATGATACTTATTGATCTTTTTCACAACCAAGTTATTCATTGATTCATAGAATGTATGCAAATGTGTTGCCAATTATTATTAGTGTAAATTGCTTTTCATGGAGGCCAACTCAAGTATCATGCTTATGTTTCCTTCTATACACCTTTATAATGAGGTATTCAAATTCAAGGGGATGTTGTTGAGGTGTGTGATCATTCAAAGGTCTTCAACCCATTTAATTTTTGTTGGGAATCTATCATCTAAGCAATTTTGTAGCTAATTTCTAGAACCAATCCAAGAGAACCATGGAATCCACCACTCAACCAATCCAGGAAAATTATGGAATCCACAACTTGGCCAATCTAGAACTCAATGTCAGTAGATTGACCAATCAACACATGCACTGTAAGAATGCATACATATAGAAACATACAAGTCTCTAATTATCTATGTCACAATTACATTCAACATGCAATTTGGGGGGCTACAACCACTTCGATTGGCCTTAGCACATGTCAGTGACGAGAAAATACCTTGATCACAATGTAAAACCTTGCTATACTAAACCAACACTATTTGATTTTAAACTAAGAAAATAATCATCCTAAGAACACCTTGACAATCAAGGAAACACCTCACTATAGCAAGACACACTATTCAACATGTAATTGAGATAAAAAAATACCTCATCTCTACTAGGATGACCATCATTTGTATTTTTGATTCATTAAAATAACCATTGTTTCATTTATGCATGAATGACAATGGATCTATTCTCTCTATAAAATGACAACTATACATCTTTGTTGAGGCCTAAAGGATGATCAACAATTTAGTCAATATAGTCTTACTTGTCACTAGATCACATGCATACTATGCTACAATAGATCAAACTCATACATGAGGATCCAAACTTAGACATGAAACTATGAGACATGAATTCACAAACATAGAATGATATATTCCCATAACAACTACATTGCAAACTCTAGCTTGGACAAAGACTGTAACAATTTAATAACATCACACTTGTCACACACACATAATGGACATCCACAAATATTATTTCACTAATTCAAATTAAACACTTACCTCATATAAACCTTCCTCAATTCTCTTAATATTGAATATTATTCACTAATTTGTATGGTGAATTATAGCTACAATTACCTATGATATCAAAATTACTCTAGATTATAAATATATAGCTACATTTTGTATACATGTTTATCAGAGCAATTGCAACTACCTCTGGGAAAATTACACTATCCTTTATGCTTTGATTGATGTCCATACCTTGTTCCAAAGCTCCCATTTGGCACATGCTAGGATGTTAGCAAAGGTTGTAGAGTCTGGCTTTACACATGCCAATTGCATTTGGTTGGAAGTTTCTAAATCCTTTTCACAAATCCATTTTCATAGTATCCTGCAATTAGGGTGTTCCATGATAACATATTTCTTCAAGGCATTTTGTAAAACAATTCACATGCCTTGCTATGATTCCACATTTTGTGTATCCCTGTCAAACAATTCTTAGAGGCATTTTGTCAAACAATTCACAAGCCCTGTCTCTACTTCCATATTTTGCATACATGTCTACCGAGGTAGTTGTAGCTACAACATCTTATAAAATTCTTTTGTTTATCTAGTGATGGATATCCATTTGTTATTCCAAAGCTCCCATTTTGGCACAGGTAGGGAGGATGTATGCAAAAGTTGTAGAGTCTCACTTTACACCTGCCAGTTGCATTTGGTTTAAAGTTTATAAATCCTTTTTAATAGACACATTTTTTTGCATGTTTTTCAAATAAAAGCATCTATGGGACCACATTTATTTGAGGCATTTGATCAAATAGTTAATGTACTTTGTCTATGATTCCATTTTTTGAATGATGGATGTTCATACCCAGTTTCAAAGTTCCAATACACTAGCAAATAAAAATTGATGGGGTTTAAAACCTATTTGTTGCATACGGTG